>OW121749.1:29842433-30252433 GCA_933228765.1 Miltochrista miniata | reverse complement strand
CACTTTTCAGGGCCGGGCACTGTACATCGCCAGTACTATGATTAATCGGCTTGTTATAGCGTTTGCACGTTGCACATTTTGCAGGTTGATCCAATGCTGAGCATTCTTTTTTCGTATGCCCAACTTCTCCACAGTGACCACACGTTGGATTTTTATCTCTACAGAACTTTGCTGAATGCCCGTATTGTTGGCACTTGTAACACCTAGTTACAAGTGTGAAATCCCTAACTGGGCATGACGTCCAATTTACAAAGATACGTTGCTGTGCGAGGAGCATTTTTCGTAGCTCAGCTGTTACCTCGGTAAATATTTATAGTTATGTAAAAAATATGTAGGTACTACAAAATTGTTTCTCTTAAAAAAGTTAAAGAAAGAAAGAAAAATTTGTTTATTCCACAGAAAAACATACAGAATATCTATAACAGTAAATAATAGCTTACTATTTACACTAAAAGTATTCTATTTTTTTGACGCACACTCCGTGGAATAACGGCCTCAGCATTATGCTGTCTGCATGTAATTCATGCAGAACAGCTGTGGCGTAAATCATAGATTTGCTGTAATTAGTTTATTAGGCGCTATTAAGCGTAGGTATAATGGTTATACTTAGGTCGGTATAAGGGGTGTGTCCTTAATAGTGTCATAGTAGGGATATTTGATGGAAGGAGATATGGTGGGATGTAAGCTATATATAGGCGTGCGCATTAGTAGAATAAAAAAAAAATCAGGAACTAACTAAATTTTTTATTTTACTTCATACTGTCGAAGAAAATTTACATCAAAGTAAATTATTCTGTAAAATATATTTCCACTGAAATAATCAGTGAGTGGCTTAATAGCCCAAGTATTTAACTAAATTTTTATATGTGAAAACGGAAGCTCTGGTAAGCATCAATTTCATCAATTTTATTAAGTAAATTAATTGTGGGTAATTTTTATGTAAAAAAGTATATTTTAAGTAAATTTATTTTATCAGGCAGGCGTTTGTGAAATTTAGAAAAGGGGGTAATGTTCTTTGTATATTAAATGTTTTAAAATGGGGTTAAAAATAATAGTAAGGGAAAGTTTAGGGAAATCTATGGTTGAAGAGGGTGTATATAAAATATATTGTTTGTTCTTTTCAGAATGAGCTTCCAAGTTAAGATTTAAAAAAAAAACCTGCCTATACCTACCCTTAAGCAGCTAGTTATTGAAGATATAGGCGTATAGCCGTATTTTACATATCCTGGATAAAGGAAGTGCCAACCCAGAATCCGGATGAGTACATAGATTTTTAAGTTAGATATAAGTTTATTACTGGTGAATTGTAATAAAAATATTATTACCTACTCTGAATTCTTGCATTTATTGACTCCAGGACAAATTACCTTACCTAAACTACTGAACCGCCTGGGAACTCTTGGGATCACTCTGGACTTCCTAGAAGTGTGTCATGGCGCCCGAACTTAATTAATTGTCCTGGTAGTTGATAGCTTGTGTGCGGTATTACAGATTTGCTGGGTCTAGTGACTCCTAGGTAATTAATAATTTTTTGTTGTAAGGTGTTTCCCGCTAGCAGGTAGCCTCCCCCGAAATTCGTGCTACTTCAAGGATTAGACGCCCTTGGCCTATGCTAGTCTGGATGCCCGAAATTTGAATATTTTTTTGCATTTACATATTTTTTGGCTAAACGGGTATTCCTAAATTTGAAATTTTCTCAACACAATTTTATTAACGTAGCTTGTCCCCAACTTTAATTACAGTTATTTTATTTTATTTTAAACTGTAATAGTAGAATATCTTTTATTATATAATTGTTGGCTTATAGTCATATTCATATTTTGTATTGTTTATCGTAAGGAAACAATTCTACCCTCATTGTTTTTGACAATTCCTTGTAATAAATTTTAACGCAAAAAATATACCCACATTAATAAAATTGTTACGAACCTTATTGTAGAAGTAAAATTGTTGTTAATGTTTTAAAGATACATGAATGCAAAACATTCACGGTAGGTTTTGTTTTGTATAATTTGTGTATTGTTTCAGGAAAATCTGAATGATATTGTAGTTCTATGTGAATAGAGAAAGTGATTTGTGTATTAAAAATTGTGAGTGATTCGGTGCTTACCAGAGCCGTTTAATATGGATATCAATAAAATTAGGTATTTCTTGCTCAATAAAAATGAATTAACTTATGAAGTAGTTATTCGCGGTGGTGAGCCGGCTTCTACGGTTATTGGGTTAAGAAAACAGATAAATTCAGTAATATTGTCGGTACCAGCTTCAGATATTGAGTTTTCGGGGATTGATGCAGAAGAGGATTTGGGAGGGGTTCTGATATCGCTTAAGGAACTTAAATCTAGAGTAAATTTGATGGAAGACAAGTCGGATACTGTTACTTTTGATCGTTCGTGGGCATTGTACAGTCATTTGTTTTTACGAGTTCAGCGTTTGGATAAGTCAAATTCAAAACTTAAAGATAAGATTGCTGCTGTATCTAGTAATTTAGCCGAGATTTTTGGCAAATTAAAGTGTATGTATAGTGGAAAGGAAGGTAGTAGTTCTGAGAATGAAAAGACGGATGTATGTGAGCGTAATGTTCCTGCACCGGTACATTGTGATAGATCCCATTTCAGTGACTTGCAACGCATTAAATATAATGGTAGAACTAATGTTCAAGCTTTTCTGCAAAGAATTGAGGAATTTAGGTCGGCTAGGAACATATCGCAGGCTAAGATTTTGCAATATGCCACCGAGATCTTTACGGACGAAGCACTTCATTGGTTTAGGAACATAAGGCAATCTGTGACTTCATGGGAGGAATTATCAGAGTTGTTAGTAGAGGATTTTACTCATTCTGATTATGATTATCGGTTATTGGCTGAAATTAGGGCTAGATTACAGGGGGATAACGAAAGCATTACAATATTTTTTGCAAAGATGTCAGGAATGTTCGCTAGATTGACGGAGAAGGTCTCAGAACAAGAACAGCTTAAAATATTGCTTCGTAATATGAAACCATGTTATGCTAGTACCTTAGCCGCGAACAAAGATGCTTTGAAGTCTATAATAGCATTAAAAGATGCCTGTAAAAGTTACGAAAGGATTCACTCGTTTACAGCCCATTCGCGGGATCCTTCAAAGTTGTCGTCTGATTTGTTAGCACCGGATTTAGCTTACAATAATTGTGAAAATGTTAACAGTAAAACTTCAAAATTCAATAATAAAAATCAATTTAATGGATCTAGTTTTTCAAAAAATTCAAATATTAATTTTCATAAATTCCACTCCAATGTTCCAAATAATTTTAACAAGAATAGGTCTGAGTCTTACGTTACGGCAGTAGGTTCACCAATGCAAAGAGATAATTTAAAATTTTGTCCGCGATGTAAATCCTCGAGTCACTCGCTTAAGGAATGTAGGCGTTCAGATGTACTATGTTTTAGATGTGGTAGAAAAGGAGTTAAGTTTCCACAGTGTTCTAATTGTCAATCACAGATTATGTCAGGTTCAAAAAACTAACTACAAAGGATTGCTGTGTAGTAGAAAAGTCGAAGGAAATTATTAGTCATTATAAATTTGATAGGCTAGATTGGGAGGATTGGCTTTCCACAATTCGTACTTATTTCTCAAGTTATCATATCACAGCAATCCATGATAAAATACCGTCTAATGATGTGCGACCTTATGCTAAGGTGAAGATTAGCGATATGTTTTATTGCGGGTTATTGGACTCTGGTAGTACGGCTACTATTTTAGGAAATAACTCGCATATTAAGTTATTAGAATCAGGTCAAATAATGTACACCGATGATTTGATAAATTTTTCTGCAGCTGGGGGTCAGTTGTTGAAAGCCATTGGTTATTTTAATTTGAGTATACATTTTGAAAATCAATGTCACATTCTAAAAGCATTCATTGTACCTTCTATTACTGACACATTAATTCTAGGTATAGATTTTTGGAAAAAATTCAATTTATTTCCAAAATTTTGTAAGTCCATTACTTGGTCGAGCTGTCAACAACAAGATAATAAGTTATGTACAGTCGCGACCGAAAGTGGCAATTTATTATCGTATAGTAATTTAACATCGGATCAGCGCGTGGCGGCCGATAACATAATACAGCAATTTCGATTGATTTCTACAGAGGTCCGTGGTTTGGGCTGTACCTCGTTAATAGAACACCGAATTGATACGGGCGACGCGTTACCAATAAGACAAAGATATTATCGTATGTCGCCAGAAAAACAACGTATTTTATCCGAACAGTTAGACGAAATGTTAGAATTAGGAGTGGTTGAAAAATGTGACAGTCCTTGGTCATCTCCGGTTCTACTGATTCCGAAAAAGGATGGATCCCTTAGGTTTTGTTTAGATAGCCGTAAATTAAATTCTGTAACTAAAAAGGATGCGTACAAGCTTCCCTATATGTCAGAAATACTTGATAATTTAAAAAATGCTAGATATTTAAGTAGTATTGATTTGTCGAAGGCATTTTGGCAGATAAAAATTGCTGAATGTGACAAGAATAAAACAGCCTTTTATATCCCTCAACGAGGAACCTATTGCTTCAAAAAACTTCCTTTTGGACTCACTTCCGGTTCTGCGTCATGTCAAAGGCTGGTAGACAGCTTATTTTATAGTCCTGAGTTTGAAAATTCAGTTTTTGCATATATAGATGACATAGTCATTTGTTCTGAGTCATTTGAAGGCCATATTTCATTATTGTTAAAAGTGCTTAATAAATTGAAAATAGCAAATTTATCTATTAATTTTGAGAAGTCTGTGTTTTTTAGGGATCAACTTAAATACTTAGGTTATATAGTTAATAAAAAGGGGTTACATGTCGACCCAGATAAAGTTCAAACAATAGTTAAATACCCCACCCCAACGAATAAAAAAGAGCTAAAGCGTTTCTTGGGTGTAGTTTCTTGGTATCGCAAATTTGTGCCTAGGTTTAGTTCAATAGCAGGTCCACTTAACCGACTCACATCAACAAAGAAATCACATAACAAAAAATTATTTGGTCAAGTGAGGCGGATACAGCTTTCCATATTTTAAAAAATTGTTTGGTTACGGCTCCTATTTTAAGGTGTCCTGATTTTGATTTACCTTTTGAAATTCATGCAGATGCTAGTAACTATGGCGTAGGCGGAGTACTGACACAGACTATAAATGGTGTAGAACACCCAATTGCATATTACAGTCGTTCTCTGTCAGGGGCGGAGAAGAATTTCAGTACCACCGAAAGGGAAACCTTGGCAGTATTATCGGCAGTGGAACATTGGCGTTGTTACATAGATAACGGGAAAAGATTCACGGTTTACACCGATCATTCGGCGCTGAAATGGTTCCTTAACCTGAATAATCCAACGGGTAGGTTAGCACGGTGGAGTATTCGATTGTCGTCATTTAATTTTGATATTAAACATAGAAGGGGGGTAGATAATGTGATACCTGATGCATTGTCTCGTCAAGGTAACATAACCGCTATTAACAAAAATTATATAAATTCTTTAAACACTCAGGATGAGTGGTACTTAAATATATTTAACGGTTGTCAAAGTACACCTCTATCTTACCCAAATTATATCGTTAAACAAGGATTGTTATATCGTTATATGAAGTCTTCACTTACACTGTATAAAGAGTTTGAATGGAAGCAGGTAATACCTTCAGAACAACGTGAAAAAATTATTTCGGAAAATCATGCGGAACCAACAGCCGGTCATTTTGGTATTTTTAAAACTTACAAAAGGTTAACATTACGGTACTATTGGCCGGGCATGCATTCAGACGTGGTTAGGTTTATTTCTTTATGCGAGGTTTGCTTGGCTCAGAAAGCACAAAATCACTCTACTTTGGGTGAAATGGGAAGACCAAAGAAGTGTACCAGACCATTTCAAGTCCTCAGCATAGACTTAGTCGGTCCGTTAACGACTACACGTCTCCAAAACGCCTATATCTTGGTGGTATCGTGTTGTTTTAGTAAATACTGTTTATTGTTCCCAATTAAACGAGCATCGGCCGAAATAATTACTAGATTATTAGAGGAAAAGGTTTTTCTAGTTCATGGCATTCCATCTACAATTATAATGGACAATGGGAAGCAGTTCGTTAGTGTCACGCTTAAACGTATGCTAGAAAAATATAAAATTCCTAAATTGCATTACACACCCTATTATTCGCCACAGGTTAATATGGTGGAACGGTACAACAAGACAATAGTTACCGCCATTTCTTCCTTTATTAATGACGATCAGAGAGGTTGGGATTTAATTTTGCCAAAGATACAATTTGCGATAAACAGCGCAGTAAACGAAGTTACAGGATTCACTGCAAATTTTTTGACCTTCGGCAGAGAATTAGTTAGCTGTGGTTCTCATTATATTGATTGTGAAGGCAATGACAGTATAGTTTTTCAACCCCGAGACGAATATGCGGAGAACCGTGGTGCATTGTCTTTAATTTTTGACAAAGTTCAATCACGTTTGATACAGGCACATAGTAGAAACAGTGAGCATTATAATTTACGCAAAAGACAGGCAGAATTTAACGTAGGTGATATAATATGGAAACGAACATTTTATTTAAGCGATAAAGATAAACATGTTTCGAAGAAATTAGCTCCTAAATATTTAAAGTGTAAAATTATAGGAAAACGATCTCCTTTAGTTTATGAGCTTGCTAATGAATTTGGCAAAAACATTGGAACGTGGCATATAAAAGATTTTAAACTTAATAATTACAGAGAATAGATAATTATCATCTTCAAAAAAATAATTCCAAAAATTAACCTCATAACTAAAAATATTTTCTAAGTAAATCGTAGTATCATTTTATTTTTCTCATAAGTATGGGTAGTTGTGAATATCATGTGAATATCGTTAGGGTTCTTACAGACTGCATTTCATCACATAATTCCACAAGTGTAAGGACAGGATACGGTTTTAATGAATAATGTTGAGATTTAGTGTAAAATTTAAGCTAAATTCTCTTGTATATAAGAATTGCGTCATCATGTGATTGTATTGATGACACAAGTGTGCATGAGTATTTTATGAGCGTGATGTATGAAAGGCACATTAGTCAAGGAATGGGTGAGTCCGATGAATTATGAAAGTTGAAATAGTCAGTAGGTAACTTTGCATACAAATAAATTGCATCGCTAAAAAAAAAAAAAAAATTTTTTTTCCCTATTCTTGAACAAAATTAACTTCATTTTATTTTTAGATTTTATCAAATTAAATTAGAGTTGGTTATGACAAGAATAACAATGTCAGGTCAGTTATTTAAAAATGAACGTTAAATTACTTTAGGATGTTGTCGCGGACAGTCAAACATACACGAGAAATTTAAGTCAGTGTGTAAGAGACCTTATGAATAATTGTGAAAATTTATGAGGGTACCTCGAAATATTGTTAAGCTTGAGGTCACATTGTGAATTCATTGTCATGATAGTGAAAGTTGTGTACGTGCCGTGAGTTTATAAAAGTACAAAGTATTAAGAATTACGAAGTTATGAAAGTTTTATGCACATGCATTATATTAATAGTGATGCATACGTTTTGAAAACGTTATTACATATTGGATTTGGATTTCAGTGAAATGTTAAGGTTGGTAAATGTGATTTTTTTTCTGGGTTGTTTGTATATTTTTGGTTAGAATTCTGGTAGGATGATTCTGTAGGTGTATTCAGTGCTATATTTCTGTTTCTTGGTTTTTTTGTAGTAAATACTGCCACTCGGAAGCGGTAAGCTTGCCCTCGCAGATTTACGTGGTACTATAGGAAGCTCTTAAAGGCTTGCTTATCATATGCAAATATATTGCATTCAGTTATATAGACATATACAATGTTATTACATCGTTGTATATGTTGTTATATAAATTTTCTTCTCTGAGACGGTTATAGAAATCTCAGTCTTCAATTTAAGCCATATTCTATATTACATTCAGGCGGTTCGTATTACCTGGATTTCTTAATATTAAGCCTTAAATACGTCTTTTCTTCTATCTATCTTGTGAACACCATCAGAGTTACTCTATTGGAATATTTAAATTATTTATTTTGGGGAGACATTATCTAAGTAATACAGTTGTTATAGATTGATTGTTATATACTAATTCAAATTTTTTAAATTGAATTAGTATTCTTAAATTTTGTCTATAGGGACAAAATTTTCTCTTGGGGAGGGGATATTGTGGCGTAAATCATAGATTTGCTGTAATTAGTTTATTAGGCGCTATTAAGCGTAGGTATAATGGTTATACTTAGGTCGGTATAAGGGGTGTGTCCTTAATAGTGTCATAGTAGGGATATTTGATGGAAGGAGATATGGTGGGATGTAAGCTATATATAGGCGTGCGCATTAGTAGAATAAAAAAAAATCAGGAACTAACTAAATTTTTTATTTTACTTCATACTGTCGAAGAAAATTTACATCAAAGTAAATTATTCTGTAAAATATATTTCCACTGAAATAATCAGTGAGTGGCTTAATAGCCCAAGTATTTAACTAAATTTTTTTATGTGAAAACGGAAGCTCTGGTAAGCATCAATTTCATCAATTTTATTAAGTAAATTAATTGTGGGTAATTTTTATGTAAAAAAGTATATTTTAAGTAAATTTATTTTATCAGGCAGGCGTTTGTGAAATTTAGAAAAGGGGGTAATGTTCTTTGTATATTAAATGTTTTAAAATGGGGTTAAAAATAATAGTAAGGGAAAGTTTAGGGAAATCTATGGTTGAAGAGGGTGTATATAAAATATATTGTTTGTTCTTTTCAGAATGAGCTTCCAAGTTAAGATTTAAAAAAAAAACCTGCCTATACCTACCCTTAAGCAGCTAGTTATTGAAGATATAGGCGTATAGCCGTATTTTACATATCCTGGATAAAGGAAGTGCCAACCCAGAATCCGGATGAGTACATAGATTTTTAAGTTAGATATAAGTTTATTACTGGTGAATTGTAATAAAAATATTATTACCTACTCTGAATTCTTGCATTTATTGACTCCAGGACAAATTACCTTACCTAAACTACTGAACCGCCTGGGAACTCTTGGGATCACTCTGGACTTCCTAGAAGTGTGTCACAGCGCTGGTTTTCAGAGACGGCCGGACGCGAAGTTGTGACAGATATTAAAACAAGATAAAATATGAAACAGGCAAAAACACCCAGCGCCAATCACAGGAATTAAAATAAAAAAAAAACAACACCATTTAAGGGGTCCCGACACGGTCAAACTGCAACCGTCAAGCACGTACAATTTCATGTGCACGTCAAGCACGTACAAGTTCTAAAAAATTGCGCGATAGCATGTGTCTATCTTTGGGTTATTGCACAATAACCATTTTAATGGCAATCCAGTTTTTTCTACAATAATGCCACGGGATACCTCTTTCATAAACGAAATTGTTCTTAAAAATAATGCGACGGGAATACACGCGACGAGAAACCTTTATCTCTCTCTCTCTCTCTCTCTCACGTAGTATTGAATATTAACGACGAGACGCTACGGGAGTAAACGCAACGCGACGGGAGTAAATGCGACGGGAACAGGTTAAACTCTCTCATAAGTGGCGCAAACGAAGTTGCGCGGGTCAGCTAGTATATTATAAAATTAAAATTTTTTTTTTGTTTGTTTGTAACAAATAGGCTCCGGAACTACTGGACCAATTTGAAAAATTCTTTCACTGTTGGGAAGCTACACTCTTTGCGGTGAACATAGGCTATATTTTATTCCCGTATTCCCACGGGCACGGAAACTACGCGGGTGAAACCGCGTGACGTCCGCTAGTCATTCAATAAAATAGGTATATTGGTAATACGATTTTAAATTTATTTTAAAGTATTCGAATTTATGTAGGTAATCCAATCTATTAATATTTCAACATTTATGTATGATTAAAGGGCCTTTGTTAGTTGTTTTCTTCAGTACGAGAACTTTCATGACGCAATGATTGTATTCATTGTAGTACAGTATGTAGTTCGACTGCCTTTTGCTAGATGGCGCTAGTTGGTAGCCTTTGCTCCATGCCTCACTAGCATCGATGCAAAGGAGAAATCCTCATGTAATTCATTGATAACTGACTGCCGCGCTGAAGTCTCAGGTTCGATTTCTGGGACGGTTCAAATATTTTGTGTGAAGCTTGTTTCGAAGTCTGGGTGTTAGAGCGGCTATATTTACAAGGTGTTTGGTGCATCGTTTGCCAAATTAAAATCACTGAAAGGCTTTCCTTTAGAGATAGACAGTGACTCTTTAGTCACTGTCTATCTCTTTAGCATCCCCAATAGATTTTTCACTCCATGTGAAAAATGTTGTTTACGGAATATTGTTGCCTTTTTTTTTTACGTGAGGGAAAATCCTCATAGGATGCTATGCCGGACTCTTACCGACTAAAAAACCTCACGTAACGCCCAACAGCCTGTGGTTGGGAGGCCTGGGTAAGCCCTCAGAAGGATGTCCCGGGACTGGAATATTGTTGCCTTGTTATAAGAAAGCGCTCGTGGCCCTGCGGACTCAGTGTTCGGTAAACGGTCACTGCATTAATCAACTTTCACTATGGCCAGTCCTTGGATGGGTGACCATCCATGTGACCACTTTGTGACATTCATTTGAGCGGGTATACTACGCCAAATCGAATGCCAAATAATCGAACGTTCAAAATATCGAACGTTCAATATATCGAACGTTCAAAATATCGAACATTACAATATCAATGTTCGATATATTAAACGTTCGATTATTTGGCATTCGATTTGGCGTAGTATACCCATTTGAGCGATCCCGTGCCTCGAAAGGCAAGGTCCCGGTTGCCAGTAACATGGCTGTCGTTAAGCCAAGTTGAAGCAAACTATTTATTAATCTGTGGTTAAAGGCCTTTTTAGGCAGCTTGAAAAATTTCAACAGCAGGTAGTCACAACCTGCGCCTGTCCATCTCAACACGGCAATATGGTTCACCACCTATTACGTGAGACAAATTCTAAAAAGGTGAAATGTGGGCATATAATATGCCTCTGCCTATCCCTTCCGGAATAAAGGCGTGACCATATGTATATAACTATATTTTAAGAAAGAATAGATAAATTTAATCTATTACAATATCCTACCTTCCTATTAGAGTAAGTTAAAGGGCTAAGCACTCAGTGCACTCACCCGTGTTTCAGAAGACGCATTGAACATCGGAAATCCCTTGGGCCTGGGGATGTCAGTTCCTTTCTAGGGCCGATTCCTTGGGGCATAAGTTTGCTATTTCAATTGTTTCAGAACAGAATCATAATCGAAGACTACGTAATTGTCAAAATGTACCGTAGCCGACTCGTAGACTTTATGTTCAGCTACGATTACGATACTGCTCTGACACAATTTAAATACTACCCGTTCCCGTTAAGTTTGCCGCTGGCGATGGCGTAGAGGCTGGCGTAGAGGCGTATTATTATGGGAGGCGACCGGCAAACTTAGCGCGAACGGGTAGAACCTAGTAGATTTGGACCCTTTGGCCACATGCTAGCTAAATTTTCGTTGGTTCAGGTCCGAATGCGTATCTCACCTTAGGTACCTCTGATGATGATGGCGATGATGACAGACAGGATGAAGTTCGTAGGAAGTCACGTAAAAAGAAAAACTAAATACGAATAGCTTAGATCAAATTTAAAAATCCAGCTCTGCTTTCAAATTAAACAAGCATTATGTACCTACCTGCATATACTCAATGGGAACAAACTTAAGCAAATTGTTGATTTCAGAACTTCTTTTTTTGAAGACGGTTCAAAACTATTAAGTATTCTCCACTGGTAAGTACGTGCCTAACGTTGGTGCTAGCATGCATTAACTTTACTTAGTTGATTGATTGTAAATTGATTTAGGTAAGTAATCCCCTTTTGAGAAGGCTTGTCCAAATAAATTGATTTGTGAGTGGGCTTTATTTTTGTTCAGAGTCGGTCTCACCCCAGTTAGTGTTATTATGTGACTAATTGTCAAATAGCGTGTCAAGTGGTACGCTTAACTACGTGAAAATGTTTCCGAATACAAGCTAGTTCTTGTGTATAAAATGTGTAGGTAACTTTGGTAACTTACCTTAGATGAAAGCTGCGATTTAGGCGCTAATGTGGTCTGATAGGGATCGAAAGTTATTTTGTAACGTTGTTAAGTAGGTTAGGTACCTAATTATTTTTCATTTAGGTTAGCTATGGACGTTACTGATTATCTTTGATTATTATGGTAAAATCAGCACAGAAGCCCTCTTTTCGAAACTTACATTAGGCAGATAGCATACGAGATGAATTACAAAATATCACGTGATAAAGACATACCTATGAGCAAAAGTGCCAAAGTTTGTGTGTTTGGTCAGCAGCCCTAGTGTTCTCTACTCTCTCTCGTCTCTCCTCTACAGTGTTGCAAACGTCCATAGGCTATTTAATATTGATACTGTATCAAGGGTAAGAAACCGAGACGGTTATTCCCCTTTGTCTATCTGTAGGTATCTACTATACTAACATTGTAAATGAGAACAGTTTGCAAGTTTATTAGTTTATGCTTGAATGTAAAGGGTAGTTTGTAATGTTTGAATGCAATATCGAAAATTTGAATCCGATTCGAAATGTTTACAATAAAATATTTACACCGGTGAGAGTTTACACAGTGAGCAGCTCAAACGGGCAGACATGTGAACGGTGAAGGTACAGCAGGTTTCAAACGTTTACTATACCACTCATACCATAGATTTAAAATTGGGAGTAGCGACAAATTCTAAATCTATGACTCATACATATTTGAAACAAAACTGAAGTGAAGCGAGGACAGTTCTGTACGTAAAAATCAATACCTCTCAAAGTTGAATTAAATCCAGGTAGTAGGTATACTTATACCTGTCACCATATGGCATAATCTAAACTGAAATGTCTATGCTATAAATAGAGGCAGATAACCGGCTTTACACTAGCTGTGACTTTTAATCCAATAATAATTAGGTCGGTAGCTCCCGTGCCTACGTATCTCATTTTTTGAAGAACATTAGGTCCGCTTGTCGCGGTGTGAGTAGGGTCAAGTGTTCAACAATGAAACACTAAAAGTTCATAACCTCGTACATCTTATGTTTTTGCTGATAGAAGTCTATAATTTTACAGGCATGTAGTCAATATGATTGGGTATCGTGTGTCATTTATAGATTTTTTTAAATAAAGTGATTTGAATCGACAAAGAAATAAAAACTAAGAAATGGGATTTGTGTCATTGTGTCCATATAGGCGTACACAATGAAACACCATATATTCAACAATGAAACACCATAAATAAACTGTGCCTAATTCAAATTTTGTTTAATGTAGGTAGTTTAAAGAAAGAGCAGTCCGTTTCTACGTTAAATGCAGTGGCACGACGTGCCATGCTGCATGTTTCAGGCTTTTTTAATGACAGTTCTGCATGCCCTGATTTATAAGACCGTAAACATTCGATTCCAGCCATTTTCCCAGCTAACAGTATATCGAATATTGTTAATTTTTGCCATTTGATAAGCAATACGCCCCGTGTCCTTTTTACAGCTTTGTTACGCGCCATCTTAAAATAAAAACAAATTTTAATAGATAAGGTTACACAATATCAACCAATAAAAATCTAGATTTATATAGATATCTTATGATGGTACACAATAAAACAGTGTTTCATTGTGTCCATTGTTAAACTGTTTCATTGTTGACTACCTAGGGTTTATCTAACTAACTTTTAATTTATGTTCACAAAATTGTTACTTTGAAACAAATGATATATGCCAAAATAATCTACAAAACATGTAGAATGCAGGATAATCATAAAAAATATAATATTCCTAACCATTAAATAATGAAAAATCTTTAAAGATAGCCAGAAATACTTCAATTTTTGACGAAAATAGTAAAAATGAGCCGCAGACGCGTCTTTTCTCACGCGGTGCCGCCGCAAACTGGGATACGCCGGTGGTATCTATTGAGTGTCCTTACGCGATATATTGCACTAACTGCCAACGACGCGTTTTGGAAATATTACTATGTTTTATTGTGTACCACTGTTTCATTGTTGAACACTTGACCCTATAGATCATTAGCTGCATTAAGCTCCGGCCACGCCCAGTATACACCGCAAAGACAAAAACAGTGTCCATTATTACAATTTAATGAAGAGAGAAAGCCATTAGGAGCCGGGGACTTGATTAAATCGTCGGTGAGCAATTGTCGGGTTGTGCGGCGGCGCCCTGTGTCGCGGCTCACGGGGGCCTAATCGCACCGACACGATTCTGATTACGTGTGATTGTTGTATCAATCATTTTCCCTATCAAATTATTCAGTGGCCGGTAATTGTATCGGCGTCGCGTCTCGGCGTAATGGCCGCGGAGACGAGACCGACGGAAATATTCGGCTGCACTTAGTCTCGGTTTGTTACACGATGGATTGTAATTCATATGCTATTACTAACGAAAATTAGATAGAAAATTGTCGTAGTCAATAGTCATTTCTTTATAAGTGCCGGCTGTCGTTAGAATAGCCAAGTAAGTAGGTTGGAAATGGATTTATACTGAAAACACCTTGTTAGAGGCAACGAATTCTATGGTAATCCATACTAATATTATAAAGCTGAAGAGTTTGTTTGTTTGTTTGTTTGTTTGTTTGTTTGTTTGTTTGTTTGAACGCTAGGATCTCAGGAACTACTGGTTGGATTTCGGAAATTCTTTTACAGTTTGATAGTCCATCTATTGAGGATGGCTATAGGCTATATAACATCACGCTGAGGCAAATAGGAGCGGAGCAGCTATCAAGAATGTTTCGAAAACGGGGAATATTTTTTACCGTCTGAGAGCTTCCGAAGCGTACGCTGCGTAAATGGTTAAAGTTACGTAAAAATTGTGTATTACAAAATTGTTTCTCTTAAAAAGTTCTAAACAAAAGTCCGCGACAGCATATGTCTATCTTTTAAGGTTCGCCCACAATAACCTAATTTGTCTTCCTCTTAAGGTCCGCTCACAATATTTTAAAACCGAAGAGTTTGTTTGTGCTACTATCTCAGAAACTACTAATTGCAGTTCAAAAAATATTTTACAGTTTCATAGTCAATTTATTGAGGATGGTTAATGACAGTATTACATCACGCTAAGACGAATAGGGGCGGAGCAGCCAGGAATAATGTTTTGAGAACGGGGAAAATTTATTTCATTTCAGAGCTTCCATTGCGTACACTGTGGAAATGGTTAAAGTTACGTAAAAATAGTGTACTATAAAATTGTTCCTCTTAAAAATTTAAAAAAAAACGTCCTTTACCGCATATGCCTATCTTTTACGGTTCGCTTACAATAACCCTCTTAGTAAGTTTTAAAATATGAGCGAGGCGACGACGGCAGTAATCGTGGTCTGCAGTGGTAGCCAGTCAAGTGAACGATAAAAACCGGTCAAGTGCGAGTCGGATCCGTACCATAAAAGGACGGGCGGAAGTAGATGCGACGGGAAACATCATATCACTTTACATATTAATACCACGCCTCTCTATGAACATAAGTGTCCCCAGCTCTAATGAACATAAATGAAGGAGTAAATGCGACGGGAATAAATATTTATACTACACTTCTCTCTTTCTCACTCCCATGTGACGCAAACGAAGTTGCGCGGGTCAGCTAGTAGATACATAAGAGTCATTGCCCAATTTTACAAGAACCTACCTCGTAGGCACCTACTGACAAAGATTTAATGAATGTGTAGATTACTTCATAACGAACCGACTTAAAGATTGTATGGATAAAGGAATCAAAAGCCAAAATCAAACTTACTGCAAGTGATGCACCGACTGCTTAACGAGCGAAAGCTGAAGGGAAGGAAATCTTAAGACAAAACCCTATGGCAACCCGTTTGGCTAGCAGGTAGGCTTTAAAAAAAGGCCTTTTTTTAAATAATAATATTCAAAATCTTCAGTTACATTTTCTTATCCATACGTCTGCCAAACTGCATGGCAGTTTGTTGGCCGATGCAACTCCTTATTTTAAAAGAATATCTAAACCTGCACACAGCACATAAACAGCACAACTATTACAGTTAGTTTATCCAGATATCGACCTATAATACATAATATGCACTTGTTTAACTTATGTATATATTTTAACTCTTTCAAGCATTACATCATTGCCCGAAACACATTATATCAGATATTAAACTTGCTCAAACTTAATAACATTATATCATCCTAGGCCAGGTCCAGCAGTGGACTTCGATAAGCTTATTTGATCGATTGAGCGACCTTATTATTATTACATAATGTTCTCCCTCTACTCTCTACTATGTCTACAACCCTCCGCCCCGCAGAAGCTCTTGGACCTAGAATTTTGAATTATCTAGAAATTAGACCTTAACATCTAGAGACCGTATTCTTAGCATTCCATGGATTCTCCGTGCGGGCGCCGGGTCCATTGCGTGGCACAGTGGGGAACACCCCGACCCTGGGACTTGCGACCCATTTGAGTAGGTTTAGGGTGGCCACCTTACTATGCGCATAAACGATCATCTTCCACCGTCAACAATATTCAACCAGATTTGGTAAGATCCTATCAATGCCGCTTTGGATACTCGTTTTAGTAAAGAGCTTACTGAAGCTCTTGGCAATCCAAGGTCCTTAAATAAATTATACAGGGATTTAGCAGGAATTCCCCTTGCTCCTACTTCTACGGCATAGAGTTTAACCACATAGCCATTTTTGGTTAACTCATTGGTCAAGTCAAAGTATTTATTTGTCTTCATGGCGTGGTCCTTCGGTATGTTGGTCTCCCACGGCACCGTCAGCTCCACGAGCACCGCACGCCTGTGTATCCTCGAAAACAGGAATATGTCGGGCCTGGATGACGAGGGACATACATCCTCCGGGATTTTGTAGTGTTTTTCATACGAGTCTGAGAGTATAGTCCAATCGGCGGCAGCCATCAAAATTGAGTATGGCTTTTGAGGGACTTTGCTTTGAACAGCCTTCCTTTACAAACAATCCTTTAAAAACGACTTACCTACATACATACAATCACGACTTTATGGGTACGCAAAATTGAACCCGGATTTATGAGAATGCCACTTACGCGTGTATAGCAAGGTCCCACCTGTACACGGTATTACTGATACTGTAATAAAGTCGTAGGGAGGTAGCTATCAAGTATGTACCTACAGCTAATTCCATAGCATGATATCCTTATCGCCGGGCGCGTGTAACTGACCAGCCGATTAGTAATGCAAATCCGAGGAGCTTACCCTCAACGTTAAACGATACTCTATCGCGCGATTTTGCATAATGTTCGTGTTATTTATAAATGTCTACCATAAAATGGTATTTCAATGGTCACCACATTGAGTGGTTGGGGTCCCTCAAGACAGATCCTGCGGGACGGGCCACCCACGCGTTCGCACTCTCCCATGGTCTGACCCAGGTGGTACGCGGGATTACGCGCATACCGGACAGGTCAGACCATGAACCCGCCCTGCTGGACTTACTGCTGACGAGTAATCCAACACAGTACAGTGTGACGGTTAGCGCCCCACTGGGTACATCCGACCACTGTGTTGTGCGTGCCCGCCTGCAGGTACCGTCCCCTGCAAGGGCAGTAGAGGTGACGCGGCGACTGTGGCACTACTCGTCAGCAGACTGGGACGGACTACGAGAATACTTCGCAGCCGTCCCGTGGAGTCAGCGCTGCTTTGCAGGGAGGGCTTCATCGGAAAGCGCCTCTGCGGTTGCTGGTGAAATCACATTAGGTATGGAATACTACATTCCATACACTGATGTCGCCAGCATCCGCAAAGCCCGCCCCTGGTTCGGGCGTGAGTGTGCCGTAGCTGTTCAACAAAAACAGGCGGCTTACCGCGCCTGGATCAGGGCTCGAGCTGTGCGCGACCCGAATGTGGCCCGCCTCAAGGCAGCGTACAACAGAGCCACTAGGTCCAGTAAGAGAGCCTTCAAGAGAGCGGACGCCCAGCGCGTCACGCGGCTTGGTCAGGAGCTCACGTCACATCCGACGGGCAGCCGTGGATACTGGCAACTGGCCAAAGCCGTGCAGGCCAACGTTTGCAAGCCCTCGCTGCCGCCGCTGCGCTATCCTGACGGATCACTGGCTCACAAGGCCCAAGAGAAAGCGGAAATGCTGGCCAAGCTCTTTGCGGCTAATTCCCGGGTCGATGACTGTGGCAAGCAACCTCCCACTATCGCCAACAGTGGAACCACGATGCCGGAAATTGTAATCCGGCAGTGCGATGTGCGGGCGGTGCTACGGTCACTCGACACGCGGAAAGCCAGTGGTCCTGATGGCATTCCGGCCGTGGTGCTGAGGAATTGTGCAGCTGAATTGTCTCCAACGCTAACACGCCTGTATCGCCTTTCGTATTCGTCGGGAGAAGTGCCGGAGGCTTGGAAGGAGGCAAATGTCCAACCGATCCCCAAGAAAGGGGATCGGTCGGATCCAGCCAACTATCGCCCCATAGCCGTAACCACCGTCATCTGCAAGGTGTTCGAGCTAATCATCAACAAACAGCTCATGCGCTATCTGGAGGATCACTCGTTAATTAACGATCGCCAATATGGCTTTAGGCCGAAACGATCAACGGGTGACCTCCTAGCGTACATAACGCACACCTGGGGTGAGGCTATGGAGAGGCACGGCGAATCTCTGGCTATTGGCCTAGACATCGCAAAAGCCTTTGATAGGGTATGGCATGCGTCGCTTCTTTCCAAGCTGCCGTCATATGGTTTATCGCATCAGTTGTGCCGCTGGTTGGCCAGCTTCCTGAACGGGCGACGGATTCGGGTCCTCTGTGATGGTCAGGCTTCCTGTTTTTTTCAGGTAAATGCCGGAGTACCACAGGGATCGGTATTGTCCCCAACTCTCTTTCTTCTGCATATCAATGACATGCTGTCCCTTGGGTGCATTCATTGTTATGCGGATGACAGTACTCTTCATGGGAGCTATTCTGGCCGTCCAGCGGCGGGGCGAGGCGACGTGGATGAGAAGAGACGACAACTCGTGGCGGATCTCGATCTGGACCTGGGCCGCATTGCCCAATGGGGTTCAGACAACCTGGTCGAGTTCAATGCCAGAAAAACACAGGCGTGTGCGTTTACAGCTAAGAAGTCCCCATTCCTACCCCTGCCCTCTCTTCAGAGCATTACAATTCCACTAAAGGACAACCTGGAGATCCTCGGTATAGACGTCCGGCGTGAGCTCAATCACAAAAACTACATAGAGAGCTGTATTGGTCTGGCCTCGCGGAAACTGGGAATCCTGAATAAGGTGAGACGGTATTTCACGCCACATCAGAGATGTTTACTGTACAAGACGCAGATTCGTCCCTGCGTCGAGTACTGTTCTCACCTTTGGGATGACTCCGCGAGGTACTTGTTAGACGCGCTTGACGCTATGCAGAGACGTGCTATCCGAATAATTGGTTGTCCTGAGGTGACGGGAGGCCTCGAACCTTTGTCGCAGCGAAGAACCATAGCGTCCTTGGCTGCCTTCTATCGAATGTATCACGGCGAATGTTCTGAAGAGCTCTTCAACCTGATCCCACCATCTCCTTTCCGATCCCGAACAACGCGTGCCGGGCAGAGATGCCACTCATACACAGTGGAGAGAATCTTCGCCAGAACCGAGCGTTTTAAAAGATCGTTCCTCTGTCGAACTATAAAAACATGGAACGACCTGCCCGCACACGTCTTTCCCTCATCTTACAATCCCGGGTTCTTCAAGAGGAGCGTGAAGAGGCACATCACAGGGCCGCCAACTTGAGGACCACTGTAAGAAGTGGCCCCCAATCGCTAGATGCGCCACTGCTTTCTTACCATCAGGCTGGTGGCGACGTCAATTTGGCGAGCTGAATATAAAAAAAAAAAAAAAAAAAAAAAAAAAATGTTTTCCGTTTTGTAGAAAATTCGAGAATTGTGTAACACTGTGGTAATTTTTTGTACATACCACTGGGGTGGCCGACAAGTACCTATACGGCTCACCAGGCCGACCACCGTAGCCTATGAAAGTTTGAAACACCCCCCTTGGAGAACCCTATACTGTAGGCGTTTGGGAAAACCGAGGCTGGGAGCTCAGTCCATAATCTAAGCGTTCGCGGCATTATATCAATCAATTACTCAGAGTACAATCCGATATACACGCAAAAGAACACCCGTAAGGAGGCAAGGTCTCTCCTGTCGCAAAGAAGTTCCACACTCCTGTAAGTATGGGATCGTCGACAACTCTCATGGCTCGCCGTTGCACCGAGTCGAATGGTCGCAGCTGATATTCTGGTGAAGACTGACAACAGTACTCCATGTGCGGCCGCACTTGTGACTTGTAAGGTAGTAGTGTTTGCGCTTCAGTAAAGTACTTGGCCAGCTTGGCCTTGTCCTCCAAACGGCTACGGAACTGAACATCACTGAAGATGTCAACGCCAAGGATTTCTATACTGTTGGAGATAGAGAGAGATGTGCCCTGGAATACGTTGGCGTGGAATATGGCGTCACAGTGAATGGGATTTTCTTAGCGGTTACTACACAAACTTGTGTCGTGATGGGGTTAAATTGGACAAAGTGATGTCTACCCCAATCGAACACTCATGCGAGAGTAGGCTCGATTTCAGACACAACTTGTTGACGACTTTCTTTCACTACGCACCAAGGGATATTGGGTCGGCCTGTGTAAAAAGTGTCGCCCATACTATCATCCGCATAGCAATGAATGCCGCCAATAGACATCATATCATTGATGTGCAGTAAAAATAGAGAGGACGACAACATCGAGCCTTGTAGGACTCCAGCATTTATGCCCATTTAGTCAGAACTGCTGCCGTCGACGGCTGCCCTGATGCTTCTACCGGTCAGAAAGCTGGACATACATCCACAAATTCTCTCGGGCAGTCCATAAGAAGGCAATTTCGTAAGAAGACCATGGTCACTGCCAGACCCGGTCAAAGTCCTTAGAGATATCGAAGCTCACTGCTAGAGCCTCGCCTTTACTTTCGATAGCCGTCGCCCAGTGTGTGGGTAAGGCGAGGCACACAAGGAGATCGTGTGTTGAGCGACCGTGACGGAAACCGTACTGCCGGTTACTGAGCAGGTCGTGTTCTTCAAATTCTCTTCTTGAAGATACTGTAAAAGTTTGGGAGGGACGAAGCTCTTCTACCAACATTTTTAAACTATTTTTTTGCTTATAACCAAGAATACCTTTTTATTTTTTATCTATACTGTTGATTGATGGCAAGAATAAATACAATATAATCTACTCTTGCTCCAATTTAAAATTATGATTCAGTTAGCATGCTACTTAACTGCTTTTCAAAAATTTTTCTTAAAAAAATACATTTCATTCACAACTAACATTTAGATCAGATTTAATTTTCTTTTTACAGTATTTTAAAAGCTCATTCTTAAAAAATATTTTACTTAGTTAGCGCATAACTATATTATGCGCTTACGAAAGTACCTTAGCATTTTGTGTAAAACTGTGGTAATAAATATTATTGACTGGTAAGTTGTTCCACTACGTTAGTTGAGTTTTAACAAGTGTGTTAATTAGACACAATATCCGTAATTAAGAGATTAAAATAATATATAGTCTTAAAAAATCTGCGTATTATATTTTAATTTCGCTAACGAACAAAGTTCCAAAAATTCTGTTATGTTTTTGTTCAAAAGTCTGAATTTAAAATAAGTGCAATAATATAAAAAAACCTTTATATTCGTGACTACTTATACTCGTATTATAATAAATTAAGCACCTAGAAGTTGAAACGGTTCTTATCTTTCTTATACTGCCGTTTAACTGACCGTAACTCATAATTTAGTTTTTTAAACAAATTTGTAATTTATATAATTGTTCAAACTGCAGTACCTACAGGTTGATAATTAGAAAGATAAATATTTTTTTAAACTTTTTGAATTCATTGAAATTTATTTAGCTTACGTTATTTAAGTGTACCACAGATCTGTTTGTAGTTTTAATGTAGTTTATTAACATGGGTGAGATTGGACTCTCGAGACCGTCGGGTCCTAACCTAGAGTTACTTGTAATGGTATTAGATCCTGCTATAGAACGACCTTCACCGAGCTGGTTTATGTATGAAAACAATTTTATATTCAAATAGCTGACCCGCACAACTTTTTGTGTGATAAATAAAGAACCGTTAAACCGATTTTGTGCAAACTTCACATAAACCATCTAAGTACTAAATAGTCCGAACAAAGCCTAAACATTTGTTTTGGATAGGTGTGCCCGTTCTTGAGTTATAAAATTACAACGAAAAGTGGCATTGACTTTTATACATATAGATTAAATATGTCAATAAATAAATTGCAAATGGGTTGCCTAAAAAAATAGTCCAGAATATGATTAATAAAAAAAAAATTAACAGTTTTCTGATTTGGATAATAGATACATTCCATAAGTATGTACCTACCAATTGAAAGTACAACCACTGTATAAATATGTTAAACAACATATATATACTGTGGTACAACGCCCATAGGATATTTATGTAAATGTTCGGTTGTCGCTTTTTTCCCGTCACTACTCTTGGGTACGCAGGTATAAACATGTAAATCGATACTAGTATCTTACAACGGTCTGGTTAATGAATTAAAGTTAATTAAAATATAAAGAGCATTTCATTGACTCCACCATTGGTTGTTTCATCGATCACCAGGGAAATGTAATTTTTTTATAATTTTTTGATTAATCATATTTTCTGGACTGAATTTTTTAGGCAACCCATTTGCAATTTATTTATTGACATATTTCATTGAATATAAAATAATTTCCATCCATTAACCAGCTCGGTGAAGATCGTTCTATAGCGGGATCTTAGATCATAAGAAGTACACACACCTGCTGAATAGGTACATCGTACAAGTACCACGCTGGATTCACGGGTTGGCACAGGACTCTGTTTCTAGTTTAACTTCTCTTCAAAATGGGTCTAACGTCTAGTCAGACGATTGTTTTGAGTCCCGAAAACTCGGTAAGGCTCCATCACACCTTTTCAAGAATGCTCAAAAGAACAGTCGTCAATAAGAAGTCTATATCTGTCCCTCGGGATGAAACATAGCTATGCAACGAAGAACTAGGTATTGCGCCTTTGGCTGCATTCCGTATCTATCACGATAAGTGTTCTGAAGAACTCTTCAATCTAACCCCGCCCTCTCCTTTTCGATCCCGCGCACAGAGGTGCCATTGAGGTGCTGGACAGAGGTGCCATTTTCACACAGTTGGGAGAATCTTCGCCAGAACTGAGTCAATCATAATAAGATCGTTGCTTTGTCGAACCATAAAAACCTGGAACGATCTGCAAGCTGTAGTATACGTGTTCCGCTCCTCTTGCATCCCCGAGTTCTTCAAGCGGAGAGTGAAAAGGCACATCATAGGGCCACCAACTATTACATCTACCCTCTCTTCAGAGCATTACGGTTCCACTAAAGGACAACCTGGAGATCCTCGGTATAGACGTCCGGCGTGAGCTCAATCACAAAAACTACATAGAGAGTTGTATTGGGCTGGCCTCGCGTAAACTTGGAGTCCTAAATAAGGTGAGGCGGTACTTCACGCCACATCAGAGATGTTAACTCTACAAGACGCAGATTCGTCCCTGCGTCGAGTACTGTTCTCACCTTTGGGATGACTCTGCGAGGTACTTGCTAGACGCGCTTGACGCTATGCAGAGACGTGCTATCCGAATAATTGGTTGTCCTTAGGTGACGGGAGGCCTCGACCCGTTAGCGCAGCGAAGAACCATAGCGTCCTTGGCTGCTTTCTACCGAATGAATCACGGCGAATGTTCTGAAGAGCTCTTCAACCTGATCCCACCCTCTCCTTTCCGATCCCGAACAATGCGTGCCGGGCAGAGATGCCACTAATACACAGTGGAGAGAATCTTCGCCAGAACTGAGCGTTTCAAAAGATCGTTCCTCTGTCGAACTGTAAAAACTTGGAACGACCTGCCCGCACACGCTTTTTCCCTTATCTTACAATCCGAGGAGCGTGAAGAGGCACATCACAGGGCCGCCAACTTGAGGACCACTGTCAAAAGTGGCCCCCAATCGCTAGATGCACCACGGCTTTCCATCAGGCTGGTGGCGTAGTCAATTTGGCGTGCTGAATATAAAAATAAATAAAAAATCATAGGGCGACCAAGTATGACCCCAATTGTTACTTCTCGTCGTGGTCCACCAGGCGGATAGCATTATTTTTGCATGCTAAATATTTAAAAAATTTAGTAAATCCGAAAGAAATTACCACTTATTATTTGTAACCTACTTACATATTTCGGACTTTTAAAAGCACTCATTAAAGAAAATCACTTCTCGTAACAGCCAATTTCGACTTATTAAATCACTACGTCAAAAAGCTTTAAATTTGTAGATAAGTTTAGTTAATTAGGAACTAGCGCGAGTGACAGTTACATGGCCCTCAAATTACATTTATCAGTAGAAAGAGACATAGAGATATAATTAAACAGTTGTCTAATTTAATTGGCAATAGGCGAGTTCCCACAAGTCAGAAAGTCACCCTCGCTCATTACGCTCGCTCCGAAATTTCCCAACAATTAACATGCGATGTATGACGTGTGGTGGAACCTAATTACAGGTGTGGTGTGGTGCGGTAAACGGAGACTCAATCACGACATCGATGCCTTGTAAAGTGTTGAAAGGCGTGCTAGCAGCAGATTTGGCGTGAATTAATAAAAAACCGTACTGTGTATAGACTGATGTGTGCTTTTATATTCTTTCCAGACTACTAATACACCTTTGATCTAGAACTTCTGGCAACTCTCTCGCCAGAGTGCCAGAAGAAATTTCTTTAGAAATAATTATTGCAGTTGTACTTTTCCTCACCTCCTTGAGGTGAGGGAAAATCCTCATGGATGTTATGCCGGACTCCTACCGACTAAAAAAACCTCACGTAACGCCCAACAGCCTACGGTTGTAAGCCCCGGGTAAGCCCTCGGAAGGATGTCCCAGGACCTCCTTCTTTGCTTAGTAGTCAAGAGAAATAAACCCGTTTTGAATCCGAGTCACATGAAAAATATTGTTATTTTACACACTGTCATGGATTCATGTCTTATAAAAAATAAGGTGCGCTTACTTCTCCCTAAACTAATGAATAATATAACAGGGATTTTTTTAAACTTAATCTACATGCATTAATAAACCTTCACAAACTAAAAGGTAATATTTGAGACATGAATTTACACATTGAAGTCCTACGCGTATTGATATTATTACATGTATTGAGGTACAGTAAGTGTCATTATGATTTATGAGACAGAAAGAGCAATTATTCTCACAGCGTATCGTGGCTGTATGGGCGTATGTTCAGCATATTTCAGGAACTTGAACCTGCTGTAGATACTCGTTTTAGCTCCACTGCATAATATCCGAAGTAAGCGTCTATGATATAGAGGCAACCAGACAGTTCAAACTATCGCAAATATACAAATATAGTAAATACTAGATGGCGACCGTGGTTACGCGCTTGTGAATTGTTTTCCCGTTACCGCTTCCTATGGGAACTATTCGACAAGGTATAATACCTGCCTATGTTTTCTAGCCCTGTACCAAATTTCAGCAATTATAGCGGACATCCTGACATGTAGATACCCAGACATCCACAGACTTTCACATTCATAATCTTATTTAAAAAATCTCGTGTCACAATGTTAGTTACCAGACTCCTCAGAAACGGCTTGACCAATTTTTATGAAATTATTTATGCATATTCAGTAGGTCTAAGAATCGGTTACTTTTCATACCCCTAAGTGGTCGGGAACAACATTCCACGCGGGTGGAGTCGCGGGCATCTGCTAGTAATTAGTATCTAAGATTTACTTAATGGCACAAGGAAGGTTTTAGAATAAACACACACACTCACACAGCTGTCAGCATGAATGACCTTTTAAAATGTTTGATTTTGCTATGATTTTCCTATTCACTACAATCAATTTGGACATGATGATGGTCGTCTCTATATTACTGTCACAGCCTGTACCCAAATTATGTACCTACAGACTAGTTTACCATTATTTATCCAAAGTAACAAATGATGACTACTTACCTGACTATGATATGTAATAAGCTCTCATACAAATTGCATGCGTCGTATCGTACTGTTGTTAGGATAAAAATTCACATTAATTTCTCATTTGGCTGTAGTTGATAGTTATAGTAACTGTACGTTGACATGTAATTACAATTATTATTTTGCTGTTACTATAATTATGTCCCTTCACAGTGGATAATTGAAAAAGTTTGCCATCGATACAGTGGGCCAACAGCCCGAAATTACATTTTTTCTTTATTATTTCTTTAATTTAGATTCCTATCAGTTTTATTTAGCGGTTATTACGATTTGAACTTTTAATAATACGAATACGATTGGAGATTTCTTGTTGAATGCGTTGTAATGACTAGAAAGAAGTGTAATTTTAACTTTGAAAAGTGTACCTATTAACTAAAATTGTACGGTGAGGTGGTATTGGTGCTCTTCCATAAGTCTCACAGCAACAAATAATGTGTATATTTTAATTTCGAATTTCTAAAGCTTAGCTAAAATTTATATCGATTCGGAAAGCAGATCACGGTAGACAATAAACTTATTAATTTTATTGTGAAGTACCATTGACTAGTCATTATTAAACAAAGGGGTTATTATTAATAAAACAGGCAGGCACTTGAATGCTCAAGAAGCGATTTAACTTTTTGTAAAGAGCAACACTTTCCCACTCCGTGTACGGCATAACTCGGCAATTCAAAATGCTACTGCGTTTAGACAAATGAACAGCGTTGGACCCTCCATGGCACACGACATATGACACGGCATTTAGTCGCCTGGATATGCCAAGCGGAGTTATAGAAAAATTTAAAGCATGCTTATTATTTTGGTTGCGTTCTGGCAATATATTAAACCAGGCAGGTACAAATCTTATCGAAAACCGAAACCGAAATTTTAAGTAAAACTTAGTAGGCACCTAAAGGCAGTCGGAAATTTTTGAAAACACCGATCGAAAACACATTGAGCAGGTGTGATCCCTGAATCCCGATTAGTCTAAAAGGACACATCGGCTTAAAAACAATGCGGAGTTTAATATTCTGTAGAGAACTAGTGGTAGGTATCACAGAATAAGTCGCCTTGCCACTATGGCAGACTTTTTTTGGAATAGTAAGCAAAAAGTCTCCATGAATCTCCATAGGGAACAAGTACCCGTATCTGCAACTGTTGTATGTCCAGTCTATGGCAGTCCACTGCTGGCCTTAGGCCTCTCCCAATTATACAACAGCACACGCTGCGCGTTTCATCCCTACCTGCAATCTTTTCCATCTGGTGGGTGTCACGCAGTTGCAGTCTTCAATCCAGAACATGGCTTTTGGTGCAACCGGAACTAATGCTCGCATAATGATGATGATGATAACGTACATTTTTATTTACTTATTAGCTTTTACCCGCGACTTCATTGCGAGGGGTTTTATCTAATAACCAAAAATGTTTGAGCTGTCCAACGTAAAACAGGTCAAGCTGTAAGTATTATTACCACTGAACTTCCGATTTTGATGAAACATGTAGCAATATTTAAGTTGAAATAAGGGTTCCGTTTTTTCCTTTTAGGTATGAAACCCTAAAAATACCTACAAAATCGTAAAAGTACAATTATGATCAAGCCACAGAATTTTGCTCCAACCCCGAACAGACAAACAAAGAGACACGAAGAAAAATATCATAGATATGGACTCAGAAGCCCTAAATTAATCGATAACAGTTATTTTTTAAATTTATCTTGAATGTACCGTCACAGCTATTTTTACGATTTTATAATAGTAGAGAAGATAAAGAAGAAGCGATAGGTACTAACTATCTATACTAATATTATAAAGATGAAAGATTTGATTGTTTGTTTGTTTCTATGTTTGTTTGTTTGTTTGTTTGTTTGTTTGCATCGAATAGGCTCCGAAACTATTGGACCGATTTTAAAAATTCTTTCACTGTTGGGAAGCTACGCTTCCCCTTTTATTGCCGTATTCCCACGCAAACGGGAGCTACGCGGGTAAAACCGCGTGACATCCTCTAGTATCTTATATAAACAAACAAATCTTTCCTCTTTATAATGTTAGTATAAAAAATGTATTAATTTAATAAACACAGAATAAAATAAACTTCACATCTAGTAAAGTATCACTTCTAGTCAATAACAATTAGGTAGAGTTACACTTCCCGCCACAAAATGGCGGAACTCGTACGATACAATAAATCAGTTGGAGTGGGTGGTTGACTTTTCACTCAAATGTGTGGTTAATTGTAACCGAAAATGACTGTTGATCGAGCCACACTTAATTTGAGTGGTACTTTAGTACGCAGGGGTTGCGAAGTAGCGTAGGGTGGAAGTAATGGCTCGCTTGGGTTTGTGATTATTTTGATACTAATTTTGTAAACCTGCCGGAAATTGTGTAGCAATTATGATTATTACTGTTTGTATGTCTGAGTGCATTATGCACTGTTAAATGAGACTATGTAGGTATAATAGGAGAGTACTTTTACGTAGTAACATTATTGATATGATTTGTTTGTTACAACGATCGATAAAACTTTAAACTACTAAACCGATTTTTTTTAAATCGTCCATAGAGAGTCATATTATTCTGATGTACTAAATATAGGCTATTTGAGTGGCCAGTATTATTGCTAAACGTTAAAAAAATGGCATTACTAAAGAAGGTACCTCTGGGTTAACAAAGGTTAGGGTTAATTGTTTGTGATAAATAAATAAATAAAATAAATAAATAAAAATAAACAAAGTTAGTCCAAAGTTATTTATTTTGGATAAATTTTATTTCTAAAATGCTAGTCTAGTTACGTGAAGTAAAATACAGATATTCAAAATACATTTCATGAATAATCCACATTTGTTATTCCTCTGGCCAGTAAACTTCAATCATCTTTTTCAGACGGTCGTCAATATCTTTCCCTTCTGGTGGCTGCCTTCCGAGGATGAACACGAATTTCTCGTGACAGTCCATCATTCCCAGGTACTGGCCCTCGATGATCTTCAGACGCATAGGGTAGCGGTGCAGGTCTGAAAGGTCCATTGTGGCTGCAAGATAATGATATTAAGATTATTATTTCGAGAATAGTTCAGGTTGGGAGTAGGATTAAAATCGAAATCTACCTATAAATATTATACTGATAAATATGAGCATAATTAAACCAGTTTGAAAATCTTGCAAATACATCCAATTATAGCATCGGAAACGATGTTTGGTGCACCATTATTTACTAGAACCAGTGAATTGCTTAGGAGCACTGAAAAGAGATCAATGAGGTAGGGAAACGAATATAAGTAGAGTAAAACTATACAAAGACCGCATAAAAGAGCAATTTTCGGCACAGACTGATTTCTCATACAACAACTTAAGGGGCCTGGTTTAGAAAATGACGAAAAAGAGGCGCAAATGAAAGCGTTATTTGTCTGCATAAGTAGACAGAAAATTATAGCCAAAAACAGATTTTTAATCTACAAGATGTGTGTCAAAATATGCTTTTGTTGTAAATTGTATATTAATTACACATAATGTGTTAAACTATCATAGAGTCAGCCCCAAATTTTTAGATGAATGCATTTTATGACTTCAATTTTTATCGACGCGAAAGAAAAAAAATATGTCAACATATGAAGAATATATACACCTATAATTTGGTTTTCTTCGATTTTGAGTGTTAGCTTATTACAACAAAAATAAGCCATTAAATACTGCATTTTCTAGCTTAAAGCACGCGGCGTGTCTTGTTTGGTCAAGGTCGTTCTCGTTAGCCCTACAAACGGCCTTAAGTATATGCATTTCTAATATTGTGTTAAGTCAAACTTTTTGCACAATTACTTTCTTATCTGGCTATGCTGCGATAGAGAGGTGTCCTTGACTTTAAATATGTAGGAAGCAACGATGTGTTTAATCTTTATGATCAGTAGATTTGATATAATTAATGTAACGAACTTCCGGGACTTTACAGCATAGAAATTAACTTATGATGCTTATATATAGTTATCCAATCAGTCCTGTGCTCCTAAGCCTAACCCAGGCTGAGATGAATTACACACCCACACTTTGCCAGTATGTAGTTTTATTGCCCCTACTTAATAGGAAGCTAGCCTTATGGAGTCACATAACAATTGTTCCGGAGAAAATCTATGAGTATAACCATTATGTAATACGAATCAAAAACCAATTAAAAAATATGTTATCGATCACCTGACTTAGGAGGCATCTGAAGAGTTCTGTAGGAGCCATCTCCCTCGAGTCGCTCAAGATAATAGTCACGGCTCTTGTTGGGATGAAGACTGGAGCATGGGATTTGCATCTTCAAGGCCAAGTTCTCCCATTTCAAGTTCTCTACAAATTTGTCAATCAGTTCTTTTAAGTCTTGTCTCTCCTGTAATGCCAAAATGTTATTGAAATACTAGTAGCTACTCATACATACCGCAATGAGTGATTCATCAAGATAGTCTATAGCTACATATAATAAAACTGTTTAGGGTCGAGAGTCTGTACATGGAAGATATTTTGAAAATTTTAATTGTAGGGGATTCTCTAATCGGTACTAAAGACGAAAATGTAATTTAAATTTTTCATGTCTGTCTGTTTGTCTGTCTGTCTGTATTCCGAATTATTTTAAAATAGCCTTAATCATTAAGCTCTTTTATGATTAAGCAAACAGGGCTGTTGCACACGCTGCTTGATGAGTTTGATGAAGAAGTACCTCTCCGTCAGCTAGTTTATTACTATAAATATTTGTTTGCTGCCCGCTTGCTGAAAAGCCATGGCGACATCTAGAGATTGGGGGCCACTCTCACAGTCTGTACAAATTTTATCAGTGAACCTCGAGTTGGCGGTACCATGATATGCGTTTTCACACTCCGCTTGATTAAAAAAAACAATCACCTGGTCACCGACAGGACTGAACTGTACACAGTGCGAGTCTCCAGATCCATTAGTTCTTTCAGTACGGTAGTGTAGTAAGTGCCAAGTGCCTACAGCATGCGTGTCATTGAATGTCAACCCTTGGGTAAACTCATGGCAAGTGGGTTGGATTCTTTCTTCTTTGGTGCTTGTTTTCGGCACAGCATTGACGATTGTTGCAGATATGGTTAACACTGTGGAAGAATTGTTTTATTAACACATTCATTCTTTTGTGGAACCGCTCACAAGATGTCTATCTATAATCGGGAAACTGTCTAACTACTATCAAAGAGTTCCTATTTTTTTAAAGTGCATATGCATATACACCTTCCAAACGAGTGATACCAAGAGGGTTTTAGCATATATTTTGTTACATAAGTATAATAAAGTCATTAATGCATCAAAACATATCACAAAAAAATTAAAAGAATTATAGTTCATGAAATTGTTAAAGTTCTTTTGGGACACCTTTTATAAGTAGGTAGGATTCAGACAGATCTACGCTACTTATAGCACGCGCAATTTAGACCACTTATAACAAAAGCTCATTGTCCAGTTAGCCGTCTGCCCTTGAAATAATAGACTACAAGTTCGGAACACTCTCCATCCCCATTAGTGTGGGCCGGGGAGAAATGTGTAGGCGTTAGAGGGAACTACATACATACATATTATGTTGTTTTATATAAGAACGTGACGCATGCCCTGTGTGAGCATTCAGGATTGTGGTCAATACCTACTTGAGGGCTGCTTTGATATCATATCGAAGTCATGTAAAACCAATAGAATATTTTCAGCGATTATTGGTTGAATCACGTCTACGTTTTCAATTTATCGCAAATAGATAGCAGCTCAGTGTAAAATTTATTTCCATCTTTGATATGAGCCGACTTTGTTTCTGATGATAATCATAGATTTTTTAGAATTTTTCGCTACTATGCTATTACTCCGTCAGGACCGGTAGGTACCGTAGCAAATTTTGGGCACATAGGATGTCAAGTCGATTTATTCTTTAAAACTTAAAAATAGAGATAGGTATATGATGAAAGTTCTTTTCAAACCCGAATTGTAAGATGTATGAAACACGTGTGCGGACATTTCGTTCCAGGTTTTTATAGTTCGACAGAGGAATGATCTTTTGAAACACTCAGTTCTCTCTACTGTGTGTGAGTGGCACATCTGCCCGGCACGGAAGTTCCTGGCGTAAAGTTCCTGGTGTATCCTTCCGAGGGCTTACCCGGGGCTCAAAACCGTAGGCTGTTAGGTGGGATACGTGTGGTTTTCCGAGTCCGGCATAGCATCCATTTAGGATTTTCCTCACGTAAAAATAAAAAATAAAACGATGAAAGTCATAATGTAAAATGAATTATGTAAATGTTGGTCAAGCAAATACCTGCAAAGATTAGAGTAGTGAGCGGCATCATGTCTGGAGACTGTGTTCACTGGCAAGTGCGGTAATGAACTGAATGACTTGATTGCGACAATAACGATGTCCAGATTAGTTGATCTCATGCAGCTCCGAAAAAAGGATACGGCGAATATTGTTGTGATTACTATTTAGCAAATATTTATTTTATTTACTGGTGGCTACGAAAATTTAAGAAAATCACGCCTTTACGATAGGCAGAGGCATAGTATGAGCACACATTTCACCTTATATTTTTATGTCCCACGTAATAGGTGGTGAGCCTATTGCCGTGTTGAAATGGACAAGCCGCCCATACCTAAGGCCTTCAACTTGGCTTAACGATTGTCATTTTACTGTCAACCGGGTTACATTTCGAATTTTCTTTCTCTATCTAAGCAATGGATCTTTTTGCGAAAGTGTTTCCTTAGTCGCCTTTTACGACACCTTCGGGATGTATAGGGGTGGCAACATTTTGTACTCTTACCCGTCATAACACGAGACCCCGTCGCGGCGTCACCGCGCGGGGCGACGAAAATTTACTGCTGAAATAAGTTTTGTTTTATTTGCCGTAGAAGACTATATAGACTTTTTATAGTCCTTGGTGTCGGGTAATGTCGCCCAGAGATTTTGACGTTAACATTTAAGCAGTTTAGGACTTGGCAGTTCGATTCGGTGGATCAACGGATCGAATACCGTAACCAAAAATCACAAAACATCACAAACTTCTTAGTAACAAAAAGCACTTAAGCAAAGAACAAAATTACTACAAGACCTACTTAGAATGTTTGACATAGAACTTAGGTAATCTTATTCTCCGAGCTTTTTACAAAGTTCAGAATAGGTATAACTTCAGGTAATTTCCATAAAGTAAGTTTCAGTCAGTTCTACATTACATTTTTACCATTTACCATTACATTCGATTTAGATCAATAGGGGATGTTAGTATTAAACAAATTTTGATTTTCAGATCTTTTCAAAACTTTGCTTAATTCGACCTGCACTCCTGCTGCATGATAGACCGAAATCACAACATTGACAACAATGCCGAGAGATGCAGGGATTACCTAAACAAAGTCAGCGGTTGCTATTCCGAATTATAGTGTCGCTCAACAAAGTAGCTGTGTTGAGCGGCGGAAGAGCCTGAAGCCAAACTCCTGCCTCCCATTCTCCCACAGCCTTAGATCATCTAACCACAGGATTCGCCTTACTTAAGCATTGTTTTCTGCCATTACACATGACCATTTGGTCTTTTGGCTTTATAAAAAGCCTGTACATCAGTACATCATTTTATATGATTAAACTAGTACATTACATTGTAGTTGACTGTACAATAACAATTAACACACAACAGCCATTACGCGTTTGTCGATTAATACATTTTTAAATGCAATGAAATTTTATATGTCTTTGTGTTTCCCCCTTCACTTGTATGAAAACTGGCAGAATATTTTTGTATGCGGTGGTTCGCAAAGGCTAGTCCCGTGTTATATGGTCTAAGCCCACAGCCTATATGTTTTTCAACATTGAACACGACTCGTGTTCAATAAATTAATTTTTACATCGTTGCAGCACTCTGCAACGATGTCACTGCTTATCCCACTGTTTCTAGAAGCATTTTTACATAATATTGAAATGGTTATTGAGATTTTTCCACTTGTACCCTTATCCCACTTAAACGGTGGCGAGCTTCAAAATTTAAAATTAGCATATTATCATGGCCGTCTCCACTGTCTTTAATAAATCCGTGGTTGTGATGACTGCGCCATAAACAGGATAAACACTGACATCCCGTCACCATCCTTAGCGAACAGTCCAGACAATGCGTTAACACGCACTAATACTAATCAGTTCTGCGTAATACTGGTTTTTGGGGATTTTTTTTAAAATGACAGCCTTGAGTCACTAAATTTATTTTCCTGCTACGGTGGCGCAGTGGTGCTACTGCTGTTGGTGAGGTCTTGGGCTCTATTCCCGGTTCGCAACAAGTAGGTATTATACCTACTTGTTGCGAACCTATAGATCCCATAGCATAATTAAATTGAGCCAACCGATGCAGTGAAAATTCAATCGCAATATTTTTTTTATACCACTACGGTAGCAGACAAGCATGCGGCCTACCAGATTTACCGGTGGTCACCGTAGACTATAGACGTTTGCAACTCCAAAGACGCTACATTCGCGCTGTCGATCCTGTAAAAATCTAATAATATATTTAACTTTCATTATTTATTTACAAAGAAGATTTATTTCAACTAAAGCACTGTGGGCGGCCCATCGAAATTTCTGCAAGCAATCTTTTTGGATGTAAGTATTCAGTTTCCTGTTTCCATACTAGTGTAGCACTTTTCAGTATGTTGTTTCACCTTAAAATGTGCATTAGTCTAAAATATTATGGTGTTATGTTTAGGCTGTACCTAAGTGATAATATAACAACTATTGGCTGTCAAAATAAACACGTCAATAGGAGTGACTGGTAGTTTTAGCGTTCATTATAATCATTTACAATAACATGACACCATAATTTGGCGCGATGACATTGTCTACAAACAATTCCAAGCATCTATAGAGCGTTAGAAAAAGGGGAGCTAATCCACTTGGCTCGGGATAGAATTAATTGCACAATATTGAGGGTGACATCTCAGTTGTTCGTGCATTGTTCTTTATAGCAAAGTATTGCTTATTTCTCAATGGCTTTTAGGATGGGGTGGGGCAAAGTGTTCGTCTTAATTCACCGGAAGAAAAGAGAGGCAGTTAAAGAGATCGAAAGATTCAAAAGTAAGTGGATGAGATGAATTTTGATATAAAGCGATGTACGAACGAGAATGTATCGACTTTCGTACCTTGATGCAGAAAAATGGCTGCCAATTGAATTAATAAGTGTGCTTGCTATTTAAATATTTTGGTAATTGTGCTCTTTCACGAGATGTGTTATGGTGGCAATGTGACACGGTTTTGATACCTCGCAAGTTCAGTTCTTGTAACTTACAAGAATTGTTACTTTGCTGTAATTTAATTTGTCTTACAAGTTGTAAGACAAACGAATTTGTGACACAGTTTTATTTACTTTTATAGGTATAGGTACTACTATTACTTGGTCGAAGGCACTGACCTGTAATAGTATCTGGACTGGTGATCGGTTTCATAAAAGTGTGCCTAATTGAAAATCGCCATTTGGCGCTGACGGCAGCTAGCGAATGCACTTGGAACTAATACTAGTGATGTACAACACCTGTCTTGGTGTCGATAAAAACGTTACCAGATATCGACAGCAATGTTAATTTTATTTTTGTACCAATGATGTTTACATAATATGAATGACTACTTTACAGTTAACTCTGGGTTAAACACGTTAAATCAGATCTGTGCAAGTGGGCCTTAGTGCAGCAGAAAGCATCACAAATAACCCAATAGTCGTAGAGCATTGTTGACTTGGCATGAATAGGCCATTCAACTTGGAAACTACTACCTAGTGTTGACTCTTGTTACAAATGACTATGGTCATGGTAACTGTTTACTATCAGGCGGGCTGTATACTTGTTTGGAAATTTTGTGGTATTATAAAAAAAAATACCTGCTTCCTCTGGATTCATTTGGCTATGCTGAGAATCATCAGTTGGTAACTGGACTTGCATATGTATGTAGGCACACACTAGCTATACATTATTGCTGAGTACGCAAAAGTCGAACTAGAGCGCAAACGTCTCAAACTCGACAGTTGTCCCTAACCATCGTGCCCGCTCGCTTGTGTGTCCCTGCCTAACCCTCGCGCGTTCACTTAGCGTAGTAACTTGTTTGTGAATGTGATGATATATTGCAGGAAATTACAGTGACCAAATTAACACGCAACCTATCTTTAATTTATCTCTCCGCATTTCCATACGCCATCCATACATACTTAAGACGCCCAAATGTACTACAGGTGAATTAGATCTAGGTAAGTTGATTGGACTATCACGGGAGCATGGGTCATCATATGTAGATGAAGCAGTTTCTGCAGTGACCAACGATGAATCAGTTTCTGAAAAATATTGAGTGTTGGTTATTTATATTCAATTATATTTCTTAAATACCAAAGAAGTATTCACTAACTAATTTACACCTACCAAGAAATATTGTAGGTATACTGCACTTTTTTAAAGCAGTCCGTGACCCATGTTTTAATAAACAGTCATCAGTAAAATGTTTTGAACAAAGATAATCTGATGTTTTCGGAGTCCAATTGACAAGCTTCATTTTTTTAGCCACAGTTTTAAACTGTAATCGGAGGGAAACCTGTAATAAAAGGAACATTTAAATATTATGAACAAGAGTAAATAATTAATTATTAACAAAAAATAGTCTCACTAAGTGTTATAATTCAATGTTAGAGCTAGAAAGTTATATTTCACACGCTAGTTAGTTACTGTTTCGATTATCTACTACAATTTTAAGTGTTTATTAATAATTTTAATATGTTCATTAAATTATATTAAAGAACTTTTACCATGCCTCTTGTTTTTTAAACTACGAATTTTGGCATTGGACAGAAAATTATCGATATACATTTTGACATCCCTATTAATCATTATAGGTTATAAAAATATTCGTAAAATCCCCGAAACTCGGAGGGTATTCGCTTATGATAGTAAAAAAAAAACCTAAATTATGGTTTTATAATAATTGTTTAAGAATTAGATTCTTAGATTTACTTACTTGTGAAAAGAGACGCCACAGCCCTTCTCGTATCTTGTTTTACAATATACACACGATCTCATGCTAAATATCTACTTAATTACACTATGAACTAAATTTATACATCAAAACACTTCAAATTTATACCAATCACAGTAATAACTTAAAAATATTCGAAATTTCACACATAAACTCCTTCTGAAATAAACAAACAACGGCCATTTGCAAACTAATTTAGTTCTCAGTGCACTCGTCAGAGGCGCTTTGAATCGGCACAAAAAAGTAGCTGTCATTTTGTATGGAATAGCCAGTCCAGCGATTATTATTACAGGTCAGTGGTCGAAGGGTATACTGAGAATTTCGTCAGCACATACTTTTTTAAGTACTTGGGAGTTCCATAATTGGCTATTTAACTACAAAACTTAAAATGACAAATGTTTAAAATAAGAACTGTGTTTACCGTTGCACCACAGGGAATTGGAAAAATTGTGCGGTTAAAAACAAAGATATGCACGTGACTTTTGTTGCTGCGTTTAACTATTAACTGTGTGAAAATGTAACTTACCCTTCAACAACCGAAATTGAATTTTATTTCAAACATATTAATGTTGATTTTTCTGTGGCATTTCCCAGGAGCCGAATGTGTTGCGGTTATGTGCGCACGCGCCTGTCGTTTTAAACGTTCGATTACACTCCTTTGTTATATTTTTGTAATATGACAGCTGCCAGGCTCTTGATTTCGAAAAGCATTAAGCCCTCGTAAGTAGAATGTGTACAGTAAAATAAAATTGTTTATATTTTTGGTAAAATTCTATTTCATTACATGTATTTGTAGGAAAATTGTAGTAAATGCAAATAGAAACTATGTCTAGCCAGCGTCATACTACAGAGAACATAATCTTGTTAAGGGGAGTGGTTGACAAAGTTTGCGAAAAAGAGGTGCAAATAAAGACGTTCTTCTCGGTATTAGTATACGAAAAATGACAGCCAAAAGTAGATTTGAAATCTACAAGATGTGTTCTAGAGGATGGTTTCATCAGAAATTGTGTATTTATTATAAATAACTAGTAAAACATCACTGAAATAGCTCATAATTTTTTAGAAGAAGTCGTTGTATGACATCTATTTATTAATGAATGATAATAAAATTTATATCAGAGACTAAAGAAAACATAGACCTCTAAAATGGGTTTCTTCAATTTTGAATTAGTATAAGTTTTAACTAATTATAACTAATAATGTATTCAAAGTATACATCACATTGCTTGCTTCCCCGCGCTCGCCCGAAAATCTAGTGCGGGGGGAGTCGTGTTGCTAGACGGACGTGTGTCGCTCTGGTCTGCAAAATATTCTCGTAAAATGTATTCATGTACAGAGTAATGCGTGTAACAGAGCCAGAGCCCGAGTTACACAATGCATACTGCATTACATGAGAATATAATGCATTTCAACTTGTTTTTCGTATTGTTTTATTAAATTACTTCGAAAGGTAATCATGCTTATATTGTAAGCGGTACTTAATCATTTCAATATAAATAAATGAAGAAATATTTGTGGACATTCGCACACAACTTAAGCTATTATAACTTTTATGCTAAGGAATATAGACAACTGATGAAAATACTTATATTATAGTTATTATTAACACACTGCTTTTTTGAGACACTGATCTCAACCTAAGCTGAAAGAATTGACTCTTTTAGCTTATTACGTCTTATGGGTCGCACAAGTAGGCACCATCTACCGGCAAATTGGTTAAGGTATAAAAGTGAATAAAGTGAGTGCCCGCCGAGTTTCTTGCTAGTCTATATCTATACATAATAATAAAACTGTTGAGGGTCGAGAGTCTGAATATGGAAGCTATTTAAAAAAAAAGAACGCGTTCTCTAAGGGCCGGCGCCCATTATCGGCATCGGCAAGGAAAAGGATCCTTCAGCATCCTACATGCAAGCGCACACTATCGGCAATTATGCTTTGGCATGCTGCAACGTTCTTAGGGATGACGAGGCGTCCTTAAGGATGCCGCACCGTCCTGTAGCTTGCCGAAGCGTCTCAATATCGCATTTCTCGTCATAACAGTCTCAGAGTTGTTACAAGCTAGTTGTCTGAATTGTATTTAATATGGTGGACTGGGATCTAGTGTTCATAGCAACTCTTGCTGAAGAAGAAGAGAAATCTAATCAACCGGTACACACTGCGATTACCTCGATTGTGTTATTTGAGTCGAATGATGCAAATGGCGGATGCCTCCCCTCGCCTCAGCGCCGGCGGCGTACCGAAGGATGCCGAAGCATCCCGAAGCATTCTCAAGGCTGCCGATACAGCAGCCTCAAGCATACCGAAGCGGTATTTTTGTTATTACGACCACATACCACGGAAATTTCTACTTTATTGCCATTATATTATAGTCTATTGCTATTTGCCACCAAAAAATCCTTTTCCTTGCCGATGCCGATAATGGGCGCCGGCCCTTATCGATACCTACTTAAGCCAAAATGAAATTTAAAATTTTCATGTCCATCTGTATTCCGAATACGTATCACGCCGAAACTACTGATTTGAATGAAAATTGATCCGAGGAAGTTCAGGAGTTAGAGACATCTCAACTTCTCTAAACCTAGAATTCAAGAATTCCTTTGAATGTGAGAATAAATCTAAACATGCGTGTTGCTTTATCGATTTTTTCATTCAAATCGATTCTGTAGTTTCTACGTGATACTTATTCGGAATACAGAAAGACAGACAGTCATGAAAATTTTAAATTGTATTTTCGGCTTCAGTATCGATTAGAGAACAATCTTCAATAAAAATTTTCAAAATATCTTCCATGTACAGACTCTCTACCCTCAACAGTTTTATTATAAGTATAGATAATTCAGGCCGCGCCGAGGGCGTGGACTGAATTGTTTTAGAATCTATTCTAAAATTTTCCACGGGGCTTAATCATTAAGCTCTTAACTATAAGAGCTTAATGATTAAGCCCCTTTTTATTATTATGTTTTATTATTAATGAAGGATGTTCTCTAATCGATACTGAAGCCGAAAATGCAATTTAAAATGTTAATGTCTGTCTGTCTGTCTGTATCCCGAATAAGTATCACGTAGAAACTACAGAATCGATTTGAATGAAACTTGGAACAATTAAAGCTTATAATCCGAGGAAGGTTCCTGGATACTTTGATTCCGATATTCTGCGAGCTTCCTTTGGGAGAGGGGATGAAAGACAATATGGTTTTTTAGTTGTAATTTCACAATGCGTGGTCTGTTTCCAATTTTTTTCAGTGTTATAACGGTAGTACTTGAAGGATTGCTTCACACAAGTTTCAGTGCTGAGAATTTTGTAGTTCAGGAATTAGAGATATCTTAACTTTCTCAAAACCTATAATTCAAGGGTTCCTTGGAATGTGACGGTAAATCTTAACAGGCGTGTTGGCTGAATCATAAAAGAGCTTAATGATTAAGGCTGTTGTAAAATAATTCTGTCCACGCCGAATTCGGGGACTGAATTGTTTTAGAATAAACTTAATCTTTAAGCTCTTTTATGATAAAGCAAACAGGGCCGTTTCACACGCTGCTTGATGAGTCTGATGAAGAAGTGCCTCTCCTTTTGCAAACCTTATGTGACGTAAACGAAGTTGCGAGGGTCAGCTAGTTTTACAATATGCTTAATCTTTAAATTCGTTTATGATTAAGCAAACAGGGCAGTTTCACCCGCCGGTTGATGAGACTGATGAAGAAATACCTCATGTTTCATACACTTTAAGCGTCGTTAACGAAGTTGTGAGGGTCAGCTAGTTACATACATACATATGGTCACACCTTTATCCCCGAAGAGGTAGGCAGAGGCTTATTATTGTGTCCCCACATTTCACCTTTTTAGAATTTGTCCCACGTAATAGGTGGTAAGCCGTATTGCCGTGTTGAGATAGACAGGCGCAGGTTGTGACTGCCTGCTGTTGAAATTGTTCAAGCTGCCAAAAAGGCCTTCAACTTGGCTTAACGACTGCCATTTTACGGGCAATCAGGACTAACGGCTTAACGTGCCTTCCGAAGCACGGAAACGCTTAAATAACTGTAACAAAGTGGTCACATGGATGGTCACCTATCCAAGGACTGGCCATAGTGAAAGTTGCTTACTACAGTGATCGTTTACAGAACACCGAGTCCGCAATGCCATGAGCGCTTCTTATTTATACGTATCTAGCTGACCCTCGCAACTGCGTTTACGACGCTTACGTACGTGCATATTTTTGTTGGTTTGTAATAATAAAATGAAATGAAATTTTGTTTCTCAAAAGGAATAAAAATTTCAAGCGGGTGGAAGACCCCTTTTGTCTGGATTTGTAATAATTTAAGTACAAAACAATGAATATATGAACATTCGTCAAATTTGTGAATTCGTCACATTCAATTTACGTAATAATTAATCACGTTTTTTGTAGTGTATTTTATATGCAAAATTGAAATACAAACGTTTGTTTTTTAATTTACTTTTAGCCTCTCGCTATAAAACAGATTGCAGGGGGGCTTATGGCGAGACTTTGTCTGTAGTTTGTGACTCTGTTGCATTAAACTACGTCACTAGGTCATCTGTTCAAAGTTTGAACTAAAACAAAAATGACAACGTCAATCGGATTGAACTTTCACAATAAATGTTTTAGAGAGGGGCAGTCGGGTGAGACTTTCTTGTTTATTTGGTGAAGCCAGGAACGCATTTCCGCTACTAGTTTCTTCTTCTCTTCTTTTACTCTCATGTCTCTGTAGTTGCGCTACTCTATGTTGGCGAGTCATATCGCCCATATGCTCAAGGTCGTTAGCCCTGGGTATGGCCTTAAGGCGCTTCCTCACCGGGAACATTCGCGTGTAACGGAACGTTACAGAGTCGAGCATTACAGCAGTGAGGCAGGAGAACCGAGCATTGCAATGCGCACCTTGTAATGATACAAGACGAGGTTACATCAGTGAAGGAGGAGAATCGAAAGTCGAATCTATAAATGTTACATTACACGCGAACGCTCGTCGGTCAAGGAGGTATGCTGAAACGTAATGCTCAAAGTCGAATCTAATATGTTACATTACACGCGAATGCTCCCGGTGAGGGAGAGCCTTTATAAGTCAAGTCTTTTTAATTTTACCATATGGGTGCGTAGGTATGTTGATTTAAATTTACATATGGATAGGAGTATGAGGCCTAAGCAAATCCTGGCCAATATTAATAAATGTAAAATTTGCGGAGATATTTTTTACTCAATCATGCCCTAACTCCTGCTCCTAAAGGAATATCCCGGGGACAAGCTTTATTATGGGATATGAGTTCATGAAATTTTTACCACGCGGGCGGATCTTCGGGTATCATATCAGCTAGTGGTATAAAATTTTATAGTTTTCTCATATCATAAGCAGAGAAACGGCTCATAAATTCAACATTTAAGTATTCAACATTCTGCAAATTCAACTTTTTACGAATTCAACATTTTCGGAATTCAACTTTCCGTACCTGGAGGGTATTTTGTTTCTTACTCCTGAAATGAAAATAATATAAGTACTTCCACGTTTGTAAAATAAGAGTCGGTAAGAAATTAGTGCCACTCGGTTACAACGGACGCATAACCAATTTATATGAACGTTTCATTGCGGCATTGGCAATTTATATTGGGCAATTAATCACTAGTTAGACGTCAAGTGCGCTCATTAAATCCATTATTAGGCGGTACACACATTTACCTACATACATATGCGTGTCTAATGTAGAAAACGTACATAATAACTGTGTCATCAATCAACAAAACTATTGACACACTTTCGGTACCTATTCGGTACTTTTATGAAATTAATTTTCTGACTTATTAATTGACTTTATTACAATATGTAGTTTGGTTTTTCAATTTCCTCTTTATATTAATTTTGTAGACATAATATCGCACTCATCTTGAGTACATATTATTATATATATATTTTTTTTATATTGAGAGAATGAAAAGCCATGGGGACCTCTAGCGAATTAACGTGCAATCTAAATGACTATTAATATTATCCCTCAAGTTGACAGCCTAATGACGTGCTCCTTCACGCTTTGCTTGAAGGGCTGAAGAGTAGGGAACACGCGTTTTAAGTTATTATGGTTTGGGAATCGATCATTTGAATCGCTATGGTTTGCTTCTGCATCTTCCAGTTGCAGGCTAATCACAGGTATGATATGAACGCATTACGATATAAGTACGCTCAAATTACGCAAGAAGTGTCGATACCCCATGGGATCGAAAAGTCTTAGCCCATTTACTCGTATCCTTGTTCTGTCAAACGGTCGATAAAATATGGAGGCAAGTGTTCTTTATTGTGAAAATCGTAGAACGGCATGTGTTCTGCCATTTTCTATAACTGAATAGCCTACCAACCACAGACAGTGTGCATCTTCACAGTAATACGATAAGATGTGATTGGGACTTCTTTCCGTGTAATGAAATGGTTGTGTAAAGAGCTCCCTGGTTTGGTTTATCCAAACGTCTACTAAGTCCTAACAACTGGTAGAACACACTGCTTGTAGACTAAAGTCTTCAGGTATTGCAGTACCCATAGGCGAATTGAAAATTCGACATTGTTAATTGAACGCTATCCAGCGCAGCTGCATCCTTCTGGCGATTTTTTTTCAAATGTAATAGCATCACCAAGTCACCTGAACCACCTCAAACTTCGATCCTTTGACGTAGATTGGTCCCGGTATGACTCGCACAATAGCACATAAAAGCGCTAGTGGGCTGTCCATATCAGTAGAAAAACCTACGACCGATGGAAGAAACACGCAAAAAATACTTGATAAACGTGGGGCAGGGCACCCATCCGATTTATCGATTACCTAGAAAAGGTCGCAGGCTGGGGCTGGATGGGGAAGGAAAGTGATCTTGTGCCCTGGCGTAATTTAGGAGAGTCCTCCGTCCAACAGTGGATTGCCATGTTGAGTAATGCTTGTACTTATAACTTAGAACGTTAGTGATTATATTGAAAAAGTTCAACGGAATTATTAATACTGCTAGAATTTCTTTAAAAAAAGATGTCTATACTCTTGTTGTGCCTACACAAAACAAATTTGTAATTGATCTAAATGTTCTAATATGGAGCTGCAACCCGCGGTCAGAGGGCAGAGAGCACACATCGACCCGTCATTTCAATCATTAAGAAGTTCGGCGGCGGGCACAAAGCGGTGATTGATGCGCCCGTTTACTGGCCGCGGTGGCACAGTCCAGTAAAAAACGCTTAATTAACTCGTTTGGCACCGCCGCTCATTACAATTATTAATCAAACCGAGGCGGGGCGATAGCGCGAGTATGATGTATTGAGTTTTGATTACATTAACGCTGGCTGGTAGTAATTAAAACTACGCCGGGATGTCTGCAGAACAGTGGAGAACAAAGCGCGTGCGGTTTAAGGTAACCTCAATTAATGCCAAAGTATAATAGAACTCGAAGAAAAATGGTTTCACTAATGTAACCTTAACCTCTATCACCTGCGTGTATGGAATGATTTGATTATAATACAATTCCTTTTATGAAATAGTCACACAAAGCTATCAAGCCCACATTAAACTATTATTAACTTGTGCTACGAGTTCAAGACAACCGATATACATACATTTCTATATAAATTATAACAACATACATAGAATTTTATAGAAAAGATTCAAATTTCGAAATAAAAATTAGTGGATCACACAAATATTTGTTCAGACCCCGGGATTCAAACCTGTGGCCAAAGCACGGCAGTCGCGTACACTTATCATTGCACCATTAGCGAGGATTATATAAAGACGGCGTGGGAGTGTGGGACAGGAGCAGCGCATGCCGCATGATGCCGCTTCAAACCTTTGTCATACAAAATTTACGGTACAGACGGTACGGTACGCGACACCTGTGCCGACAACCCTAACAACCCCAAAGACGCAGGAAAGTAACGAAAAAGCGAGACTGTAGACACACACTCGTACGACGGTCGGGGAGAGAATACTCAGCGTCAGCGAGTAGGCCGCTCGCTATATCCACACCTGCCACGTCAACTGAGCGGATGCACATATATTTCAATATTATGCTACATCTAACTTTTACAAAAGTTAATAAAAACAATTTTCTGACTCTACATTTACTGCCAGATTTGCAAGACAATAGGTAGAGCCTGTGAGAAAGAACCTGGCAAGAAAACTCACGGCCACTCTTTTCAAATATTTCGCAATTATACTGTGCTATACCGTACATTAAATTTTAGATTCGAAGCGGCATGCGGCAACGCCACCGTTTGCCACTTCTGTATAATTCACGTCAGTCTATCATGTACGGGATGATCTATTCTATTACAATTAACGGTAAATAAGGTAAGTTTTATTATGTTAACTAATTTTGATGTGTGCTAATTAAACGATGCGTTTACCTTTCCGCCTTTCGGTTTGGCATTAAAGTTAACTAACCGTGTATGGCCGGTGAAGATTAGAATCGCGTTATTACTTGAATCGTACGTTTTGGAAAGTGATCTTTATGATTTAACTGTGTAAGACGAGCTTGGGAGGTCTTAATTAATCTTGTGATGTATATTTTTACACTATTGGGCAGACGGTTCTGCTAATTATATAATTCACATAAAAGTATATCTATCAGTCGTCTAAATCCCATAGCACAAGCTTATATAACCTTAAATTTGGGATAGATAATGCTGTGTGAGAATATCCACAAATATTTATTTATTGACATACATACATATTGTACCTATTTATTTAATTGGTAGTGGTTAACGTAAACTACAGACGATTGCACCACAATGATAAGACCCTATTGCCGTATTGAAACTGACAAAAATTGCTGCGGCTCCCTGCAATACAAATAATTCACGCCGCACATAAGGCTTTCGTCTTGGCTTAGCGACTATCATGGTACAAGCAATCGGACTACAACACGTTTATCGACTACTACAACGATTTTCGAAGAAACGTTGTTCAATAGAAATGCCACAAGTGGTCACCCATCTCAAAGCTAATCTATACTGTGATGGTGACAGAACACAGAACACCAAGTTAGTGGTACCTAACAGCCTACGAGTGTTTCATGTATTACTAAATATTTTTACAATTAGTTTTATATTTCGGTCACAAATCTAGTAAGTCTTTTAGGTATTCAATATTTTTATAATCAGTTTTATATTTCGGTCTCAAATCCAGCAGGTTTGTCTTTAAATCATCCTATAGGCTGAGAGAGATGATTTCTGATAAAAGTCAGGCTGCAGTCCTTCCTGGGGTCATCCTTCCGAGGGCTTACCCGGGGCTCCCAACCGTAGGCATTACGTAGGGAACGTGTGGTTTTCTGTCGCTAGGAGTCCGGCATAGCATCCATGTAGCATTAAAAAAGGCCGCAGTCCTTAGAGGCCCCATACACCTACAATACTATTGATCAATATTTTTATTGTTCAATATCTTTTGAATACACACCTTCAATAATATTGCATCAATATTTTTATTTACGTCTGAGTATGTTCTGACGAAGAAGTAAATTCTAAATTCGAAATTCCGATATCCAGCTAACACTGATCTGAAAAATATTGATCAATATTAAGCCTACACGGTGCAAGCAAAAAAATATTGATCAATAAAATTTAAGCTCCGTCATACTTTTGTTTAGTTATTGTTCAAACCTCAATATTACCCCTACCCGAGTAGTGGTAATATTGAGGGCAATTTATTGAACAATCATCTATATGGATCAATATTATTGTCCGTTTACCCTTATGCACACACGGGATTTCGACACTATAAAAGCTTTCTTTGCACATTTCACCATTATTATCGTTATCACTCTTATCAGACACTTTCGCGGGCCTCTTACTCCTGTCAATATTCATGAACCTTTATTTGGATAGAGACTGTTGATAAACTAACATGTTTTTTTTCGTTTATATAGGCTACGTTAACAACTTTCCGTCAGGTGGGCCGTATGGTTGTCTGCCACCTGAGTGGTATAAGAAAAGGATATCCAGTTTTCGTTTCAGAGCAGCTAATCGCCTTGTTTCAAAAGATTTGTAGAAAATTGAACTGCTACGTGACTATTGTAGCTACGACATTAGATAAAAGAGCCTTTACTTCAAAAGCTGGTGCTAAATGTGTGACTGCCATTATTGTGCAGCGGTAAGTGAATGTGACTAACGTGCTGAGGTCACGAATTGAATTACTGACTCGGATCTAATATTTGTGTGATCCAAAACTGTTTGTTTTGAAATTTGGGTAGTATGTACTCATAATTATGTATTTAGAAATGTATTCCTAAGCATTTTTATCTATTCTATAGATCCCATAGCACAAGCGTCAAATAGCTTCATTCGGACTGAATGGCATAGTATAAAAATATCGCAAACAAAAATCAATATCGTAGGTAGTATGATGGCCCAAATGAATGATTGTCTCAGACTCTACGAAAGCTTGTAAAACTATTTCTTCGGTGCTACGAATAGCGTAGGCAAGGCGTAGAAGCCGAAAGTTCTCTATTTTCACAGCAGCAGACACTCGTTGCATTATTGGCTGCATATTTAACTAATTGTCACCAAATCTAGTTTCTAGGTACATAGTCTTGAATGGTAACAAGATATTTCAACGTAGTGTCCGTTACCCTACTATTTGGGAATCGATGTTTCACCGATTTGATTTAGAGCTTTTAATGCAAAGTGCGTCGAATATTACATAAATTATATTGTACCTTTTTTTAGAATGGAACCTCCACAGAAAATCGCTTTAAAAATCTGCAGCAGGCTAATACGAGCATTGTCAGTATCGGTGTAGTTCTTTAGTTTATGTGGCGCGGTTATCTTCCGAGATTAGATCGCGGCCAGGCGCCATAAGACCGACGCCCACCTGAGGACCAGCCAACAAGCCAATATAATATGTGTACGCAATAGGAAACTGGGTACTATATATGTTGTAGAAACTTCATATAATAGTCTTCATTGGGTTTGAATTTATTAAAATACTATGACATAAATAAGGATACGTACCTATACACTTTATACAGGTTGAAACTTCGACCAAGTAATAGTATAGACGGCCCATCCATACAATAGTTTTGAAGACGTTAAAGTGAACGCATACTTCTTGGTCGTAGTCAGTGTTATTGTTCCGAAGGTGAAACACGTGTGATGCCTTCCAATGAGTTCCCAAAGTTCACTACCCTCAATTCGAAAAAATAAATTTTGCATCTTAGTCTCACTTTGTAATGTACTAGCGGACGTCACGCGGTTTCACCCGCGTAGTTCCCGTTCCCGTGGGAAATACGGGAATAAAATATGGTCTATGTTCACCGCAAAGAGTGTAGAAAGGAGCCTATTCGTTACAAACAAACAAACAAAAAACAAATCTTTCCTGTTTATAATATTAGTATAATGACCTAGGCCAGTCCATACAATTATTTGGTCGAAGGGTTGGAAAGGCAATTTGCCAGCCAGAAGTTATCGTTACGTTAAAAAACAGGTGCCTACAGTACGTAGAGATAACCAAGATATCAAATAACGTAACATTTCGTAATTGGTCAAGACAGAAGCCATGAACTAGATTTTGCGTATTCAGACATGTTTAAAATCGACGTTGCTGAGCGTTTTTAGTTTGAATCTATAGCTTGGGGCGGCAATTTTACTATGGACTATAAATTTCTTACTACTGGTCTAAGTTAGCTATTACTAGAAAAAATAAACGTTATCTAGTTATACCTACAATCAAGTCATTAAAGAACGGTAATATTGCTGAATTCTCAAATGCTTTGTGCTTTAAGATCCGGGTACTCCTACAACCTCGGGGCGCCCGGCGCTAGGCGGGTATAAAGAGACCGTGTGGTTTTAGTCGGGTGTGACATCAGTAAGAATTTTCGCATGTAAAAAATCTACAGTTTCTCCCGCGTAGATCCTATTCCCGTGGGAATACGGTAATAAAATATTAATTTAATTTTTCTTTATTAGGAAAACAAACAGTTGTTACATCTCTGTTTACAAAATTATGGCCCATGTTCACCAGGGCTGTAGCTTCCCAAAAGTGAAAGATTTTTTAAAATCGGTTCAGTAGTTTCGGAGCCTATTTAATGCAAACCAACAAACAAACAATCAAATCTTTCCTCTTTATTATATTAGTTTAAATATCTATCCTACCCATATACATGTACCTATACGGGTTCTTCCCTATAATAACTCAGTGATCTCCTTAGAACCGAAATTTGTTTACGCAAAAACCATGATTGATTGCTGCCTTAATCTTACGGTTTTTAAATATCATCATAAAATTTATCTCTTTATACATTGTGATGATATCTTTTATAAAATGTCTGCACTATGCTTGCACATTATATACCTACATGGAAAATAATAAAAGTCGAAAAAAAATCGTCACGATTTACGTAATAGTTTACTACCCTCTTGAAGCTTGAAAGTATTTTATAGTCATTTATAAAGCAACAAATCAAAGCTCCATAGCCCGGGGAAGATCTAAGAGACAAATGGCAAACATTAATATGAATCAAAACAGTTTATTCTGTAAAACTAGTGGGACCGGTGCTCGTCAAACATTATCAATCATTGATGTCGGCCGCGGGCAGAACAGCTTTAATTTGATAAAACGCAATTAGCTACCAAAAAGAAATCTAATCTTGAGAGGCGGCTACAGTTTTTTTGGCAGTCATTATATGGATGTATTTTATATTGACCCCTAAAATAATGCAATTTATTAATATCTTAGTGTGGAAATCAATGGACGAAAAAGCAATATACCTACCTTACCTAAATTCGTAATCAATTACCCACCTAGAGCTACTTCTGAATCTATTCATAATAACATTGATAGATATCTTTAGATTTATTATAACAATGAGCGGTCTCTAAATGAATAAAATTATTTTCTTAGATTATAAACGTATGTTCTCCACAATTGAATGGTCGTTCAATTTAGTGGCAAGTCATTCCAGTGGCAGTATCAAGTGGAACGCGCCGCGGGGTTTAATGTCTAATTCACCGCGCTACCAACAGGTGGCGGCAGCGCGGCTTTTTAAATTTGACAGACGCCATTGCCTTTACGTCAGAAAGCCGCGAATAAAATTAATGATGTTCGCGCCTTAATGACGTTTCACGACGCCGCTCCATTGTGTCCGTAATACAACAATTATTGAGATCATTTATTAAGTTTATTGATCTTTTAACTTAATCTTTTATTTAGTAATTTAGCTTCATGCGAGAGCGCGAACTCTAAAAAAAATATCTCATATGCAGAGGTATTTTTTGGACTATTTTTGTCATTATACGGCGTGATGTGAGCGGGTCTTTGAATATAGAGGCAATTACTGCCCCGCATGTGGTTTGATTATGTACGACGGTTCCATTCCATCTAGCGATGAGGCCATAAAACGCCGGTAAAAACATTACTAAAACCTTTGCCAGGCGTAGTTTTTGAGCTTCCGTTGCTAAATTGATGCTGATGTTAAGAGCTATTCTTAAGATTTTGTATAGCTCGTAAGTAACTGTCAGTTTTTTGTGCACGCATATAATAGCATGCTAAGTTTTTTTTGCATAGTTTTAGATGTTCGTAGTTTATACTTCGTTCGAGTTTTATGAACAAATTAGCTAGTAAAGTACTTACATAAAGTGCAGTCGCTTTGCAATTTGTGTAGTTTGCGAAGTTATCGGGGGCGCACGTTAGTTAATTAGCAGTTAGTTGACAGTTAGGTTCCTTTGACGCTGTGTAATATCGAAGCTTTCCGCCTTAGTTTACGAGTCCTCCATTAACCGGACTGGGTGGCTGGCATGCTAATAATACCATGGTGTGCAGTTTATTTAGTATTCGCTACATTAAGATTAAGTCACAAAATAAATGTAAAAGGTTATTGTGTGAAATTATTACTGCTTTACAGTCATTACCGATCCTGATAACGTCGACCCTCCGCGGTGAATGTTGAATGGCAATGTTAGTCTCTGGCCCCTAGGCATTTGACCGTCAAAGCTTAGCTGTGTATAGCTAAAAAAATGAAAACTTGCTTTTTTGATCACCATGGTTTGGTTTTAAATCTTCTGTTACCGCTGTGCAGTTGGGTGTACAAAAAATAAATAAATAATTATGATTTTATTCACGTAAACACTCGATTCTATGTTCTCTCCCAGTTTTACATAGAGTTTTTACGTAAATTATATTTTATGCCTAACATGATGCCCCTTTATCCTGTTAGGCATTAAAATTTGTGTGTGTTCATGTGTGCGCCCGTGTATAGTTATGCAGACTTCCAAATGCATGTAGGTAGGTACCTACCTAGGAGAGCTTAGTCGTACACACGTCGAGCATAGGCAGTAGAGTGCCAAGATCATTTCAACCAATTTGGGCTTCACAGCTGAACTTAGGCCTCCCAAGGATCACGACAACGACGACCTCCCGCGATCTTTATTATGCCTTCAGTTCACCTTGCGGAAGGTCTCCCCACTCGGCGTTTTCCGATGAAGATAATCTATGTACCCAAAATCATACTAATATTATAAATGTGAAAAATTGTGAAGATGTTTGGATGTTTAGATATTTGGATGTTTGGATGTTTAGATGTTGGATGTTTAGATGTTTGGATGTTTGGATGTTTGGATGTTTGGATGTTTGGATGTTTGGATGTTTGGATGTTTGGATGTTTGGATGTTTAGATGTTTAGATGTTTGGATGTTTGTTACCCAATCACGCTCTATCGGCTGAACGGATTGGGCTGAAATTTGGTACATAGATAGTTTGTAGTCTGGAATAACACATAGGCTACTTTTCATCCCGGGAAAATGTTCCCATGGGAGCGGGAACGGGTACCGAATTTCACAAGCATCATCTAGTTCTCCATACAGCAGACCACATGCATGGTCGGGGTACGTACAAGGTACTTCCCTAGAATAGAAGTAGATCGCCATGTGTTTACTTGTCTTTCGTTAAATCAACTTTAAACACAACCTTTGGCAAATAGTGATTTCTCAAGCCATTCGTTCTCTTAACTCAAACTCTACTCGAGTTATATCAAGGAAGATTGTGCCCACCCGCAACGTATGACCTGAGGACAGCCAAATTCCCAAGCAAACCAGAATTGGTAGCCAAGATCTGTCTGGAATTCTGGGACATCCCTTCTGAGGGCTTACCCAACGTTCTGGACCTTAGGCAGTGGTAGGGCACATGTAACTCCACGACGGACTTCACGGGTAAAAAAAATCGAATAGCGTAGTACCCTCAGTAGGTCTTTTTCTATTATTTTCAAAATGTAAGTACTTGCCAATAATCTACCTATATATGTATGTTTCGACAAAGGATCCCTGACAAAATAGCAATTTTTTGCATGTAGAGATAGTTAGCCTTGATAGCGTGAGAGCATTAGTCTCGATGACGCTTGAAACCCTACGAACTCTACAATTCGAAAGACTCTTGTTGGAAAACAACAGCACTGGTTCTCTCACGGTGTACTCACAAAATTATAGAGCGAGATACAGCATCTATAGAGTTCCTACCAATCGGTAAAAACCATAAGAAGCTTTTGATTTTCAGGAAATTTGTATTTCTTTGAACGAGGAGCCCACTGAAAGAATTCTCTTTAACTCATTATGAATCGCTAACTGTTGGATGGAACAGTGAAGTCCTTGTTCTAGCTTAAGCAAACTACACTACGAGTATTTTCTATTAGATGATGGGTACTCGTAGCGTAGTTTGGATATAGTATTTTCAATTAAATACTCCATACGGCTACAATGATTCAGTATAGGAATGTGGTTTTGCGAAAAGATAAAAATAATGCCGCATGGAAACAGGAAGCTTTTAAAAAGACTGACCGTATACCTACCACATTCATACAATGTTGACTAAAAAATATTGGTCTGTAGTATTGTCATTCACTTCACGTAGTGATGAATATCATCGTCAGGTTAGCAGATTACTGATGTCTGTACTGCAAGAATTACATAGTGCACCTTGCCGGAGTGAAGCAGATACTATAATATATTATTATTTTAACTGTGCAGATAATGTCAACGACTGTTTTCTCACGGAAAACCTGGTCATCAACTTGTTCCTTATCTAAATATAAATAAATAGTTTAAAAAACCCTAGAAAAATACGCTTTTTAACCGACTTCAAAAAAAGGAGGAGGTTCTCAATTCGTCTGTATGTATTTTTTTTATGTATGTTAAGCGATATTTCCGTCAATTATAGACGGATTTCAATTTTTTTTTGTTGAATAGGGTTTACTTCTGAGGTGGTCCCATTTTCACCAGGTCAGGATCTGATGATGGGATCCAGGAGAAAACGAGGGCAACCACCGAAAATTGTAGGGACAACTAGAGCGCTTGTTAACTTTTTAATTAAGTGCTTTAATGTTCTCCATTTTAATGAAGGTCTGGAGTCGATCTGATGATAGAGTCGAAAGACAGTGGAGGGCATTCCTTAACAATTAACAGCAGTTACCTTGTGTTTGGGCTTGATTGATTTGTATTGATGAGAACTTTACACCTAGATTGATAGATCCGACTTAAAAAAAAAGGAAGTTCTCAATTTTTTATGTATATTCACCGATATTTCGTCAATTATAGACGAATTTCAAATCTGCTTTTTGTTGGATAGAGTTCACTTCAGAGGTGGTCCCAATTTCACCAGGTCAGGATCTGATGATGGGATTCAGGATAAATCGAGGGCAACCACCGAAAATTGTAGGGACAATTAGTGCGTTTGTTAACTTTTTAATTCAGTGCTTTAATGTACTACAATTTAATGAATGTCTGGAGTCGATCTGATGATGGAACCGAAAGACAGTCGAGGGAATTCCTTAACGATTTACAGCAGCTACCTTGTGTTTGGGTTTGATTGATTTGTATTGATGAGAACTTTCACCTAGATAGATATATTTTTCGGTTCACCCGTCACTGAAAATAATGAAATAAAATTTTTTTCAATAAAAAATAAAACCGACTTCAACCAATTTCTGAAAAATAAAATTTACTTAGCAAAAAGTAATAATTATGTATTTTGATATATCAGACTTTATTCAATATAATATTGAAGTTGGTGCCATGAATAATACCTACATAAAACTATGGGTTTACTTGGCGCCGACTTCAATATGATATTGAATAAAGTCTGATAAATCAAAATATTTTTCAGAAATTGGTTGAAGTCGGTTTTATTTTTTATTGAAATTTTTTTTTATGATGCACGAAAAAACCAAAAATAAATTATGGATCGTTCAAGTTGCCTCTATTTCTGGGCTGGAGTGTAAACTAACGGGTGTTTTTTTTAGAGGTATAGAACTTTAAGTTGGCAAAACTGTTATAACTGGCGGTATTTTTGTCAGCTGTAAAGTGTTATATGTTTAGTTTGGTTTGGCATTTCAACATGAATAGACTGACGCCTGAACAATGCTTCCAAATTGTGCAAATTTATTTTGAAAATCATGGTTCTGTCCGAAATACGTATCGTGATTTTCATCGAATTTTGTTTAGCGGTGAAGCTCACTTTTGGTTGAATGGATACGTCAATAAACAAAACTGCCGTATTTGGGGTGATGATAATCCTCAAGTGTATGTTGAGACACCGTTACATCCAGAAAAACTGACTGTGTTGTGTGGTTTATGGGCTGGTGGAATAATTGGTCCGTACTTCTTTAAAAACGATGCTGACCAGAACGTTACAGTCAATCGTGACCGCTAAGTAGCGATGATTACTGACTTTTTCGTTCATCAGTTGAACAACCTAGATGTGCAGGAGTTGTGGTTTCAACAAGATGGCGCAACATGTCACACAGCTCGTGCCACAATTAATTTATTGAAGGAAACGTTTGGTTACCGCATAGTTTAACGTTTTGGACTTGTGGATTCGCCTCCAAGATCGTGCGATTTAACGTCACTTGACTATTTTTTGTGGATATAATGTAAAGTCGCTAGTCTACGCCGATAAGCCCGAAATGATTGACCACTTGGAGGACAACATTCGGTGCGTTATTGCCGAAATATGGCCACAAATGTTGGGAAAGTCATCGAAAATTGGACCTCTAGATTAGACTACGTCCGAGCCAGCCGTGGCGGTTATATGCCAGAAATCATATTTAAATTATAATGCCAGAAGATTGTCTTTCGAATAAAGTCATTTTCATCTCAATAAAATCAATCACCTTCGTTTTATTCCATTTCAAAGTTCTATACCTCTAAAAAAAACACCCTTTATGTGCTTTTAGTTATAATATTTGATTTCAAAAGCGTGGGACGCTGGAACAGGAAAGACTTTCGTGGCGGAAGCTGCATGATGTCTTGTCAGATTAAGGATAAGGTCACATTTATAAAAGCGTGTTTTTCTCGTGTTTTTAAACTATTAATTTACACTGTCACGCTTTTATATATCTATTGTGACTTTTACTATTAATAATATCATTTTAAATTTCGGAAATGTATTAACGATGAAAGGCTTTAATTGAAATGCATAACATACCTACTCTACTTGGAGCCTGGAACGTTTATCCGAAACTCGTTTGTTCGAATAAACTGTTGACAGAATCATTTTTGGCAGACACCTCCTTTCATAGAAAGCACGGTTGGCAGACATCACTACTCGTAGAAAGCACGGTTCGCCGAAGAATCCTGCCATAGAAAGCACGGTTAGCAGAAATCACTATTCGTAGATAGCACGGTTCGCCGAAGTATTGGTTGATAGAATCATTGTTGCACAGACGTCATGGTTGTTCGAAAGCACTGTAGGCAGAAACCTCTGTACATAGATAGCACGGTTCGCCGAATTAATTGTTAATAGAATCATTATTCATAGAAGCCTTGGTTCATAGAAAGCGCAGTTGGCAGAAACCTCTGTACATAGATAAAACTTTATTCCGAAAGCTTTTTTGATAGAAACCACTTTTTCCAGATACATCGTAATTCTACATTTTACCGCTGTTAACGTATTCCCCTCATGTATCTACTTAATTGCCTGAAGGAAGAGGCGTTCCCTTTGGCAACATAAACGTTATGCTCTTGTGCGACCTCATGCAGCTTTCGCCAGGATTTTTATTATATGAGGATTAGTATTAATAGGAATTTGCTTACAAAAAAGTATATCTTGTTCTAGCGCCCCACGCTTTTACAATCAAATATTATAACTAAAAGCACATAGTTTACACTCCAGCCCAGAAATAGAGGCAACTTGAACGATCCATAATTTATTTTTGGTTTTTTCGTGCATTATAAAAGCGTATTTTTCTAGGGTTTTTAAACTATTTATTTATTTTATACTTTTTGGTCACAACATTTATACCTTTACTAGCTGTTCCCTGCGGCTTCATCCGCGTAGAAATCGTTATCACATAAAATCATTACCCTCCTTTCGCGCAGTCAGTTAAAAAGTAGCCTATGTCGTCCTTCCCTTAAACTCAAACTATCTTTATAACAAATTTCATTAAAATCGGTTCAGTGGTTTAGGCGTGAAAACGTAACAGACAGACAGACAGAGTTACTTTCGCATTTATAATATTAGTAGGGATTTCTGTATTACATGGTATTTTGTATAAATGCGACTAATGTGAAAATATGTCATAATTACTCTAATACATATACATTTTATGCAGGTACCTATGTCAATATTTACACTCAATATTAACTTCAATATCAATCGTGGTCAAAGTTCTACATGACTTTTCTAACAAATCCAAAAACAGCTATGATACGATGTTCAATCATGAAGTTACAGTTCATTTCTTACGACTCCATCATCAGATCAGTTTGACAGCACCATATTATTGTATTGTCATCAGAACTACATACAGCTGCCAATTTTCATGACCCTACGATACTTGGAAGCTGGTTAAATTAGCTACCTTAAATTCCACTTGTTTTCAGTGCCTATCTTCCTGCTCCATCATCATATCAGTTTGACAGTACCATATTATTGTATTGTCATCAGAACTACATACATCTGCCAATTTTCATAACGCTACGATCCTTGGAAGATGGTTAAATTAGTTTCCTTAGATTCCATTACATTGTTAGTTACATACACGACGACCTAATAAAAGCGTATTAAAAACTGAATGGGCATTTGTCCATTTCTTGGAGGAGTTCGATTAGCAATTCCTCCGCTACAATTCACTGCTCGTACATTTAGACGTAATTTTTACATACATAAATTCACGCCTTTATTCCCGAAGGGGTAGGCAGAGGCTTAGCATACGCCCACATTTTATAGTTTTATGTCCCACGTAATAGGTGGTGAGCCTTTTGCCGTGTTGAAATGGATAGGCGTGACGAACCACAGTTGAAAAATTTCAAGCTACCCATAAGGTCTTCAAATTGGCTTGACGATTGTCATTTCACTGACAATCGGTTTTCATTTCGAGTTTTCCTTCTCTACGCAATGTATTGTTTTCCGAATAGTCGCCTCTTACGACACCCTCGGGATGAATTGGGGTTGCGACATTTCGTACTCTTTCCCGTCGCCAAATAGGGCTCCCGTCGCCACGCGGGGTTCCGGGATTTTTTTTACAAATGTAATAGTATGAAATTCGTAGGTACACATTCATAAATCTGTCTAAATTGACTGGTGGCAGGACACTGAATTGTGTTAGTTAGGAATAACGGATCGTGAGTTTGTGGTGGGTTCTTCCTCCTTTCTTGTTCTTAAAATCACTCTTAAAATAATAAATATATTTGTTATTCCTAATTTTACACGGTTTTCATAATTCAGTATGGTTTCGGATATTCTTAGCGTCTTATTAATATTCATAAAGATTGTTCACCTCTGACGTTTCGGCTATTATTGCAATCACCGTCTTGTGACGACTTGCGCAAATGTTTCTTTTACGTATTAAATATATTAGAAGATTATTATTACAAAGGAAGCATGCAGAAGATAGGTATATTATTTATTTCATGTATTATAAGGTTATTACGCTATTATCAATATAATAAGTGCAATGGAAACACGTATCGCAAAATTACATCTAACATCGCAGTGTTAAGATTATCGATACAATATTACTTCAACAAGGTACGGTTTCTCAATGGCGTTTTATCTGAAATTTCTAGATCTTAAAGGTATAATAATTTCAAAAAGCCCTCATATCGGCTGTTAGATACCTATGCAGAAAATACCCATCGGTAATTCCTTGTCTTCAGACCACGATCGTCGGAAACCAGCGCAATTAGATGCAATCGCGTTGGAATTATTGTAATAACCAAATATAATCGATGGTCTAACGATGTTCGATAGCTGCGCGGCTATTGGCGAGACGTTCACCAATGCGCGCGCGCACGATCCTGCGTTGTTATTCGATCTACACGAGATAAAGCTAATTACACTATGGCAGCGGACGGTGATTGTTATTCAACTTTCCACCTTTATTTTTCAGATGTTAAACTTATAAAGTGTATTATAATAGTTGCATGTATGTACTGAGCTCAAAGTTGTTATTAAAATATGGATCGGAAAGCGGAGTACATTATTATTGATTCTAGCCATTACCAATTGAATAGAACATCGACGGTAACCATTACATAAATTAAAATGGGGTCTACATGTTAAAACGTATTTAATAACAGACAGCACTGTTGATATTGTTAGGTTATGAGTAACGTAAGTTATTTATAAGGTACCTATGTAGAAACTTACCTACCTATTTCATAATGATTTTCAGTAGAAAGTATCAAGTTATGATATATTAGGAACGACATTGATGTACAGTATTCAGATCTTATCAGCGTAATCAATTCGGAGAAGTGTAATTTCGGTGAACTGTTTCTGGTGAAGAAGTCGGGGGCACAGGGGTGAAAATATTAAGCAACTTTATTTAGGTACTAGAGGACGTCACGCGGTTTCGCCCGCGTATAATTAGTTCCCGTTCCCGCTACTCGTATTTTATCCTCTTGTAACACTTGTAAGGGGTGTAGTGGGGTAATAGCGCCTATTTCTGCCAGCTGACTTCTATTATAGAAGTGGCAGAGACATGCTAATTTCGTTGTTAGCCCATGAACTCTCACCAGTGGCTCCAAGCAGTTGTGATGCGCGCAGCGGCCACACCCCGGTAAACCGCGTCGGCACGCGGGCTAAACCTGGTTGAGGGGGCTTGTCACCTCGGTGGCAAGTTTATTGCGGATCCCTCCCGCATAGCGCATAAAGTCTGATTCGGCGAGGAAGGCAACCTACCGTAGATATACAAAAGGGCTTGGCGGACTCGGCGAGTCAGCAAGGCAAGGTGGATGGCCTAGGGCGGCGGTAGAGGGCGTACAGTCACCGTCGGCCAGACACATCATCCGACCTCTCCTCCAGTCGTGGCGGTCTCTCGTTCCACTGGGTTCAGGAGGGGGAAGACGAGTGTGTGCGCCTGCGTTTGCGCGAACGCTTGCGCACCTTCAAATATCCTGCGCACTTGACAGCTTCCGTATCGTGGACTCCGAATTGCGTTTAAGTCCTATGGCGATAGGATGAGGTAGAGAGGTCTAGTTTGATGCAAGCTAGTCTTTGTCTGATTCCTGCACATGGGCGGTCTTGGGGGTGTGAGTACACACCGTGGTCGCTTTCGTACTGCAAATTAGGAACGACAGTGCGGATTCGGCAGCACCCGGGATGACAGAGCAGCCCTATTTAGGGAGGCACTGCTCTCCTCGCTCAGCCGGGGAGGGGGCTAGAAAAGGTGCCCTAAAAAAATGCTCGTTCCTACTCGAAAGGTGATAGTAACCGCGGCTGTCACTGCATCATACTAAAACGTGGTCGAAAGAACAAAAAGCATTCCATGAAAACACCTATCATGACATTCGGCGCGTGGAACGTAAGAACGCTTATTGATCGCGATGGCAACGCCTGCCCTGAACGCAAAACTGCCATAGTAGCTCGGGAACTACATCGCTATAACGTGGATGTGGCTGCTCTTAGCGAAACTCATCTTGCCGATGAAGGAGAACTGGTAGAAGAAGGTGGCGGCTATACTTTCTTTTGGAAAGGTACCGCAGCCTCCGAACCGCGACGTTCAGGCGTAGGGTTTGCCGTCAAGAATCACATTGCTAAGCGACTTGAGGAGCACCCAGTGCATATTTCAGACCGCGTTACCACACTGCACCTTCACCTGGACAAAGACAACTACCTGAATGTCATCAGTGTCTATGCCCCTACGCTAGACAAGGCTGATGACATCAAGGATAAATTTTACGAGGAACTATCTCGATGCCTTGACAGTATAAACGCCAGAGAGCAGGTTATATTGCTGGGCGATTTCAATGCCAGAGTTGGACGAGACTATGAGGCTTGGCCTGGAGTCCTGGGTAGACACGGAGTTGGCAACATGAAAAGCAATGGTCAGTTGCTACTCAGTCTCTGTGCTCAATATGAGCTTGCAATATCGAACACTATGTTCAGACTTCCCGCTAAACACAAGACAACGTGGATGCACCCTCGATCCAAACACTGGCATTTGATCGATTATGCTATTGTCAGGCAGAGAGATACTGGTCTCTCCATATGCAGTGGCTCGCTGATACTAACCAGCTTGGGGAGTTTTACTCCAAGGTACGTAGGCTGACTGGTACATCCTACCGAGCGAAGGTGCCGTTGAAGTCGTTAGACGGTATGCACCTATTGACCAACAAGGAGGATGTACTAAATCGTTGGGCCCAACACTTCGACAGCTTGCTCAACGTAGATCGATCACCTGATTTACGAAGTGTGAGTCTAATACCTCAACTCCCTCTTTCCATTGAGCTGGATGAGCCCCTGTCATGTGATGAGGTTGTCTCTGCCATCAGGCAGCAACAAAACAAGCGAGCGGTTGGTATTGACCTTATACCAGGAGAGCTGTTAAAGTACGGCGGCGAGGAGTTGTACATGTTGGTTTGGAAACTTTTTGCTCGTATGTGGGAGGAAGAGCGAGTCCCGGATGATTTTAAAGTGTCTCGCATCTGTACCCTCTACAAGAGCAAGGGTGACCGTTCCGACTGCGGCTCTTACCGTGGTATTTCACTTTTGTCAGCCCCTGGAAAGGCCTTTGCCAGAGTCCTTTTAAACCGCTTAAAGGCCCTGTCTGAAAAGATACTGCCAGAAACCCAGTTTGGCTTCCGACCTGAACGAGGCACCTGTGAAGCAATCTTTTCTGTGCGTCAACTGCAAGAAAAAAGCAGAGAACAAGGTCGTCCGCTATATCTCTGCTTTGTTGACCTGGAGAAGGCATTCGACAGTGTGCCTCGTGAAGCTCTCTGGATGGTTCTAAGGAAGCCTAGGATGCACGGAAAAGTTTGTGAGACTTCTTAGACTCCTGCATGACGACATGCAATGCTGCGTCGGTGTCGATGGCGAACAATCAAATTTCTTCCCCGTTACCTGTGGGGTGAAACAAGGGTGTGTTCTAGCGCCCACACTGTTCGCCATGTACTTAGCAGTAGTAGTCAGGGATGTTTTACAGACTCTTTCTGAAGGAGTCCGCATCCGCTTCCGCACAGATGGCAGTCTTTTCAATTTTCAATTTGGCCAGACTTAAGGCGCGCACTAGGGTCTCACATACAATGATTACAGAAATCATGTATGCTGACGACCTATGCTTTGTGGCAGAATCCCCTGATGGCCTGCAACGGCTAATGACCAGTTTTCACCAAGCGTGCTGCAGGTTCGGCCTAAAAATCAGTGTCAAGAAGACGGAGGTGATGTCTCTGGACACACATGGTCACGAGACACTGTCTATACAGCTGGGTCAGGACATGCTGAAGCAGGTTGATAAGTTTCGCTATCTGGGGAGCACTATAACATCTAAATGTGACCTTGATGATGAGATCAGCAGTAGGATCTGTGCCGCAGCTGCGGCATTTGGGAAGCTGCGTTCCAAGGTTTTCTGTTCACATGACCTTAAGCTGGCCACCAAAATATCTGTTTACATGGCAATTGTGCTGCCAAACCTCTTATATTCCTCCGAGACATGGTGTGTGTATCGGCGCCACATACGCACTCTGGATCGTTTCCACCTCAAGTGCCTACGTTCCATCATAAAGATCCGATGGTCCGACCGAGTGCGTAACACCGAAGTTTTGCGACGAGCCAATGTCGGTGGCATTGAGTCCTACTTAAGAGCCATTTCACAAAATGATTGCGTACTAAGCGGTGCCCACTTGTGTATCTCGTAATTTATTGTAATTTCGATTGAAGTTATATCAATATTATGACAAAATATATGCTAAAATTTCCTATACTATTGCAGAAATCGGTTCTCTAATAAACGTAGTTTATTTTGGAATAATTTTATTTTTGAAATTACTGTGTATTTCAACCAAAAATCACGATCAAATTGCGATGTGAAACTCAAAAATTTGCCGGAATGGTTTATTTTTTTACTAAACAATTATAATAAAACTAGCTGACCCGCGCAACTTCGTTTGCGTGATAAATGAAGAACCACTCGACCGATTTTGTGCAAACTTCACATAAACCATCTACTACATAGTCCGAACAAAGCCTAAACATTTGGTTTGGATAGGTGAGCCCGTTCTTGAGTTATAAAATTACAACGAAAAGTGGCACTGATTTTTATATATATAGATTCAATCATATGTTACATTAAATGACGATTAAACTATATATCCATTGCTTTATGTATTTTTCAAAACTCAATTTATTAATATTTTTGATTGAAATACGACTCTGAAATCCACTCTGCGCCCGTTTTTCAATAAAATGCTTGTGAGAAATTGATTATTATAAATCAAATAAGTTATTTTTAGTAAAAGTGTTACATTAAACGTCAACACGAAGGCTTGGCCCATTGTTTACGCATATTCAATAACTTGTAGATATTCAGACTATGATAATTTAGAAGCTCAAAATATTATAAATTCGTGCGAAAACGTGAAATGGCTCTTAATGCGTCGGCAGCTTCGGTGGTGCGGTCACGTGTCACGTATGGCGGAGGAGAGAGTGGCGAAACGCATCTTCTACTCTGAACTAGAGGAGGGCAAGCGGAAACATGGCGGCCAACTCCTCAGGTTTAAAGATGTTCAGAAGCGTCATATGAGAAGATGCAACATTGAGCCGTCTCAATGGGAAGGTTTGGCAGCACAACGTCCAGAATGGCGAAGGGTGGTGCAAAGACGAGTAAGCGATTTCGAGGAACAGCGAAAGGCAGACCTCGACGCTAAACGCGATGAGCTGAAAGTTCGCCCACCCGTCGTCATTCAGTACAATTATGTGAGTGGTGTTCTCACGTGCCCTCTGTGTACACGTGAGTTCTCCGCGAAGATCGGCTATGTTAGCCATCTTCGAGCGCACCAGCGCCGAGCCGACTAGGAGTCGAAGTGGTCGCCATGGCCGAAATCGGTCGGAGGCATCATCCTCTTGTAAGTAGAATTTATCAAAATCCTTTTTTAGTCTACGTCGAAACATCTAACTGCATGCCAAATTTCAGCTCGATCTGTCCAGTGGTTTCTGCTGTGCGTTGATAGATCACTATGCCAGTCAGTCAGTCACCTTTGAGTTATATATATATTTAGATTAGAGACAGAGTTAATTGTGAATAGTATTTCCACTGATGTGTTACTAAAGTGGGGTCATTTTAAATAGGTAACATAATATGACAGTTCATCAAAATTCAACAACGCAGGCTTGTAACGGGGAGCCTAAAACAATATATTTTTTCGTTTTGCTGGAACTGCACAATTGCTTAACTTTTTTCAATTATTACGATTACATATTTATTGTACCTAATAATGATGAATACGACTAATTTTACGTTTTATTTTCACTAATAAATGTATGAACTGACAGACGTCAGATGTTACCTTTTAAAATGAATCCAACACAGATCCCCTTTCTGCAAGATGCGAGCAATTGAGATAGTTTCTTTTTGCTATGTAATTAACCTTTGTTTTCCAAACTCCATTCGACCTATCTTTTCGACTCGGCTCGTCATTCACGCTCCACTTGCAGTCTGATAATCTTAATCCTGGTTCATGGTTCTGATCTTTCACAAAATTTTTCAAAGTTCCTAAATTTTGTTCAATCTCTCACAGTTTATTTTTAACTAGCGGACGTCACGCAGTTTCACCCGCGTAGTTCCCGTTCCCGTGGGAATACGGGAATAAAATAAAACCTATGTTCACCGCAAAGAGTGTAGCTTTCCAACAGTGAAAGAATTTTTTAAATCGGTCCTGTAGTTCCGGAGCCTTTTCGTTACAAACAAACAAACAAATAAACAAAAAACAAATCTTTCCTCTTTATAATATTAGTATAGATAGTTACGTCATTAGCTCGAGCCGATAATAGCAAGTTGTCATAATAAATTCGCTGGTCCAATAGATAAAAATTCTGTTCAAAAAACCCTTTTGCTTCTCTGCCAGATATTTAAACATCATCAGGGCACAACCCAATTATTAATTTGAGCAAAAAGGTTTGATCTAATTTCTGAACTTAGCACGAATTTCACGTGGTTTCGCCGAAATGTATAACTATTCCATTTGTATATTCCATTTGCTTCACAAGTAATGTCTATACTACTATTTGTCTATATTAGATAATGATTTGAGACTTAAAATTCTAGATTCCTAATATATCGGAAAATCAGTAGGTAACTTCAGATCGCAATATATCTATGTAACAACTAACTGACCCGCGCATCTTCGTTTAAGAACGTCACATATAGGTATAATGGATAAATAAGTAAAACAACTTATGTAAGTGACCATATTTTGAAGCAATAAATGATTTTATTCTATTCTAAAAAAATGCAAATCCAATCTCACGGGGCGACACGAAAGTTTCACGGCATCATCCAAGATTTAAAATTTACAAGTTTTTTCTACAAATTGCCAACAGTATTTCACCCCTCCATTATAAACTTCTCAGCTTCATTAGAGGATTTAAAACGCAAATTTCCTTTTCGTTTGTAACTTTTTTCCACTTCTTGAAAGGAACCTTCTTTTAAACTTGAATGAAAATTAGTGGTCTCCCCTTTGAGGGGCAGACACAGAAGCGTATCTTAAGAAATTCATTTGGTTTAATCTGTTAGAATAATGATGTTTTTTGTTCAACTTATGTAGGGTCTTCAAAATGAGATAAAATTACAATAGCATTTATTTTAGGCATGTATTTAAATAGATATCTGTTTATTCCCTTTTTCCGAACAAAATATTACAAAGTTAAACCAAAAATATTGACTTGCACACTAATAATGCACACTAAATAAATCAAATTCAATATACTGTTTAATGGTATTTGCAGAACTATTTTACTGAACAGATCACTATTATCAAAATCGTATATCTAAAAATTCCTTAGCTCAACAAACTTATTAAAACATTTTTTACGGAAAACCATCGCCTAATTTACTTTTATGAACATCTTTTATTCTATTTAAAACCCAATTTAATCAGTCATCTTTACAAAATTAAATTTTAATAATCAAAAAATAAAAAACTAACCTAACCTAACCTATTCCGTTGTAAGATTGTTAAATTTAGAGTGCAAGTTAGTATTTTTGATAAGCAATTCGTATTTTTGTTTAGTAAATCATATATCCGGTGTACGAACCACATTTTTGATGTAAATTCGATAAAAAAGGTCATCTCGTTTTGTGTAAAATTTTAGTTTTTTAAGTATTACATGTTTAGTTAATCAATTGGTTTATTTGCACAGCATTCATATTTCTGGTATGCATTCAGTTAATTAGTGGAGTAACTTAGTGTGCAGAAAAATTATATAGATGTGCATTTAAAAATATCCCTTTATTTTACACAGGCATTCGTTCACAGATTTTAAGAGCATCTTAAAAAAGATAATTATTTATTGGAACTGTGTGTAGAATTCGATTTTTATGTATTTAAAAATACATCCTTATATAATTTTTTATGTCAAAAAATTTTTTGATCTCGAGCAGGATTTGAACCCGCGTCTTCTGGTTTGCCGGACCAGACGCCTTAACCAACTAGACCACCGAGACACTGCTCTCGACCCAAGACGTAATGAGCTGAAAGAATTTGACGGTCGAGCGCAGTGTCTCGGTGGTCTAGTTGGTTAAGGCGTCTGGTCCGGCAAACCAGAAGACGCGGGTTCAAATCCTGCTCGAGATAAAAAAAATTTTTCACATAAAAATTTGTGATAGAGTCAGCATACTAATTGCTTTCAAAATTATCTCTGATGTTTGGGCAGGTATTATCGCAAGTCGAATGATTATAATATAGGTGCAATTCTATACATTCGAGCCGGGCAACTTAACTAAGTTACCGGTAGATGGTGCCTACGTCGCCCCAAGACGTAATGAGGTGAAAGAATTTGACAGTCGAGAGCAGTGTCTCGGTGGTCTAGTTGGTTAAGGCGTCTGGTCCGTAAAACCAGAAGACGCGGGTTCAAATCCTGCTCGAGATCAAAGAATTTTTTCACATAAAAAATTGTGATTGAGTCAGCATACTAATTGCTTTTCAAAATTACATCCTTATATGGTTTATAGAATTTATAAAGAATTGTACTACTTACTGGTATCTGGTGGGATTTTCTTGCTATCTAATGCTTATTGAATTTAGATGAGGCCATGCCTTTTCATTATGTTTTGAATACTCCTTTTATTCATACTCTGATCAAACTGGTACCGGCGATGAAGTACCAGTCCTTTCCTATTTTCACCTGACGTTGCTTTTTCTGCCTTTCGTCGCAACACAGATTATATAATATATTCTACAGGCGCAATATAAAATTTAATCACAAATTCTTGCAATAAATAATATTGAAATAAGTTAAAAAAATAAAAATTCATGGATATTTTTACACACCGCCATATTCTGATCCCATTGTAGTAGCTACGGTTTACCTGCTATTGAAATATGTATATTAAAATACGGATATTAACAATTTTAAAAATTATTTATGATTCACACAAATTTTGTAGACCTGAGGGCTCAAAAGGCAACTTTGTATGTTTAATTTTATGAGACATAAAATTATTTGTATGATTTGTATGTTTGGTATTTCAAATTATATAAATTGTAGGTTTCATATCATGAAACGCAAAATGTTGCCCTTTTAGGCCTAGCTTATGTAAGTATCTAAATAGCATCCAGACTTAAAACTATTTCCAGTTCAAAACGAAATACTAAAACTTATCAATATAGGTGTCAAAGAATTTTTTCTAATCAAAATCGACCGGTCATGTCTCCAAAAACAAGATTACAACGATAAATAAATACTTAGTCCATACGGGATATTTATTTTAATACATTTCATAGTGGCATTTATGCGCACCAGTTCATTGCAGGCCTAGAGAGAGTAAAACATGAACCCGGCATTATACTGGGATTGTAGGCATATCGGTCACGTATCGACGATTGGGCGTTCATTTTCAGTACGTGTTCAGAGTCGCTTGCGCGGGCGAGTTGCGTCTGCGCAACATCATGGGTAGGTACAGACAGGAAAGTAGATAAGTCTTCCTTCATGAGATGACTTGTCATCGGAAAGCAAACACATTTTTTTTACTGATGCCACGTGACGTGACGATGTTTGGACAGTTAATTTTCAAACGCCTTCTATAAGGTCACATTATATGGTAGCTTGATTTTTTTCAAAAACGCTTCAAATATTTTTATGGAATTTGCTGCCTACGTTTATTTACTGACTGTAATAAAAAATCTTCATAAAATGTTTTAAAGATTTTCTAAAAAAACAATTCCTGTAGGGCGGCTCTGTATACCCATACCTATTTTGCCGACTGTACGTTATTAATCGCGCCATGTGGAGGTGTCATCATTACGTGAATGTTCTTATGTAATCGCTTTGAGTGTATCAATTGTCATTTGAGTGAAGATTTTAATATGTGATCGTCTATCTAATAATTTTGCCTAACGTTGTAGCGATCCTCGGGGCAGGCCTATGTCCAGCAGTGGGCTTCAAATCGGCTGAGATGATGAAATGATGACATTTAATAACCAACGCAATTTTGCACTCATCGTAGTTTAACACAATGCACAATGCACACCTGTTTAGTATGAAAAATAATAACAAATAGAAGAACCTTGAAAATCAGAATTTTTTTCATTTCAGTACACTCTTAACTATTAATTTTAATTTTATAGTCACAGCACCAATATGAATCTATTTGAGAACAACCATAGCGATTTGAAGATGTTTAACGTTTAGTTACAAAAGTTTAAGGCTGTCGATGTATTTCTTAGACCATATAACACGGGACTAGCCTTTGCGAACCACCGCATACAAAAATATTCTGCGAATTTTCATACAAATGAAGGGGGAAACACAAAGACATATAAAATTTCATTGAATTTAAAAATTTATTAATCGACAAACGCGTAATGGCTGTTGTGTGTTAATTGTTATTGTACAGTCAACTACAATGTAATGTACTAGTTTAATCATATAAAATGATGTACTGATGTACAGGCTTTTCATAAAGCCAAAAGACCAAATGGTCATGTGCAATGGCAGAAAACAATGCTTAAGTAAGGCGCATCCTGTGGTTAGATGATCTAAGATGTATTTACATCGACAGCTTTAAACTTTTAAGTGGTACCTATTGAGGTACCACTTATATTAAGATTATACATTTCTTTTACTAATTTTTTGAAGTTTGAAAGCTAACGTATGGTATGTATGATGTGTTTACTGCATAACTGTGTTACATAATCCATATCTTACTTAAAACCTTAAATATTGTAAATGGCCGTTTGTAATCCCGAAACCTTTGGTAGGTTGGTAGTCTAAATACACTTTTGTTGATATAAGTGAAACTGTTGAGTTGGGGATTAGGTGATTATGTGTCCTAAAGTAATCAACAACCTTGAGCCGTTGACAGAGCGTAGAATGATCTTTTCGGTGGTAGCTTTCCGTCGAATTTATGATGGCGATTTTGATGGCGGTTGTTTGCAGAGCTTTTACATCCCCACTTCTTACAACTTTTTTACAGCCATGGAGCACAGGTTGTTTTGTGTTGCGAATTTGTTGTCTGTATATTTTGTACAGAGCCACAACCCAAATTCAACGAGCCCATGAATTTTCGCACCATAGTGGCTTGTATAATAATTGTATAATAAAATAAGCAGCGCCATTGTACTCCTTTTCTCCTAAGTATATCACTGTATGTATTTTAATGTGTGTACATAAACTGTTAAATAAGTAAATAAAATAAAAGTAAATCATATGTGCTGGTGATTTACTTTTATTTTATTTACTTATTTAACAGTTTATGTACGTCAACTTTATAGGGTCCCATATGCAGAACTTTAATAGTATTTTCCTGTTTGTATTTATTTATACCTATATATTTATAGTTATATCTATTTAATAATGTATCTACCTATATACACTCGAGAGCAATGAATCCGGGTCACTTAAAGAATCCTAAAAATCTCAGAAACTAAAAATGCTAGGTTAATGCAATAAATTGTATTTAATAGACAATGTAATACTCCTTAAATGAAGGTATTAAAACTTCTTAGTTATTGTAAAGTTATATCATAAAAAAATCAAATTTGAAAAAGGGCCACTTTCGAAGATGGAACTACGAAATTACAGCATTTGGTGTTGCTTTTGTTTGTAATCTGTCATTTATGTGGGTACATAAACCATGTTGATAGTGCTCTATATTCATTAATCAAGCTGAAATTATGTCGCTTACGCCTGAAGAATGCACCAGAATACTTACAATGCTGGAAACCGGCCGGAGTCAGCGCGATACAGCCAGGACTGTCGGTGTGTCGCTGTCAACAGTACAAAGAGTTCTCCGACGTTACGAAGAAACTGGTTCTAACCTACGCAGACCAGGAACGGGCAGAACCAGGTGTACCACAGCACGAGAAGACCGATACTTGGTGAACACCATGCTTCGAAATCGCTTTCTCACAGGAACTGAACTCACCAATCAGTTTCGACGCCTCGGAGGAAGTAACCCAAGTGCATGGACAGTAAGACGTCGGCTTGCTGAATCTAACTTAAAACCCCTTAGACCTGCAAACGGCCCTAAACTGGAGCGTGGGCATCGTATTTCGAGACTAAGGTATGCCCAGAGCCACGTAAATTGGAGTATTGAAGATTGGTCAAAAGTTATGTTCTCCGACGAATCAAAATTTATGCTCTACAAGCACGATGGAAGACACAGAGTGTATCGAAGACCAGGGGAAAGATTCAAGCAAGCATGCATCGAAGAAAAAGTAGCCTACGGTGGTGGGTCTGTACTTGTGTGGGCCGGAATTTCTTCTGAAAGTCGCACAGAGCTGGTGATCATAGAAAACGGCTCTTTAACTAGCGTAAGATATGTGGAAGAAATCCTCAATGATCACGTTGGTCCATTTATGGTCAATTTAGGTGAGGATGCTATATTTATGCATGACAATGCCCGACCTCATACAGGTAGGATTGCGAATGACTACCTTCAAGAGATGAACATTACTCGTATGGAGTGGCCAGCGCGCAGCCCGGATATCAACCCGATCGAGCATGCTTGGGACGAGCTAGGCAGATGCGTAAAACAACGAAACCCTCCCCCAATCACGCTTCGTGAGCTCAAAATTGCTCTCACAGAGGAATGGGAGAATATTCCCCAAAATCGTATAAGGAACTTGGTGTACAGCATGCCAAACCGCGTAAACGCAGTAATGGAAGCACGAGGAGGCAATACGAAGTATTAAAATTCAAGAAAATCGTAATAAAGTTCAAAAATTTCATGTTTCCTATTTTTGTTTTAAGGAGAGATCGGCAGTTTTTTCTTTATGTAATTTTGTGTTAATAAAATGTATGGTGACTCATATTTTTTTTACTTTCATTTAAGGAGTATTACATTGTCTATTAAATACAATTTATTGCATTAACCTATCATTTTTAGTTTCCGAGATTTTTAACATTCTTTAAGTGACCCGGATTCATTGCTCTCGAGTGTATTTTATATTGGTAAGGTATTTATCATCATTTTTATTTTTATTTTTATATAATTATGATGTAGATTTTTATTATTATCTTTATAATATGATATATTTATGTACCTACCTATGTACCTATAAGTTCTCAATACTATTTTTTGTTGTTGAAGCTTTTAATTCAGACCATTTTATTCTTGTAAATAATAATAAATAAATAAATATTCACGGACATTTCACACAACGCTGTCTGATCCCAAAGTAAGCTAGGAATAACCTGCTTGTGTTATGGGTATCAGACCACGGATATTAATACTTATATACTTTTTAAATACATACATATTATACATAGAAACACCCAGACTCTTGAGACAAACATTTATGGGTCACACAAATATTTGTCTCCGGTGGGAATCGAACCCACGACCTCCAGCGCCGCAGGCGGTATCACTACCGACCGCGCCACAGAGGCAGTCAATAGCCAAATAACTTTCTTTGTCATACTTTGAGCACCTACTTTAATTAATCTCTGCATCACCCAAAGGTTGACTGGTAGAAAATGCCTTTGGCATTAAGTCCGCCTTTGTACAAATATATTTTGTGCAGAAAGTTTAAATAAATAAATAAATAAATCTCTTCCAGCAGGCCAGCGAGAGGAGAATGACATGAAACAATAGAGAAAGAAAGGCAGAAGTGTGAGAGAGAACTAGACAGAAAATGCTTACCTACACATACTTTTTAACCGACTTCAAAAAAAGGAGGAGGTTCTCAATTCGTCTGTATGTATTTTTTTTTATGTATGTCAAGCGATATTTCCGTCAATTATAGACGGATTTCAAAATTTATTTTTTTGTTGAATAGGGTTTACTTCTGAGGTGGTCCCATTTTCACCAGGTCAGGATCTGATGATGGGATCCAGGAGAAAACGAGGGCAACCACCGAAAATTGTAGGGACAACTAGTGCACTTGTTAACTTTTTAATTAAGTGCTTTAATGTTCTACACTTTAATGAAGGTCTGGAGTCGACCTGATGATAGAGTCGAAAGACAGTCGAGGGCATTCCTAAACAATTTACAGCAGTTACCTTGTGTTTGGGCTTGATTGATTTGTATTGATGAGAACTTTGCACCTAGATTGATAGATCCGCCTTCAAAAAAAAAAGGAAGTTCTCAATGTTTTATGTATGTTCACCGATATTTCCGTCAATTATAAACGGATTTAAATTGTTTTCTTTCTTGAATAGGGTTTACTTCTGAGGTGGTCCTATTTTAATCAGATCAGGATCTGATGATGGGATCCAGGAGAAATTGAGGGCAACCACCGAAAATTGTAGGGACAACCAGTGCATTTGTTAACTTTTTAATTCAGTGCTTTAATGTACTACAATTTAATGAATATCTGGAGTCGATCTGATTATGGAACCGAAAGACAGTCGAGGGAAATCCTTAACGATTTACAGCAGCTACCTTGTGTTTGGGCTTGATTGATTTGTATTGATGAAAACTTTTACCTAGATAGATATATTATTCGGTTCACCCGTCACTTAAAATAATGAAAAAAAATTTTTCAATAAAAAATAAAACCGACTTCCAACAAATCCTGAAAAATAAAATTTACTTAGCACAAAGTAAAATGTATTTTGATTTATCAGATTTTATTCAATATAGTATTGAAGTTGGTGCCATGAATAATACCTACATAAACCTATGGGTTTACTTGGCGCCGACTTCAATATGATATTGAATAAAATCTGATAAATCAAAATACATTTTACTTTGTGCTAAGTAAATTTTATTTTTCAGGATTTGTTGGAAGTCGGTTTTATTTTTTATTGAAAAATTTTTTGTACAAATACGTACATAAATATACTTGCTCATAACATACATACATATATACAAAACTAATAAACAACAAATACCTATATACAAATAAATATTAAATATATACCTAAGTACTTGTAGATGTGTTGGTGTAGATAAACCATTTATATGACACTAAATATAATGGAGAATAGGTGACCTCAGAAGTTAATTGTTGGAATTAAGATAGTATTCGCGGACTTTCTTTTTAAACATCGCAGCCGTTTTAATGTTTCTGATGTTTGGGGGTAGTGAGTTCCACAGCCTAACCGCATGTACAGTAAAGGAATAGGAATAGAAGTCAGATTTGTGGCGTGGGATTTCAAGGAGGAAACGAAGGTGTGTCCTGCAAGGAGCATCAGGAGAACGTGCGAATGAGAACCGCTCCCCTCAGGTAGGACGGGGATTTTGGGTTGTGCAGTATATTGAATAGGAGACAGAGTATCCGAGTGTTCCTGTGAAGGCGGATTGGGAGCCACTGACCTCACTGACCTGAGAACGCCAGGGCAAACTATCGTCCATTACTACTCCTAGAATTTGAACTTTCTTGGAATAGGGGATAACAGTCCCATCCAAGAGCACAGGCGGCAGCGACGCTACGTCTAGTCTACTCCGCATTTGTATACTACCTATGATTATGGCTTGCGATTTTTTCGGATTAATACGTAAGCCCACCGACTCGACCCAGTCGGATATGCAAGTCAGGTCTTGGTTCATGGTCGCTACACCAGATGGGCATTACACGCTCTAAAGTGATGATATAGCTGTAATTCGTCAGTATAGAGATGGAAGTTGGTAGAGATTAAACTTGAGACAGAGTTAATGAAGAGAGAGAATAAAAGAGGAGAGAGGATACCACCCTGAGGTACGCCCGAAACGAGTTGGCACCAGTCCGAAGACTTGTGATCCAAATGGACGCATTGCGAGCGCCCCTGAAGATAGGAATCAAACCAAGATAAAGATGAAGGAGAAATGTTAATAGACTTCAGCGTACCTAGCAACCTGTCGAAATCGACTGAATTGAAAGCACTACTGAAGTTCAACAAAGTTAACAAAGTTAGCTCTTTCCTCTCCATAGCTAAACGGACATCATCGGTTATTTTAATGAGGGCTGTAACGGTACTATGTCCCTCACGAAAACCCGATTGAGATGAGCTAAGGAAAAGGAGATTGTTGGTGGAAAGGAAAGCGGAAAGCTGCTTATGAACAATGTGCTCAAGAACTATAGATAGGTATGGAAGAATGGAAATTGGACGAAAGTCATTAAACACAGAAGGTTTAGAGTTTTTTGGCAAAGGGATGACATATGCCCACTTCCAGGAATCGGGGAAGGAGCCAGAGGAAAGGGAGTAATTGAATATGTGCGTTAAAACAGGGATAATAGCAGGGAGTATAGGTAGGATCATCCTTGAGCATATATTATCATTACCAGTAGCAGTAGAAGAAATGGATAGAAGAGATTTCCTAACATCAGTTATAGATACAGGATTAAAGTCAAATGGAGAGATCTGTGAAATAGGCCTAGACGAGAGGGTCAACAGTGTCATGTTTTAGCAACTGTATCCAAGGAAACTGGCGTTAATGCAAAGTTTCTATTCAACCCATCTATATCTATGTCATACTCCTCTAATCTAGTAAACTTTACTCCTCTTGCAATTCGAGGTTTTTCAAACGGGACAGTTTATTGTACACCATATCAATAATAACAAGAACTTGCACTAAAATTAACTCTAGGTACAATGGGCGGTTATTGTTTACAGCGATTTCTTCCAGACAATCTAATAGATTCAATGATATAAAAACTATAGATACGTTATAGACACTTGAAAATGGCAACACGTAAAGTAGGTAATTACCTGAAAATCTGTGACGCTGTTGTAGGGTTAGCGAAAGTTCTATTTAAGCACTGTTTTAAATTCTGTTAGTAAAGAAAACTCGAAAAAAACATGCCTTCATGTATCTTCAGATGATGCAAAAGCTACACAGCAACTGTTCAATATAAAAACGTGTCATTTCATGCGTAAGTACAATAGAAATAATAATATTATTTCATTTTCTCGGATCGATAAAATGGCGGCAAGCTTATTGAATGCACAAAGAAAATGTACTCTGTAGTCTGTGGTTTGGCGCCCGCGACCCATAAGGGGATGCTCGTCGGGGAGGCTCATGTCGGGGAGATTTTGTACTAATGTTTTATTTTGTTATTTGAATATTTTTTTTATTTAGGTAATTATATTTCTTTAAAAAATAATGAAACATAATAATATCTAATATATTAAGATTATTAAAATGATTTAAATTACAAATGTTTGGATTATTAACTAGGTAGGTACTAAATTATTACTTATTAAATGAATTTTTCTGTATGATATTGTTATTTTATGACTTAAATTACGTTAATAATTACTAATCCGATAAACTACATTAACATTTTATAAATTTAAATATTATGTCTCAGTAAGTGAAATTCAAGTTTCCCTTTTTCCCCACATTCCTCTGATGTTGACTTCATGCATGCTACCACAGATAATTTATAGAATTCTTTTTTTAAATTTATAAAAGTTTAGCTGTTTTTGAAAGCCGCAATGTTCGTGTATAACGTGTCTATATATGATACGTCTTTGAATAGATTTAATGCTAGGAAATACTATGATGTAGTTCATGGCAACATACAGAGATATGATCGTCAATAAGTATAACGGCCATTGCCAATCTTGCCAGGTGATATATTTTGTGTACTATCTACATACTTTCTAAACTTGTTGACTATTATATTACTTGAATCTGAAATCTGTATAGAATCTGTAAGAAAAGCACGAATATTATTATCATAACAGTTCACGCAATTTAAAAAGTGTAATTGACATTTGTCACGCTATGCAAAATGAGTATCTATGGTAACTGACAGATGTCAAATTGCAGTTTCTTTTTAAACTTAAAAATGGTAATGTAAAAGGCGCGCGATGCTCTGTGTGTAAATACAACGTGGATCGCTTTTAGCAGGAACTGGAAGGACGCATGTCGCCTCGTTGTAAAAATTTTCAAAATTAGTGTATTTTCGTTTGTTTTGCGTGTATCAATGGTGGATTCTTATACATAAAAGTTCGACAACGTGCACTAGTGTTGGGAAGTGATAAAACGCAGTGAATAGCAACTTTGCAGTTTCTGACAAAACAGCCAAAGAAACTTTCAGAAACTTATCCACCACTTTTCTGAAGGAAGACTGACTTTGACTTAGGGCTGTACTTGACTTTGACTGCACTTAGAGGACGAGGACTAGGACGTATAAATGCAAAATGAAGATAATATATTAAATATAAGACCAGGCTGTATGGCTTTAATTGCCTTTGCCTATCCGAAAATGGCTAAATAAACTACTACTACAACAACGCGGATCTAATTATGACCTAATAAAAAGATTTTATTTCTAAGATTTCACAATGTTTTCGTATTTAAAATTAACTGCTACCAAATGTTAAACTAATAAGCGCATTTTAACAAGAACAACTTTACTAAACCGAATGCTGTTTTGAATTGTTTCCTGACATAAAATAATTGTCTGCGGTTTTGTTTTACCCACCCTTAAATGCTTAAGCAAAACGCGAGCAACCACTTCGCCACTCTACATATTGCAAATAATTTTACAAACAAGTCGTAATCATACCCATGTAATTTGTATAATTATTTGTCATTTGGAACATAAACTGCCTTGAATTTTTTATGGCATCTTCCGTAGCCTTAAGCGCTTAATTTTAAAAAGTCACGCCGCTTTTCATGATGTCCACAAACAGTTATACAAAATAGAATAGATTCTTGACCGTATTAATGCCTGTCAAAGTATAAACTTTTCTTCGGCAAATTCCACTTCTTCGAAAAGAGCTTAATAAGAGTTATCTATGCACAGTGTCCTTGAGAGCCGTAATACAGTTTAATCGTCTATACTAGCAGTTGCTACGAATTGCCATCAGGTGGCGTTGTCATACTTATATCCTAAAAATCTTGGTATGTTATGGCGAAAGAAGTAGTAGCCCTCCCGGCTTCGCCCGGGCTATGAATATTTTCTAGAGGATCCCTTCATTATAAGGGATCCTCTAGAAAACAAGGGTAGGTACCTGGAAATTTACCAATATAGATTGAATGTTCTTCAATTTTACACCCTTTAGAGTAGATTTTCGAAAAATCCTGAAACACATGTTCATTTATTTTTATTTATTAGCAGGTGAATGTGGTGATATGAAATTTGAAGTAGGTAGTTGTGTTTGAAAATTAAGAAGTTCGTGGCCAAGTTCCATACAACCTTTTATCCCTTATTTTGCCACCTTAATGGTGGAATAGCCAACAATCCTTTCTTATCGGTACCCTCACAAATAATGGTAGCTTACCCTAAAATGTCAAGTTTCTAGGTCTAAGGATTTGGGCTGGGCGCTTTATAGCATAGATGACTGGATTACGCTGTAATTTTATAAATATATAGATAGGGATAATGATCCTTTCAATAAGCCGTCTTTTGTAGTAGCTTTTTTATTTTATTAAGAAAATGTGTAAGCCTATTTAACATTAATAAAAACTGTAGGGTTTAGAGTTTTCAAAAAACATATTTTGAGAATATACCTATTTTACTTCTATTTTCCAAAAATATTCTTCCGTGTCAAAAAGAAATATAAATGACACTTGATCGATTGTATAACAATTATAATTTTAATATTTTATTTAACGAAATATTTGATAAGTACCTATTAGAAAAAAAATAAAAACGGTTACAGTTTCCTACCTATATCCTTAAATTGTCCTAATTAAAAAGCATTTCGAAATATACTGTATATTCATAATAGCCATGAATGCTTCTTTTTTTTACAGTGAGGGAAATCCATCATGAATGCTATGCCGGACTCCTACCGACTAAAAATACCTCACGTAACGCCTAACAGCCTATGGTTTGGAGCCCCGGGCAAGCCGTCGGAAGGATGTCCCAGAACTCCCAACAGACCTACAACTGCGGCCCCGCCTAGGGGGTGGTTCGGGTGCTATCCCGCGTCTTTGGTGGTTTCAGGTGTGATCCCGCTTCTAAGGGAAGGCGTGCGTGAATCCTTTCACGTCACGCTGCCGTCACGGACAAGCCATGAATGTTATAATCAGTTATGCACCAATCAAAGTAGGTACTTAGATACCTAGATAGAGTTTCTTGTCATATGTACGTAAGTACTTGCTTTAGAACATTTAGATACAAAAAGGAATACAGTATACACGTGGTCGCGTGGGTGCGACATGTACAACACATTTGTTCAATGACGACCGCCACGATTTTATTATAATTCACTTACCGTGTATAAGTATTGTAAAACCCTAGCCAATCACCTTTTCGTTCAATTTTCAAGATACCGGACCACATGGCTAAAACGACATTCCAATTCATAAAGATAAGGAAGATTGTAGGTACGAAGATAGAAAACGCAAGTTACATAAAACTATAAAATATCTCATTAAAATTATTGGAGAGCAAGACATTTTTTGTGTGTATGTATTTATGAAATGGTCGAAGAATGTTTTAGTAGGCTCTTCCAGGCTTTTTACGTGTGAAAATTATCATAAATTCTGTGCCGGACGTTACATTATATAGGTACCTACATAATCTTTTTAAAAGTACATTTATTATCAATGTCACAGTTAGCTTTCGCATCACTGTCATAAAAAAATTAAGCCCTTAGTAAAAATATTTAGATTCCTAATGGCGGTCTAATTGATCTTAAAATATTTTCTATTGACATCAATACATTGCAAATTGCAAGTTCAAAATTAATCCACAAGTTTACAATTTAAATTGAATCAAGAGACAAATGTTGGTTTAAAACGCTGTTGTCTTCGAGCTGCTCACCCACGGACTGTAATTGGCGTTGTATAAAAATACAGGAAGTCATTAGTGGTAAAACGAGCCGCATCTATTTCACGAGAATGGCCGTTTTATAGTGCAGGCTTTGTGTCACACCGAACTGTAACACGAAGTCTTGTAATTTTATTGTATACTTTAGGTTATAGCAAAGATAATATATATACCTACCTACTTTAGGTTAGAAGTATTACATACAGATAGAAAACTCCCTGTCGCGCCACAGCTGTCAGTAGAGTTGACGTGCGCGTTGACGGACAATTTGCTTACATTTTATTGATCACACGCACACATTCAAGATGGAGTTTCCGCCCTGTGGTTATAGTCACACTAATATTATAAAGCATCCGAACCCCCCAAGAAGTGAGATAAAACCCAAACCCTAGGGGAAAGTCTGCAATGGTAGACTAAGCCTGTCGGGAGCCCTGGAGTTATCATTCTCCGAGGGCATACCCGGGACTCCCGGCCATAGGTAGATGGTAGTGCATCGTGTGGTTTTAGTCGGTAGAAATCCGGCATAACATTCATGAGGATTTCCCAACGTAAAAGAAAAACACTAATATTATAAACCCAAAAAATTGTGTGGATATATTTTTGTTACTTTCACGCAATTGCTACTGAAAGTATTAATGAAACTAAACAGTAAGATTTTAGCAGATTAGCTATGTATCTTTACAAACAGAAGGTGATCTTGTGACAGGCTCTGGAAGTTTTTTAGATATCTCCAAGCTAGACAATGGAACAACTGGGATATGGCCAGATACTTAGAAACTATTGCAAAGATCACGTAATCAAATTGTGAATATCTACTATGTGCTTCGGTAGTCAATCGTCACCAAATAATTTCGTTATTACGTATTTCTTCCGTAAATCGTTCAGGTGACATTACCTCTTTTAGTGATAAGCTTGACGGATTTGCATAAATTAGTTTGATCGTTTATCGATATGAGTTATGCAATGTAAAGCCGTGAAAAATATTTATTTTCAATTCTCATTGCTGTTTGCCATTTTAGGGTTCGTAGCGATGTCTACCAACATCAAGGTTACACCATAGATTTAGAATTTTTCGATGGGTTACACAGTCTCAGGTTCTTTCGACGTGACGCTCTCTGTGTTACACGGCGTTCTCATAGACATCCAAAGATATTTGTCACTAATAAGCATTGTGTCCTTGCAATTTGACATTTCAGACATTTTAATTCAGTTTTAATTTGACTTATGAATAGTTCTTTACGCGCTTTGTACATCATTTTATATTCATTAATATGATACTAATGTTACTCGTTATATGTGAGCAGCGAATGGGACGACCGGTAGCCGGTAGCGATGTGTGTCATCCATTGTCACAGGTTCCTACGGTCATTTCGGCTCTACGAATCTTTTTGTCCGCTGATTGTTGTAGTTACTGTACAGAAAACGGTTACAAGAGCAATTTGTAGTAATAAACGATATTTAGAGCGTATCTAATTTCATATTTTAAACATTAGCTTTATCAATTTCTCGAATCGTGGATGCAGTAATTCATGTCTTCTGAACCATTTTTCGAGACTTTGATGCTAATGTGTCTTATTATGGGCAATTATTTATGCAAAGATAATAGCTCACAGCAATAATTTTTAATTATACATCATTAATTTATGTAACACATTTAGAATATAATGCTCTTGTAAGTGAGGCTTAAATGTAATTATGGTAGAAATTTTACACTGAATGACTTTCAATTAGACGAATTTAGGCAGGAATTATGCTTCATAGTTTAATTGGAATGGTTTCTGTTATGTATTTATTATGATAATATATTTGTACAACTAGGCAATATATTTAAAAAACTAAATTGAAAATGGATTAGTGACAGTTTTATTAACTGTTTATTAATATAAAACTTGTTCATGATCTATTAGTGGAGAGGCATCATTGTGTCATAAAGCCAGCATTAAGAAACGACTCATAAAACCTTTATGATTAGTCAAACCGCTGTCGAGGACAATTCATTATGGGCCATTATGCGTCGTGTTTATCGACTTACTCTATACAAGCCAATAAAATAACGAACGACCGAGATAAGAGGTGGACAGTCCTCTAATCTCGGAAACAAGGGACACTAATTCGATTGTGGTTTTGGTCGAGCCTTTTTTGGGGTTTACGGCACAAATTGAAGTGTTAAAAAAACTACAAATTGGCTTTTTTCGACGGTCATTCATTAGTTCCACACTCAATGGCGTTCTTCGTGATGTTGTTTTCGCTCAATTAGTTAAACGGAAATTTAAGCTTCGTCGATCCCACAGGAAGTTGTGAGCGTCGCCATTTTTCTTTAAATTATTCCGACGTCTTAAGTGTCGCTTTATCGTTACGATTAAGTATATTCAAATTGAATAAGTGTTTATGACATTAATTATTGTGCAATAAATTTATAAATAAACAAGATATAATTACAAATAGTTTTTGTAAAAGTTTTCATGCAATAATTTTCTTTGATCTATGAATTTATCTTTTAATATGTCCAGTATGTGATATAATATAACCTCAGATAATTAGTGCCAATATACAGGATAACATATGTACATATAGGGCGCCATTGTTCCTAGAGGGTAGTCAGAGACATAATAAGTATACTGGGTAATATATTCTACGCCTACATTTTTGCAGCTGTATTATGTCCCACGTAAAGGGGCCTCCCTCTTATTTACGTGTTGCAACAGAAGCAGGCAAGTTGAACTGTTGACAGTTTTCATTTTTGTTGCCCGGCGATCTTCTGGTGAATTAGTCAGATCCAAGAACACCCCCAGGGGCAGATCGGTGTCAAGGAGTTTTAGTGAGTATTTCCAGTGCTACCGTGATCAGGTGCTGGGCGACCCTCACACGAGCCCATGCCTCGCCAGCACGGGTAGTCCGTAAGCGGAGCACTCCTTGTAAAAAAGATAGTTTTCATCTTTGTTAATCCCACCATGTTATTAGCAGCCGGAATGTGACCTTTAAAGCGCGGAAACATCTCATCCAGCTGTCAAAGTCGGTTGCTATCATTTCCATGGTCGGGGTCAGTTTGACTTGCATGTGTTTCAATCACTTGGCTTAGGCGCAATAATCTGTTGGCAGCCTGACTTTAATCTATAGTTCTCATAAATGATTGAAGTTCCACAAATTTTGTCTTTGGACTCTCGGGGACGTTCTCCACCGAAATATTGGAACACATAAGTGGAAAGCAGACACGGCGTGCTTGTGCACGCCCACCTTACTGATAACTCGCGGTCATTTCAAGTTCATAAGATTCACAAATTGTGGGTGACTTCAGGGTATTTATTACAATCTTCAGAAGGTAATTCCAGAATTCCAGTGTAAGCCTGACGGCAATTCAGTTTCAATAAAGTCTGAATGACTAAAAAAAATTAAGTCTGAAATAAAGTCTTAATTTCTTAATAAAGTCTGAAGTTCAATGAAGTTAAAGTAATGTCTATTGGCAACATACTCTCTGACAATATTTGTTTGTACCTGTAATAATGTGTTTATAATGAACTTTGGCTGTTCTGATTTGATGGCACAGTGGTTAGTAGTAGTCATAGCGTAAAACAAAAATGTTTATGTGATACCCAAATGTTTGTTTTATAGTTTGGATGTGTCACTTATAATAATAATTCTTTATTGGCAGGTATAAACCCATTAAAAGTATATTATATTAATAGACTTATAGTAGGTATGTATATTTAAATAGGGGAAAAGTACCTATCTTTTTCAGGTGATCTAGATACTGTAGCACAAGCTTTTAAAGTACTTATTTAGTTTTTTTTTGCGCTAATTGACTGTGTATAAGATTATCCTACACTTCACTTATCAACATTCCAATACAACACTCCTTTGGCATTTTGCAAAATTAATGTAAACAGGCGATAAATCTCCTTACCAATACTTTTAACCTAAAACACAAATAAAATAAATTGATTTTAACACATTTAGCGTATCGCTCTTATAGTTAAAAGCTGTATAATAGCGTTATCTTAGGGCCGGCACTAAATTGGGATGTCTCGGCAGAGCGTGGCGGGACCTTATCAGTTTTGTCGTGTTCATCTTGAGTTGTGTTAGGCTTTACTCGGGATATTTATGTGGACCAACGTCGACGGGGTGGCGAGCCTACACGTGACAATGTCGAAAACTTATTGTTCATGCACTTCACATAATATACCTACACTACTATTCTATTTTCATTGTATTGTTATTTACTGGCTCTACTTTTTATTGAGTAAATAAATGTCCAAAAACATTACTGCATTTCTGATGCCTTAAAGGTAAGTAAACATTATAGTGTTGCTTAGTTTCCTATCGCGTATTTAGTAATAGATTTTAGTACTAAAGCTATAAATTTTGATAAGTAATACGTCGGTTAGGCAATTTCTAATACTGGCCATATTATATTTGCAGTGCAAGCTTAGCCTTTATTGCTATTTATAAGTAAATGTTTCAAATATTCAAATTAAACGTTCCAATATAATTTATTAGTTTATTCGAGGCGACAACACTGATAATAACGGGCCGATATCTTCGATAGCGAAGCGACAACCCTTGCTGGATGCATCGGTTTGATGAAGCGCGTTTTTGATACTCTTTCACTTTTTTTCCTCCTTATTGTCCGTGGTCCATTGATAAACGGACAGGTATACGTACTCAGACAGGCGCCAACATTCCTCGCTCCGACCTCACACTTACCCGTTGCCTTATAAAAACGGGCACACTTTTTATACCTATTAGCACTTTTTGGACTTATTTGCCTCCCTTTGTTCGTTTTGGTGTCGCTGTTGTTTGTTTTGGTTATTGGAACGGCTGTAGGAAGTGGACGAGATAAACTTATTGGGCCTAAGCGTTTTATTGTACCAATTTCGAATATCCGTTTTCTTTTACTTTAGATACATTGAAGTGTTCGAATGTATTTAGTCGATTGAGAGGAATCAGATCCATTAACACCTCATTTCATATATGTTTGTCTAATAGCTGTATGAAATCACCATAAAATTTAAGGAGAACGAAGTTGTTGCGTTCTTAAGCAAGGTGTATTAATTAGCATACCTAATGTGTGTTCAAATTAAATCTGCGCCAGGTGATAATTATACAACTAGTGGTTTTGAGTGAATATTGAAGACCTCACGACTATGTATTTGAATACTATAAATTTACTATTTTATAGTATTTGAAATTATTTGTAGCTCAAAGACACACTGTAGCGGCATACCATATTTACACCACAAGAATTTAAAGGTTCCAGCTTCGACAGATAGTTAATAGGAGAATGGAAGAAGAGATTTGGGCAATCAAGTGCATACCATGTGGTGGTGAGACCCATCATGGAGGATTGACTGGAGAGGTAGCGTATTCTCCAAAAGTTGATTCGAAATTTTCCTGTTGCCGTTGCAGCGTTGTTGCCCCAATTTTCGCTTCAATCAACAGTTGCTGACGATAAACAATTCTGTTCTTTTAAAGAAAAGTTGTGTCAAATTTCTTTAAAATCGGTTGGACAATGCGACTTGTAGATGAGCCCAAACACATTTTTTTTTTTTTTTTATATTCAGCTCGCCAAATTGACGTCGCCACGATGGATAGCCGTGGCGCATCTTGCGATTGGGGGCCACTTCTTACAGCGGTCCTCAAGTTGGCGGCCCTGTGATGTGCCTCTTCACGCTCCTCTTAAAGAACCCGGGGTTGTAACATGAGGGAAACACGTGTGCGGGCAGGTCGTTCCAAGTTTTTATAGTTCGACAGAGGAACGATCTTTTGAAACGCTCTGGCGAAGATTCTCTCCACTGTGTATGAGTGGCATCTCTGCCCGGCACGCGTTGTTCGGGATCGGAAAGGTGATGGTGGGATCAGATTGAAGAGCTCTTCAGAACATTCGCCGTGATACATTCGGTAGAAGGCAGCCAAGGACGCTACGGTTCTTCGCTGCGCCAACGGTTCGAGGCCTCCCGTCACCTCAGGACAACCAATTATTCGGACAGCACGTCTCTGCATAGCGTCAAGTGCGTCCAACAAGTACCTCGCGGAGTCATCCCAGAGGTGAGAACAGTACTCGACGCAGGGACGAATCTGCGTCTTGTACAGCAAACATCTCTGATGTGGCGTGAAGTACCGTCTCACCTTATTTAGGACTCCGAGTTTCCGCGAGGCCAGCCCAATACAACTCTCTATGTAGTTTTTATGATTGAGCTCACGCCGGACGTCTATACCGAGAATCTCCAGGTTGTCCTTTAGTGGAACCGTAATGTTCTGAAGAGAGGGTAGGGGTAGGAATGGGGACTTCTTAGCTGTAAACGCACACGCCTGCGTTTTTCTGGCATTGAACTCGACCAGGTTGTCTGAACCCCATTGGGCAATGCGACCCAGGTCCCGGTCGAGATCCGCCACGAGTTGCCGTCTCTTTTCGTCCACGTCACAACGCCCCTCCGCTGGGCGGCCAGAATAGCTCCCATGCAGAGTACTGTCATCCGCATAACAATGAATGCACCCAAGGGACAGCATGTCATTGATATGCAGAAGAAAGAGAGTTGGGGACAATACCGATCCCTGTGGTACCCCGGCATTTACCTGCAAAAAGCAGGAAGCCTGACCATCACCATATACTAAATTGACCACTTACCAATGGAGGTTTAGTCACTTCGTTCATTTGTTCAGTAATATCATAAATCGAACAGGTTACTATGTGGGACGAACTATAAATTTAGCAAAAACAACGAAATTAAATGCATTAGCATTTTATGAATAAGTGTCATGTATAATGAAAGTTGTGTAACTGTTACTAGTATGACAGATGGCCAGTAAGTTCATTGACATTGGCTATTTGACTATATGTGATAAGATATACTCGTATGTTAATCCGTCATTAATTAGGGGAAAAAGTAGTATGCATTTATATACTACAGCTGAGATGATAGACAATCACACGGCGTACATGATACAAAGTGGTTACTGTAGTCTATATGACGACCCTGCTATTTCTAGCCACCAATAAGGCCTTTAACTTGTCTAGGATTACCATGGTACTGGTGGCGTGGAAACTCAAGGAAATGAAACAGTCAGAACCTCTATAATATATCTCATATAGACCGACTGTGGCGTAAAATGTAGCACAAGGTAACCACAGAGGACCTATTTAGACAGTTTGGAATGATCGTGATACGTAGGAAGAATAAGACAAGTCAGTAGCGTCTCCGCAGGAGAATTTTAATTATCCATGAGTACTTTTCACTTTCTAATATAATTTTCTCGAAATAAAAGTATGTATTTTTAAGTTAAGGTTTACGCTCGGTCGTCAAAGTATTCGGAAATATGTTATTCATCGATAAATAATTTCTAAATGTGATGACTTCGTGATAGCCCGAGGCTTATAAAAACTTCAGATCACCACCTTAGCAAATTAGTAGCTGGTCATTTCATGGGTCAAATTAGAGACTATCTCCGCCTCTGGTTTCTTCAGATTTTTAATAAATAGGCGGCATAACGCGCCGTCGCCGAACGACCTTCCTCTAATCGCTACGTTTAAGTCCTAGTGCAATTTTGATTTATTTGCTAAAAGGATCATTTCCGGTTTTAAATGACGTTTTTGGGATAATGTGGCCTCCATTCATGGGTTTTTATGGAAGTCTCATCTAATTGGTGTAATAAAAAGTTCTTAATTCAAATCACTGTTTCTTTCTTTTAGAACAATTTGTTTATAGGTATTTCCACGTTTTATATGAATGGATGGGCAGGTAGACGTGAATCTATCAGACCAAATTGATTTTGGGTATTTTATGACTTTTTAAAGTTTTGTGTGGCCTTATTTGGTTCAATAAATGATTCAGTAACGTCACACTTTTTTTTTAACGTGAGGGAAAATTCCTAAAGTATGTTATGCCGGCCTCCTACCGACTAAAAAACCTCACGTAACGCCCAACAGCCTATGGTTGGGAGCCCCGGCTAAACCCTCGGAAGGATGTCCCAGGACTCCCAATAACACGTCTCACTTACAAAGCAACACAAGTAAATACCCTGTCACGAATAATTACCAATATAACCATAGTATACAAGCAATTTATAGCTGCATTATAATGATTTTCTCATGATTACATCGGCCTTAGAATCCATTATTTGTAATTAGGAACAAAGTCAACCACAATTTGCGGGATAACTAAGAAGTGATTTTCCATATCGAAATCATTTTCATTCGTAATTATGCGGAATATCATTTGTATCGATGTGTACGTAATGTCCATTATTATCTATTGTCGATTGCTCACAGAATAATTATTATACTAGGTATCTATCTATATTCTATTGAATTCTATATTCTTTTAAAATACTTCTACTTATAAAAAAAAAGAACTCCTAGTCTCGGGTTATGTTTAAGGATCTTAGAAGGTTTTTGCAGTTGACCTCTTTCGGTCATGTGGGCTTGTCTTATCAACTTAGTGGTGTATAAAAAAAAATACAGTCTAAGTTGATAAAGCGATACAAGGTCTCGGAATTACATCAACTGTTTCCGATAAAAATTTTCAAATACATCCGTATTCGAAATTGTATAATCCTTACATGCGTTTTCTTCTTGTACTGTACCTACCCAATGGTGCCTTAACTCGTATAAATACTTTTAAATATTGTGGCTCACTCCGGTTTTGATAAAATTTTGTACATCGATATACAAAAATGGGCTTTATTACAAAAACGGTTTAACTATAGTACTCGACTAAATAGGTAGGAACAGAATTTATAGCGCTTCCGTATCATTCTCACAAGTTTTAAAACTTCTTAAGATCAGGGCTTTTTAAGGATTGTTGACCAGAATTCCAGTGCCGGGTTAGATGATGATGAAAAGTGAAGGAACTTTTTGCAAAAAAGAAGAATGTCATGAATTTTGACACACACAAGACTTGAGTCGAACTCTCTTCCATCACTACCTACTTAATACGCGTCTTTGAATATAATCTAGGCGCCAATGTCGATTGATCCTCAGCACGTTTGTGTTTGCTATTGACTCTGCATGTTGACAAAGGATATCTTGAGTGTTTGCGCAGTCAGTGCACAGCAAACACCACATTAGCTTTGTTTTGTTCAAAGCTGACGATAAATCGGTAGGGTTAAAGTTATTTACTCGGGATCACTTCAACATAATTTTGACACTGAACTGTCATATTTCGAGTTAAAATACACAAATGGTGGATCTAATGGAATGAAAATATGTACCAAGTGGCGAATGCTGCATAGTTTCAGGTGATAAGTTGATATCATCTTATTGCACTTTCGCAGAAGTGGGAAGCTAGTAAAAAAACTCGCCAAGTACAGAAGGCTTCGTAAGAGAGAACGCATTTTTTTTTAAGTAAAACTTCTTTAGGCGCGACCTAGGGAGTAACTCAGATTTTTTTTCCGACAAAAGTAACGCTATTTGAATTTTGAATAGAATTCAACAAAATTCGAACGAATGATATTGATATAACATTTGATGCCAAAGAAGTTTTACTTTAATCCCGCGTAAAGGTTACACGCACACACTTTTTTTAATTTTATTTTTAGATTTCTAGTATTTGTTGTTCTGTAAAAATTTTAGCTCTCTAGCTATCATGGTTTTAGAGAGACAGCGTCGTGACGGACAGATAGACAGACAGACGGACAGTGAAATCTCCGTAATAGGGTCCTGTTTTGACCCATTGGGCACGGGGAACTCTACAAAATTATAATGTTTGTTTATTCGTTTGATCTTTCTCACTTACTACGTAATCATTTAGCGAAAAGCAATAGTGCTGGCAGAGTGCAGCATCTCTTTCTTCTCTTTGCCCCTCATAATGGTGGGGCAGTACCCAACTCCCCTCCCCCCCACTTCCCCAAGTAGCAGGATAACACCCGAACGAACTCCCTAGACGCGGGATAGCACCCGAGCCCCATTGGCGAGGCTGAAGTGGTCGCCAAAGTCTGCCGAGAGCCCTGGGACATCCTTCCGAGAACTCACCCGGGACTCCTAGCCGTAGACAGCTGTAAGGCATTGTGTGGTTTTTTAGTCGGTAAGAGTCCGGCATAGCATCTATGTAGGATTTCCACAAAAAAGCATCTCTTCGTTGCAAACGCTAGAGACTTTACTGTGACCCACTTTCAACCAGGGGGCCGTATGTTTGTCTGCCACATAAGAGGCATGAAAGGAACAGAAGGGAGGTTGGCTACTTTTATCCCGGAAATAGGTACTTGTGATAGTCCGTTTCTATAGCTATTAATATTCAATGAACCATCTCGTAGCCATATTTTATACACTTAGAATTGAAGCAATACTGAAATAAAACTTAAATTGTTTGAAAATAGTATATTTAATATCTTTATACTTACATGAAGTTACAATAATATTAAAGAAATATATATATTGTATTGTATTGTATTGTATTGTATATGTATATGTATATTGCCATACAACGTGGCAACACCGCCAGCATTTTGGGCACGGTTGTTGTTGACAGCGATGCGGAAGAGTTTTTTGATGCATAATTTTATTTCCTATTGCCCTTTTTTTTTATCGATGTTCCCCTTGTAAATATGTTATAAGTTGTATATGTATATAAATAATAATAAAGAAATGACAAGAGTAAAAATTTATATTTATACAGTAGAGCATGTCCCCTTCATGTCATATTTACGTTGCTAAGGCCCAGATATTTTTAAGGACCGGATTTGAATTACCTGTGGCGCCCGACGATAGTACCTACGTATTATGTGGTTGTAGCAGAGTCAAGACAGGCATGACAAAAGTGGTAATTTCCACACGAATTTATAAACCAAAATAAAATAAACACCTAAATACTATTCCGCTCTGTACTAAGCTAGTTCTTTAGCTCTAAACTAAGCAAATTAAAAAAAACTGTACGTAGTGTCTAGCAATGTAGCCGATTATTATGCATTTTTGAGTCAGTTACTAAAAGTATAATATTATCTAGGTGTTATGGTTCATTGCGAAATTCAAAAGAGCCGTATTACAAAGGTGTCACAAGACCTAGTCAAGAAAGCTCGAGGTTAGCTTTCCCCTTATAAAACTTTTTCAGTTTTGATACTTTTTTTTGTAATACAGCCCTACGAAATGTAGAATTTGAACTGTACAGTTAGATAAACGCTTTGAAGTATTTCTCGACTCTATATCGAACTTTTAAGTCGAAATCAAGATTTAAACGAAGATATTTTGTAACTTAGAAAGGTGGAAATTGCTGTCCATGCTATCTTAAGTGACAATTAAATATATAATATACTAGGAACGTAATGGTTGCCTTGTAAAATTTTATGACATCTTATCACTCTTAGATGGCGTCTTTAATCCCCAAGAAACATTTACGTTTATTAAAAGATACAGTCGAAACATTTCTAAAGATATACAAATGAACATGTCGATTAAATCAATGAAAATCACCATTCAAATGTTGTTTTATCGAAATCCTTGGTACCATTGAATTATTCTTATCTCCCCACTTACAATACTCCGTGTGATGTCATCGTGGGCTGAGCAGGTATCATTAAGTACCTTTGGTTTTAGCTACATTACATATACACACTTTTCAGAACGCTTCGACCATATGTCTACTGCCATTGAATTGAAATTTGATTGGCTGAATAAAATGGGTTGTTTTAGTAATTTGTAATTCTTATCTCTGTCCTGACTCGCGACAGCTTGACCGAACCGGATGGATGAAGTAGTAACTAGCGAGGCGACTTGTAGGAGATGCTACAATTTGGGTGTGTTTATCAAAGAAAGTCATTTCATACACAGAACGTCAGAATTTAGAGAGTTGTGGTGCAACCTGTAAAAGTAGGTGGTATTCATACTGCGATGTTCAGATATTACTTAGTAAGAAGATTTATTGATAAAGTCAGCATAGGTAGGTACTATTTGCTTTTTAAAGTTATTTCTCTTTAAATTTATAAAGAAGACAAATTTCTTTGTAATCGATGAACTTTGATCTACGAAACCGTTTTTAAAGAAAAATCAGAGTAGGAAAGCCGAGTTATCCAAATTTATATACTTAGGTATCATCGCGTTAATGTGATACTTTCGCACATAAAGTATAAGTAAGATAGGAGGATACTTATATTCCTACTATTTTACTTTTTACTAATATTTATATTTGTATTTTGTATTTATATACATAATATTATAAATGTGAAAGTTTGTACCTTAGTGTAGATGTCAGTATATCTGATTGATTATAGTCTAGAATAACACATACCTAGCTGGTTTTAATTCCGGGAATAAGTTCCCATCCCGGGAACCAAAACAAAATTGTAAGCGGGTGGAGCCACGGGCACCATCGAGTGAAGTTATAAAAAGACACTTACGGTATCTCAGTTTGAACACGGAGATATCGTAAGAGGCGCCAAGCCGATTAGCCCGGTGATTCGGTTCTTGAATTAATTTGTTATAAGACTAATAAACACCTAATTACCGAATTAACAACTGGTTTTTATGTGAGTGCGATTGTGGGAGTATGTGTGGGTTGCAATCTGTGCCCGCTTAATTAAACAAACTAAATTAAAGCTTTATGTATATTTAATTTGGTTTAATATGAATTTTGATATTAAGTTTATACATTTAACAGTTAATGGTTAGTTATAAAAATTTGCAGGGAGTGACTGCATGCATTATGAGCTAGATCGTGTATTGTGGCGTAAATTGGGAAGGTCCTACGCCCAACATTGGACTGCTATGGGTTTGATTGATTTCGCCGGTTATATTTTACTCTTTTGACTTGCCTTTGCCATCGAATAAAATGCTACTGTATGATGTTATGTAAAATGAGCAAAAACACAAAAAAAAATCCAGTAGAAATTTTGCGGAAAAGTAGTGTGAATTTTTTTTTGTTTTGTGTGACTTAGACAGCCTTTTTAGGGTTTCGTAGCCAAATGGCAAAAACGGAACCCTTATAGATTCGTCATGTCTGTCTGTCTGTCCGTCTGTCTGTCCGTCCGTGTGTCACAGCCACTTTTCTCCAAAACTATAAGACCTATGCTATTGAAACTTGGTAACTAGATGTATTCTGTGAACCGCATTAAGATTCTTATATAAAACTAGAAAAAACGCAGTAAATTTTGGGGGTCCCCATACTCAGAACTGAAACTTAAATTTTTTTTTTCATCAAACCCATACGTGTGGGGTATCTATAGATAGGTCTTCAAAAATGCTATTGAGTTTTCTAACATCACTTTTTTCTAAGGTGAATAGTTTGCGCAAGAGACACTTCCAAAGTGGAAAAATGTGTGTCCCCCCCCCCCCCCTCTAACTTCTAAACTAAAAGAATGATAAATCTAAAAAGAATATATGACGTACATTGCCATAAAAACTACCAACGAAAATTAGTTTGAACGCGATAGAGCCGGTAGATTTTTTTAATACGTCGTAAACCGCAATTTTCGGTTAGACTAACACTGCGAACGTGTTAAAACATCAATCAAAGTAACAACGAACGACAAGAACTTTTATACTATGTTACTTGCTGCTACGAAACCCTTCATGAGCGAGTCCAACTTGCACTTGGCCGGTTTTATTGTCATCTGTACACGCCACGTCGAGTCTCCTAGGTAAAATTCTGACGAATTGTCTTACAGACTTGAGACGACTGGCCTTATAGATGCCAAGAATGCTTGGCTTATGAATTGTTCGGGACAAAATTTTCCTATCCATCCAAATTGACAACGGAGCTGGGACGACGCAATATCAAAATTAACCTTTGGCTCCTTGTTAAGCGCCAGCTTAGGCCCAGATCGGGCCAGATTATAAGCACTCAATAGAAAAGAATTCGGTAACTGACTGGAAGCTTTTCCTACAGCCAAGACAGGAACTTTTTTTTTATACCACTAAGGTGGCAGACAAGCATGCGGTCCACGAGACCGGCGATCACCGCAGCCTATGAACGTTTGCAACACCAGAGGTGCCACACTCGCGCTGTCGACCCTGGTAAAAACCTTTTAAGCCCCCTTTTAAAGAACCAAAATGGAACTTTTTGGAACCGCACATCGTAAGAATTTCAGTTGGTTTGAGACTTGGCGTCACGCTTGGTGCTCCACATCGATACCCCTGCGGTTTTAACGTTGATACTTTGGGGCATCATGGACTTTCATGTTGCCTGCGTTCCGAGAGCCACACGGCGTTTTCAGGGACGATGGCAAGAGGCCGGATGGTATAACTTTAATACCCTCCCAGGCCAGAACAGAACCCGACCCACCTCCCACGATGGGATCTGGTCCGTGATGCCACTTGTGTTGATACTCTGGCCCCGTTCCCTCTTCCTAAAACAAAATTAAAAGCCAGCGCAGCAGCGGAAGCGGCTGAACATATTAAAACTAATAAATATAAGGGTCTTGTCGTATCGTTTTTGTCCAGTCGGTGTCGAGACCCTAGGTTCATGGGATCCCAAATGAGCAAAAATTTTTCAAGAATTTGAAAAAGCACATGTGGAGTCGACTGGTGACCCGAGGGCTGGCAGTTTTCTCGTTCAACGAATAGGTATTGCTATTCAAAGGGGGAATGCTGCTAGTCTTTTGGGCACAATGCCCCTTTTAGTTGCGTCCTGCACTATTATATTATATTCTGCTGTATTTGAATTAGTTGCAGATGACGGCTATTTAATAGGTTTTTTTGACACATAACCTGATGTTATTGATGCAATTGTAAATAAGTCTAAATTTATGAACTATCTATTATACCTAACTACACAGTTGAAATGGTCCATCCATACAAACTTTTAAAGCAACAACAAATTAAACGTTCAATGATGGGTTTGGCTACTAACTTTTTTATTAATCCAAGTTACATTCCAAAGCGTAGGTCAGCTCAAAGATTCTCACAGAATTGAACATTTAATTATACGAATGAATATAATGCGATTCAAACGATTTATTTTCCATATAAGCACATCACGTACGAACTAAATCATCGGTCAGAGAGCCGAAAAATATACCAGAATCGGTCCTATTAGCTTACGATCGGATCAATCGATTCAAATCGTATGAAATCGATTCGTATCGAGACTAAATACTACAATCAGCGAATGACTCGTTGCAGCTGTTAGTTATGCGATCGGCGTCATCCACTAAAATAATATGACACAGCCATTTTTATATCGTCTTCGAATACCCAAAAAGGAAAACTATTGATATAGGCATAATTAAGTAGGTACAGGGATGTAACGGTTGCAGAAAAGTAGTAATACTTGTACTGCTAATTTAAATTGTAATTATTTATTTATGTTAATAGCAATAGTAAAAATACTTAGCATTATACTTAGCTGGACTTGGGTGCACTGAAATTTGACTTATCAAATCAGATTATGGCAAATGTGTGTTCTATCATATTGGGAAATTTAACTTAACCCCTAAATATTAATATAAATGCTTATACATAGGTTGTATCTGCCTACAGTTTCATTGATTAAAGCGCCCCATATTTATCCAGGTTTACTTAGGTAGAGATAATTAAAATGTAAAACAAAAATAGTTTAGTAAACCCAAGTTTGCATTCAACTGAAGACAGCTGAAATTTCACTTAAACATGGTGGAGTAATACATACATTTAATCAAGCCTTTATCCCCGAAGCGGTAGGCAGAGGCATTGTATACGCCCTCATTTCACCTTATAGTTTTATGTCCCACGTAATAGCCTATCGCGGTTTTGAAATGGACAGGCGCAGGTCCACGCGATTTGAAAAATTTCAAGCCACCTATAAGGCCTTCAACTTGGCTAGGTACCTAAGTAATGAAAACTACAAAATTCAATTAACATTTTTATATTCAGCTGGGTAGACACATATAGATATTTTTTTAGAAATAGATTTATAAAGATTTCATATACTTACTCCGTTATATTGATTAAGAGAGATCTTCTAGAAACAATAAGTATTTAAACTAAGTAACCGTGAATAGAATTTAATGTGCTGACGGTATCTCGAGGATCGACAGCAGACATTGTAAGTGGTTACCCATGCTTTCAGAGCCTATAATTTGACAATATTTTGTGTCATTTGGGCTTTATTATTACTTACGCCATTACACGACTGTGGATATAACTTTAATACACGAACATCACGGCCGCGGGCCCGATTAAGGGCGCAGTAACCACAGGTTCCCCTAATTCAATATTAAAAGCATCCTACGACGTGATCGGCAACTAATAATAGTCTAATTCAAAGAAATGTCCCTGAGAAAATGTCGGAATGTCAACCTTTTTCTAATGTTTTTTTGAACGTTAATATGAAATGGCTTGTTTCGAAATTAAGATTAGAATTACAGTATTTATAGACACGATTTTTGTAATAACATCAACTCTATTGCAGATAAATTGGATATTACGAGCAGTTATGATCTATCATTAGGTCGTTAATATGTTCCTAACATATGTAATAGTTTCACATTTTGAAAAAACACGGAAATAAGTGCCCAGTACATATTTAATTTTATAGATTATTATATAATGCAACCTAATAATCCACATAAAACTCACTTCAACTATTCTATATAACGAAATTATAAAACAAACATTACATTTTCCTATTGTAATAATTCATATTATTTTTGCCAATAAAACCTATTTGTAAGGAACACAATGGAAGCGTGACGTCACGTAATAAAATCAAAATTGCGTCGGTCTGCATTCAAGGGTGGCTTGCTTGAATCTAGTTAGGTGTAAATGGAGGCATCGTTTATGTACGGAGTGGTGCGGAGTAATGCAGTGCCAACGTAGGGCGCACAGGGCGGGCGTCGTCCCAGTCCATGCATACTAACGCGACGGGTAATAAGTAGCCTGATTTCATGTTTATCCGCCCTCATCTCCACAGGGCCTTTGAGTCGCCTTGTTTGTTCGATGACAAGTGCCCGACGTAGTTTAAGAATTTATTTGTAGGGGTGGAAAGATACTTTGAATGATGATATTTGTGTCTATTTTTAACGGATTATGGTATTATTTGGACGTGTTCAGACTTTTTTATGATGATGTCTTTACGGATGTTATTATGTAGTTTGAGGGTGATAGCAAAGTAGATATATTTAGAATACTTAGTATTTATGTATCTACTTTGATGGTAGTATTATCCAAACTGTAATAGAATGTATTTTGTTTTTACGTGAGGGAAAATCCTCATGGATGTCATGCCGGGCTCCTACCGACTAAAGAACCTCACGTGTCCCGCTAACAGCCTACGGTTGGGAGCCCCGGGTAAGCCCTCGAAAGGATACCCCAGGACTAATAGAATGCATACCTACCTTTTAGCAATATTAGCATAAGAGTCAAGTTGATACCGGCGGCTCCGTTCGTAGGTAAATCTATCTCATTTTCTCAATTTGCAAAAGTCTTGTCTAGTGCTTACATTGTAATGCTTGTTATATAAAACAAGTCCTGTGATTGTATACCTTATATACATTCAGTCACAATCAGTATAACACATTATAGGCGACCTTTGTTATATTACACGAGCGCTCACGTACTTCGTAAGCAGACCAAGGGCAGATACCTAGCGCTTATTACTGATAATACCTTTGACATAATATTATACTACAACGATTTATCCTTCTTACAATAATAATCTTTTTTGACTGAAAGCTTTAGTGTCTATTTCAAACAATTTCAAATTTTCTGTTTCAGGTAATGTTTTTGTCTAGAAGTTGATATAAGCCGATAGCTGCCATGAGCATCTCGTTCATAAGCAGATATGAAAACCAGGTACCTTTACAGGGGCTTTAGTCTGCCATTTTCATTGTGTCAGTTGTGTCAGTATAACCGTAGCTCAATAGCTACGTAAACTGTCAAATGGTACCGTAGTGGACGCGTCAGTTTTATATTAAGCTACGATTACGATTGTGTTCTGACACAATTTAAATAGCAGATTGGGGCCCTAGGTCTCTATATCAACAAATGGTGGAAGATCAGAATAACAGTTATTTTTAACCCTAAATACCTAATGTATGGAGACTTTTACTCAATGGACTTCAAGTTAAAGCTCTAACTTAAACTACAAATCTAGTTTTGAGAAGTAGGTATTTTAATGCATTAAAATGATTTAATTTCAATAAAGTATTTAAATGCGTATAGAAGCATTAAAATACTTTATTAAAATGAAAGTTAATGTAGCGCTTACTTAACTAGACTTTTAGTTTAAGTTAGATGTGTGTAGTAGTCTCATCCACAAAAAATAATCACATCTTTACTATTTATTTTTGTTCTTCGTATGTAATAGACGCTGAGCCTATGGCCATTTTGAAATGAACGCAGGATGTGACTGCCCGCTATTGAAATTTACCAGACCACTAAGGGGTCTTGAACTTGGCTTAAGAATTACTATATTACTGGAACTGGGACCAACTCCATAACGTGCCTTCTGGACGGAAACTATTCTAAATGAAATGCCGAAAAATGGTCATCCATACGAGGAGCCAGTGATAGTACACAGAACACAGAGTCAGCGGGAAGCGCTTCATAGTTAATGTAATTTTAGAGATTTGCACTCCGTAATTGAATTTAGATTATGCTTTACATTGTACAAACATAAAATTAACATCTATTCTGACAAAAAATAATTGATAACTTAAACTAAAAACTTGGTTAAATCTGGGTAAGATAGAATGGAACAGTAACTCTACGAACGTAATTTGAATTTAATAGAATTATTAAATGTAGATAGTAGGTATGGCAAATTTTTAACAATAGCTCATACGTAATCGAATACTGCCAAAAGCGGATGTTTATAGAAACAGCCTAATGCAGAAATAAATATTGTCATTAAAATATAACAAAATGGTTATTATATTCCAAGTTTTGGCTGATAAAATGACATTTAATGTCTGTTTGATGCTGAATTAAATTCTTATTGTGGTTGTCGGTCATTATTTTATTAATAGTATTATAAATGGAGGTGAATTGTCATAGAGCGGATAATGTGGAGAGTTTTTGTCATGTGAGTCCTTTGCCGTCACCGGTTATTAAGTGCGACCCTGCGGGCAGTCGCCGCTCGTATCGCTTACGAGATATTTGAAACATAATTGACGAAAACAGTTGCATGTATGTACACCATCATTAGTTTTTACAGAACAACGACCAACGCATATTTTTATAACAGTCACTTTTTACTATTTATACATAGTTCTGGGAAATTTGATGGTAAATTGTATGTCAAGTATTATAGTCAAAATGACTTTTAAACACGGCAACCTGCGGCGGTGGTGGCTCGAGTGCCCGACAGCCAGGCTCCATGCGCCGGGGCACTGTTGCGTAAAAAGCACAACGCCAAGCAGCGAGCGGTGCTTAATGCAGATAATGAGACCATCATCGTTTACAGAAGTAAGTTTAATTAACGTAAAAAAGCGCGTTTACTCTAACCGGCGCGTTATCGCACCCATCTCGCCACTTATAATGACTTTTGTTCATTATTTTGTTGCGCGTTCTACGTGTCTGAGCCGTTTCCGGCCGCGCGGTGTTTCTAAACACCAATTTTATGCTTATGTGACTGTTTGATTTCATATGTGCTCGGCCTATTTTAGTTTCAATTTGAAGATCTAAGTGATTTAAGACAAGTCACTTAAATAGTGTCACAGTGCTGTGGCCGCTGTGAGTACAGTCAAAGAAAAAAGTATCACTTAAATATTGCCATAGTAGGTAAGTACTGCACATCTAGTTGCTTACTTTTAACTACGACTATTTTGACTGTGAAGTTTACGTTTTGATAAAGTCTTAGTCTGTAAAGTAGTGTATAATATTATAAGTGTGAAAATTTGTGAAAATGTTCGGAAGTTTGTTACTTAATTACGATATAACCCTTGAATTAATATGACTGAAATTTGGTAAAGAAATAGCTGATATCCCGGATTCACATATGATATTTTTATCCCCGGAAGAAGTGCCTTTAAAAACTGGTACGGGTCAACTACTCATCGTGCACCACGTTACGTACAGAGTTCCGTTACGTTAGCAAGTAACTATTATAATGTAGCATGCAAAATAATGAAGAATGACCATAGTAAAAATAAATGATTCATTTATCAGAGGTTTCTTTCTTGGGCTTAAAGTGTGTGATGTACGGTTCTACATGCCATTATATTTTCACGGTTGGTAGAGTGCCCACGTTGCTCAACACAAGTTTCGGAACTTGCGTTTATGGTGATACACGTTGCGTATACATAATCAGTAATTTATTTGATGAACTGTGTATAATTTTTGCCGTTATAATGGCTAATAAATTGCTTGAATTATGGTTATATAATACTTTATTCTTTTTGTATGTTTTAGCATTAATTAATTTAGCAAAAGATCAACATTTACTCAAAATTTTACCAAATATTGTCCAGTGCCTTACTTGTCAGAGCAATGTTATTTAAGATATCTGTCACAAGTCAAATTTTATTCCAAAAATTGCCATTTTTCATCTTCATTTTCATACAAATCAAATTAATAAATCTCAAAAGGTTGTTTGTTTAGTTGAACATCTAATCTCAGGAATTCCATTCTACCAATTCATTTTGCTGTAGATATTTATTGAGAGAGAGAGAGAGAGAGAAGCTCATGAAAAGAGACTGCACCACCATGACAATCCGGAGGCAATACAACTCCTCGATTGGACAGACTTAAAAAGAAGACTCAAAAGAACTAAGCCCTTTGAGTTAGTGTAGTGCCTAGTGAGAATAATATTATTCTCACTAGGCACTACACTAACTCAACTTCTAAAACACTTAACTCAACTCTTACACTTAACTAACTATAATTCAAGCAATTTATTAGCCATTATAACGGCAAAAATTATACACAGTTCATCAAATAAATTACTTATTATGTATACGCAACGTGTATCCCCATAAACGCAAGTTCCGAAACTTGTGTTAAGCAACGTGGGCACTCTACCAACGTGGGCACTTCTAATCGATAAATACTAAACTAAAGACACTTATTGTGTCTTTAGTTTAGTATTTATCGTTTAGAACATAAAAACAAAGTGTATTAATTTATCAGACTCTAAGATTAATCAATGGATTTTTTCCTTAGAATAAGTGTTTTAGAAGTTTAAGTCAGCATAAATTACTTAATTGCCAAATAAGCTAGATTATTATAATCTAAAGTGTACTCACCCAAGCTAGCGTACGCTTTACACAAAAAAAAATAGTTATTGAAGTAGGCTTACACTACAACCCAAGGAATCAGAGCTTTATTGAGCAGACTTCCATGACTTATTTGAAATTATTTTAGTTGTTGTGTTGTCCCAAAAATATAATTGACCCAAAAGTTACTAACATATACATTACGATAACAAAATGAAAAGAATGTTTAAAACTAGATAAATGTGTGATAAACTGTAGTCTAATATAAAATATTAGCTTTTATAATATAAGAAAAGAAATGCGATAACGTGTTTACATTAAATAATTTGTACCCACCGACGCATGTCGAGGTCAGCAACCAGTAACAAGTTGAAGGCTTTTTGAGCGGCTTGAAAAGCTTTACCAGTCACAATTCACTACAGTCTGTTCAATCAAAATAGCAAATTGTCAGTCAACGCGCACGTCAACTATACTGACAGCTGTGGCGCGACAGGGAGTTGCCGATCTGTATGTAATACTATTACCTATATTATCTTTGGTACTACAATTGGACTTAGGCCTCTTTCAATTCACGTCCTGCTGTTCTGCATCTAGTCCCTCCTTGTGACCTTCTCCAGGTCGTCAGTATGTCTCGCGAGTGGTAGTACGTTTGTGAAGTTGCGGTCTCCACTCCAGAAATCGTTTGATGTGGCCAGTCCACCACTATCCTTAACGCACTTTAATACTGTTTGTTACTTTACGGTAACTGCCTCAGCGCGTGAACTAGCACTAAATAGAACTAGTGAAATGTATAGCCTACATCTTAAAAATGAAGAGAATATGTATGTAGGTAGTAGATGGCAGCCACGTATTGTTCCTGTACCCAATTCCCACGAAAATTCATTTCAAGGATAAAAAGTCAACTATGTATTAAATTTTCTCTCACCAGATCCGTCCAGCTATTGGAGTGTGAAAGAGGAACAAACATTCTGACAGTCCACACGCACAATCTTTCGCATTTGATGGAAGTCACTGCCGCATGCCGTCTCACCTCCTATACACTATAAGTGGTCTACGCCGCGGCGCCTTGCCTTAGGTTATACCGTTAATTAACACGTGCGTATTTACATTTTGCGGTAGGCTTATGTCAGATATCCTACTATCTTCACTCTTGACAGAGACTAGGGTCTATCTATCCAAATATTATAAATATGAAAATTGTACGTTTGTAATCGATAAACTCTAAAAAACATTTTCAAAAGCATGTATAGGTTCAATATGTAGTTTGTTACGAGGTTTCTACTATGTCACAGGCAAAGCCATGAGTCACAGCTAGTATACCATAAAACGGTACAATTATTATAATTAGAAGTTGTAAAACTGCCACAGTTAATATTTAAATTATGAATTCCTGAGAAGTGAATGTCAGTTTTGTTGAATACATTAGGTAGTTTTAGATCTGGCCAAACTTTTGATCAATTATTTTGTAGTCTACATTTAAGTTATCGCTGTTTTCACCTTGTACGTAAAGGCTTATATGACGCTGTCAGCATTAAACCCAATATAAGCTCGTTCTATAGGATTTAGAGTACTGATTGGTGATATACCTATAAGAAGTAACCATTATTACGGTTAGTAGTAAACACTTAGTACCCATTTTTAAGAAAATGGATGACGTAAACGCAACTGGATACATATGCGAAAATTGACAGAGTTACAGTTGTAAATAAGAATTGATTACTTATTAATGCAAATCTGTCAAAATTTCTTATTGACCCCGATTACCATAAAATTTAGACAGCAATTTAAGTTATGTAGTTCGGCTATAAGCCTTTTCAATGATCCTTTATCACTGAAAAAGCTGGTAATAATTATTTATTTATACTGTTGATTGATAGCACTTGGTGGAACTTGCTGCACATATTGAAAACAAAACGTGTACTGTTCCACAATATTTATTATTAAAATAATTGTGGTGTATATAAACCTGACCGGTTTCGCTTCACAGCATTTTCAAAGGTCTAGATGACAAGATAGAGAAGGACAAGGTAGTACAGTACTACTTTGTCCTTCCATCTAGACCTTACTACTACTACTTACTACTAGACTTACAGGTTTATAATAATAAATTTTGAGGAACAATAGAAGTGTCGTTTTCAATAGATGTAATAATTAGTAATTTTAGAAAAAAAAAGCTAATCGTTACCAACGGCCAAACCTGGGTGGCACAGATATTTAGCAATAAACGTACAACGAGATGAAATTCAATAAAAACTGAACGAGATAAAATTCTAATCTAGTCTAGTGTCATACGATATCTATTACTAAAAACGCAATCACTAATGTAGGCAACAAAGCTTATTAAACTGTCAAGGAAATATTCAATACTTACGCGTGTAAAAAGACATAACTAACACAGTTACCTAACTGTGCCTTTATAAGTTAATTGAGTGCAATTACAAGACGTAATATTGTCAACTTAAGGCACAGTATAGAACATTATATTGCATAATTTTATTAATTGCTGTACTGTTATGAACCTTAATTTGAGAAATGTCATCAAAATGATGTTGAAAAATTCGCCATGTAATAAGGTTGAGGCCCTTTATTCCCAACAGTTAAATGCAAGAAGTTCCGTGACGGAATTAGCGAGACCTTTTTATCAGTAGTTCCGAGGCAACAAATTTATTAATTTTCAAAACAAATAAAGATAGAAAAAAGCCTGAAATCTTCACGTCACTATGGTGGTCCCTAGATGCGCATAAAAATATTAGCTCCTATGCGTATAAAGATTTTCTTGCAAGGAATATATTTAGGCTAGTTACTTCTTTAAACCAGTTTTTAGGGTTCCGTATCCAAAGTGTGAAAACGGGACGCTTCATGAGACTTTGCTGTCCGTTTGCCTGTGTGTCCGTCACGAGGCTGTAACCGTGATAGGTATAGAGCTGAAATGTATACATGTTGTAATGTATTTCTGTCGCCGCTATAACAAAAAATACTAAGATCCGAAAAAAGCAAATAATGGGGACTCCTATACAACAAACGTGATTTTTTGGTGTATTTTAACACGGAACCCTCTTTGAGCGAGTTCGACTCGCATTTGACCGGTTTTATATTGTAAAGTTAGCTAATTGTTGAGTAATTAAGATACAGTCACGTTGCGTAAATATTAAAGTACCTAATGATATTATAAATAAGTTATTAAACTTTTTAGTTTTTGTCTTTAACTGGTTTTTCCCAATTAGTAAAGATTACCTAACTAAAATGTTAAATATTAATATTTTTACTTTGCTCGTATGATTCCGCTTCCATTGATGTTACTCTAATTAAGAAATCATTGTTTTAAATGTTAAATAAAAAAAATAGTAGTGAACGAAGCTGATGTTATCGAAAATCTTGATCTGCCAGACCGGGGCGCCTTAAGATTAGTAAAAAGACACCTTGTTATTATGTAGAGGAGCAAGTGAACAGTTTGCATCTAACTTTTTACGTCGACATCGCCTGTGATTGCTTACACAACGATCAAAATTGTGTGATGCGTATAGCGTTACGTCATCCATTTAATAATGTTGGCGGAACAAAGAGACGAGCAATTAAATAAGTATTTGTTAAGTTTACTGAGAGTAAAAACGCAAAATTAATGTGCGTCAAGCTTCCTGATAATGAGTAATTATTGCAATTAGAGTACGGTCAGCGAGTTTGCTGTCAGGTATTTTATTAGAGCTCAGTTTGTATAATTAATTATAAAATTTAATTAACGCATGTCGAGTGGGCGATGTTAGGCCATGAGCTGATAATTTCGGACAAATTACCTCGGCATGCTCATAACTTTTGAGTCGTTCTTTTAAAAAACGTAGGTATAGTTAATTAACAAATAATAAAATTATTTTCAGATATTATTATATTTAAAAAAAGTATTAAGACACCTATATTTGCAAAGGAATCTATTTAAGAATTGTCTTAGTTATATTTTAAGTACGTCGGTTAAGAGTTATGACTTGAGACTCTCACTCCGGATCATATCTGGTGCAGAGGTCGGCCATCGGCCATCGCTGTCCAGCGAGGCAATGCCGCCAGTGTAAATGGGTACCCTTGCACCGGATACGGTAAGGGGCGAGTTATGTATTTAGCTTTAGGTTTAATTATAAATGCCATGTAAAATAATAATATTGCGATTTAGACTATAGATAGAGTAGATAGATATAGATAGATAGATATAGGTAGAGTCGGCAGCGCGATTGTGCTGCCTCTGGTGTTGCAAACGTCCATAGACTGCGGTGACCACCGGTACATCTCGTGGGGCCGTATGCTTGTCTGCCACTCTAGTGGTATAAAAAAAAAAAAGATAATTTTTAATCTTATAAATGACGGGTGATTTTAGTTACTTATAAAAATCTCCGAAATATCTACTTACTAAGTCTTGTAATGGATAGGTATAAGGGGTCGCATAGGCGGAGTCTTCATGGTCCATAAGCGAGTTCACCTGCTAGCGATTAACTTCAAGTAGGTAGGTACCACATAGATTTTAAGATATTAGAAAAAGTGTAGTAATTTCATATTTTAAAATGAAAGCAGGTCATAATTTTATGAAGTGTTTCAACATCATGGTAACACCTAAAACCCAATATGTTGTCGTTACATCGGCTACGGTAACTAGTGTAGTTGTAGTGACATGAGTAGCAGGTTGGTATGTGTGCGTGTGACACACTTTGACGGCATGTGGGAATTTCATATCACTATCACAACATCACTGTATAAAAACAATGTGATTTTGAATTATGGCAATCAGATATAGGGTGACGAATGAATTATCTACACATTTTTTTCCCATTAAGATTCTTTAAAAGAATAAAAAAAGAAGTAATTTGTATTATGTGACAATTGTTTTTGTATTTTACGGAGTTTAAATTGTATTACGTAGGTACCATTTTTGTAGCCAAAACTCTCGACCAACTTGCAACAGCCGCGATCACACGCAGTCTGTATTTCAAAACGCGATAACTTAAAAAAATTGAATTATTATTTTATTATAAAGCATACGATCATTGCTAATGGATTCAAGGAACTACATAATAGGCTTCTGATAACATTTCCGCGACTACATCCGATGATGATGTAATATCGCCACATTTTGGCAGATGTAATGTTAAAACAAACAGAGATGAAAGAATAACCGCACCGGAAAAGCGAAGAAACAGTTGCAATTAAAAGTAACAATTCCTCGGAAATCGATAGCAAAAAATAACTTTACCGCGATTCGATACCACGAACGGAAACGCGCGATAATCGTTCCCCATTTTCGAGTTGCAGAAGGTTAACAAAATCTATTATAGTTGAAATTATTTAACTTTTCAAGATATGACATTTTAGTAGCTGCCAGAAGAATTGTTGTGATTGGACTTTCTGGTTGTAGTTGGCTTTTTTTTGTTTAACGTGTGGGAAAATCCTCATGGATGTTATGCCGGACTCCTACCGACTAATAAACCTCACGTAACGCCCAGCAGCCTATAGTTGGGAGCCCCGGGTAAGCCCTCGGAAGGATGTCCCAGGACTCCCAACAGACCTACGCCCGCCACTGCGGCCTCGCCCAGGGGGTGGTTCGGGTGCTTTCCCGCGTCTATGAGGGGTTTCGGGTGGTTGTGGTTGGCTTTCTGGTAAAGAGGGCATCGGTGAAATACATTGATTAGCTACTGTTTTGGTATTTGGTTGTTAGTTGTTTACATAGATGCGTTGAAGCAATTAGGTATTAAATTGAAGCCCTGGCCTTGGGGTTATCCTTTCGAGGGCTTACCCGGGACCCATAGCCTTAGACAGATGGCGAGGCACTGTGTGGTTCTCGTCGGTAGAAGTCCGGTATGGCATACATGCAACGACGTAATAAAATATAGACACGTCATGCACGAACATCACGGCTTTCAAAAACAGCAAATATTTTATACATTCAAAAAAAGAATTTCTATGAAATTATCTATGGTAGCATGTATGAAAAATAAGGCAATTGCCTGACTTTTTTGTTGCCATTTTTCGGTGTTGGTAACGTATCTATAGTTTTTTTATATATCATTGCATACATGAGAATTTCGAAACGAAAAAGAAAGTTATCTAGTTTATCGTTTCACGACACAATTTTGAATGGAAAAGAGTAGTATATGGAACTGAAATATGTTCTGAGGTCCATAAGTGTCTTTTTGATTTACATCAATGAACCTATCAATTCATTCTATCAGACTTACTTACATATGACCAGACCATATAAATAGTTGTATTCGTGTCAAATTAAACGATGGAAGGCCAAGTTCGACAGTACTGAATTCTTCAAGGTAGATCAGATCGCCTCTTGAATAACTGAAAAAATGAAATGGACTGTCCAGCCACGACTAGGAAAAATAGGCATGGAACATACGAACACAGGGAGCCGTGGCTGGACACAGGGAGCCTAGAGATATCTGCGGTGCCCACTTACCAACAAGTTTACAGTAGTGTATTTGTCTGACAGCCGTTAATAATCATGAAATCGGCCACATAACAGTCATTAAATAAACATCAAACTTTCCGTTGTGTTGCCACTGTTAAAAACATATAATTAAGTACCACTCGGATAGGTACTTGTTGTATTGCGACGAGAAAGAATACTAAATGTTGTCACTCCACTTTCATCCCGAGGGTGTCTTGAGGCGACTAAGGGAATACTCGTCACGACCTGTGCCTGTCCATTACAACACGGCAATAAGCTCTCCACTTACTTATTACGTGGGACATAAAACTGTAAGGCGAAATGTGGGCGTATACTATGCCTCTACCTATCCTTTCGAGGTTAAAGACGTGACTGTATGTATGTATGTATGTATGTAAGTATCTACTTTACATTCAATTAACAATTCCTACATACTGAGAATAGGAAATATTTGTACCTGGAGTGTACATTTGATTACGAAGGTACGCAAGCGTGAAATGACAATTCTAATGTTTGTAATATGGAGGTAAAACGATTGCATATATTATTATTCCAGTTGATATAATTCATCTAATGGGGCTTATTGTTTATGAATTATGCGGTGTGAGTGAAAATATGGAGTGTTAATTTTAGTAGAAATTTGGCAAGCTTTGTTGGTTTCTAGCGTGTAGACGGTAGCTGTAATACAAGTTATATCAGTAGCTTCATCGTCTTTACATAGGTACACAGTCAGATCTTTATCCCCGAAGGGATAGACTGAGACGTAGTAAACGCTCACATTTCGCCTTCAGTTGCTATCCTTATGCGGCTTTGAAATGAACAGGCGCAGGTCGCGACTGCCGGCTGTTAAAATATTTCAAGTTGTCCATAAAGGCACTCAACTTGGCCTAACAACTGCCAGGCTACTGACGACCGGGTGGCTTAAAATGCGTTCCAAAGTACGGTAACGCTCGCAAATGAAATGTCTGTAGATGGTCACCAATCCGAAGACCACTCATAGTGAATGATCCAGTGATCGTTTACAGGACACTGAGCCATTGGGGCTGCGAATTCCTCGTTGGGACGAACCAAAGGTCACCTCTGTAGATGCGTATATTTCAAGTTGTCCATAAAAGCACTCAACTTGGCCTAACAACTGCCAGGCTACTGACGACCGGGTGACTTAAAATGGGTTCCAAAGTACTGTAACGCTCGCAAATGAAATGTCTCTAAATGTCACCAATCCGAAGACCACTCATAGTGAATGATCCAGTGATCATTTACAGAACACTAGGCGTAGGCCAAAGACGAACCAAAGGTGACCTCTGTAGAGTAGCTAGCATTAAGTTAAAATAAGGCAAATTGCGTAAAAACTGAATCATGTATATGAATAGGAACAGTACAAATGTAGGTAAACGCCATTGAATGTACAAATGGTTCTGGTAGGTACCTACCAAACGAAATTTCAATTTGCCTGCTTACATATACCTAGCCATTGTACATATACCTAGACACAGTAGACACACATACAATTTTTTTATGTAGGTATGTCATTAATGTTTAAATAAATATGGAAGAATGTAGATAAATCTATTTAAAATGGTGTAACACTATGTTATACATATATAGGTTCCATTTTCACACAGCTATGATATAGATACTATGCCGATATTAACATAACCAAATATATATGTTTTTATATCCCAAAAAGTGCTGTAAAAGCCCTGGCCACAACAGAGCACTGCCCGGCTCTGTGGTTGCATCTTAACTTAATTTATCTACCCTTAGTTGATCTAAAATAAAATCACTTTGGGAAAATATGGGATAGCCCTATTTTTCTTAAACAACCGCCAAGAGAACCTAAAATAGAAAGTAACTAAGAAGCCTTACACGTAGATGACAGAACTCTATAAAACTTTATCATTATGGGTATGGTAGGCAAGTGTGTGATTTTAATTGTGTATATAATTGCTTGCTGAATGTGCGCCGGAGTTGCTCTAGTGTGACCTAACAGTAATTGCAGCGCTTATGCCATTTTTTCCATCAGCTATTATAGCTATTTATGAACTGCACTAAGCATGCATGAATCGCACGATACAAACATTAAAATGGATATTAGAGTAGGTGCATGCATTATTTCCGCAATGTTATCTAATAGTGTTCGGAATTTTTACATAAGACTTGAAGAATGAACTGCTTGTTTTATAAACACGGTAATGTAATATGAGAACTACAATATCGTTTTATCAGAAGTAACTTATTGTCAATTCAATAAATCCCGTTAGAAATAAAATAAAATTTGGGGATAAAATGGAGAAAAAACAATGCATAAGACTGTCATGGCTCTATCTAGGTGCCAAAAAGATTTTTAGGGTTCCGTAGCCAAATGGCAAAAACGGAACCCTTATAGATTCGTCATGTCTGTCTGTCTGTCTGTCTGTCCATCCGTCCGTTTGTCACAGCCACTTTTCTCCGAAACTATAAGGCCTATGCTGTTGAAACTTGGTAAGTAAATGTATTCTGTGAACCGCATCAAGATTTTTATATAAAACTAGAAAAAAAGCAGTTAACTTTGTGGGTCCGGAAGCGTACGTGTGGGATATCTATAGATAGGTCTTTAAAAATGCTTTTGAGGTTCCTAACATATTTTTTTCTAAAGTGAATAGTTTGCGCAAGAGACACTTCCAAAGTGGAAAAATGTGTCCCCCCCCCCCTCTAACTTCTAAACTAAGCGAATGATAAATCTTAAAAAACTATATGATGTACATTGCCATAAAATCTACCAACGAAAATTAGTTTGAACGAGATCGAGTTGGAAGTTTTTTTTTAATACGTCATAAACCGCGATTTTCGCCTAGAAAAATCACTGCCACTGCGAACGTGTTAAAACATCAATGAAAGTTACAACGAACTACAAGAACTTTTATGGTATGTTACTTGCTTCTACGGAACCCTTCATGGGCGAGTCCAACTCGCACTTGGCCGGTTTTTTTGTAGATTATTTTATAAACTTTCTATGACTCACTCTAACAAAATACGCTAAAATAACTCCAAAGCTCTTGTTTTACAAATTTAAACTGTGCGGTGCGTTTAAAATTATGTCAGGTATCTAATGGTAGAGTCAGGGAATATTTTTTTTTGCACAAAGTTTGTAGTATGAAGCATATTTTCAGAATGCGCGATTTTATTACCTATCTTTAATTAGCTATGAGAGGCACAGCGAATAAAATACTTCGTTTACTTATGTGATACAACTACATGATTCATTTAACAATTCGTGCCGAAATTTTGAAAATATATTTAATTTTTAATGAGTTAATCGATTAGAGAGAAACAAGCAAATATTTCCTCTTTATAATACTAGTCTTAGATGATAAATAGAACTTGATTGTTTACTTTTATATTTTTTTAAAGAAGCAGAATCTAAGTCGGCTACCTACTTTCAATGAGTCTGTGAAAGATAGTTAAGTTGTGTCCGGTAGCTACGGGGTCGTGAAACAAAATTGACCCAGACCTTAATTCACTATCCTCACGTTCGTCCATCCGTTATCCACTTCTACTGGTTCAGTCCACCACCCTCTCCATTCAAATTCCATTAGACATAAGTTGGACACTGTCCAGTGAACAGGACAGTTAAAAACCGTGGACGTAGGTGTAGGTGTTAGATGCGTCATGACTTTCCATCAGGCTGGAGACGTCAATTTGGCGCGCTTATTATAGAAAAATGTAGGTGTTTATTTTCAGCAGTTATATCAACAAGGAAGTTCCTCTTCCGTTTCTTAACATAGACATACTGAAAAGGAAAATAGGCCTTAAAGTGTTGTTGCTATATTTAATTATTACTCGGTTAGTTATATTGTTGTCAGTTGTGGCTTGTGTGGGTATCTTATGTTAAATGAGGATAAATGATAGAATAAACGGAGCACTTATTTTATAAACAGGTAAGATTATGTCGTAGGTACTAGCCTAATTAATAAGATTCTATATTCATGTAAACATTTATTATTGTACAATAAAGCATACTTCTATTCTATTCTATTCTTATAAGAATGACGCCTGATTTTAAGAGTCTCTTTCAACGAAAACGAAGTTTTAGTCGCCTTCGGGGTATTCTACAAAGGTTATACGTTGCGAAAATTGAAGTCATAAAAGGTAATACTATAGTGAAACATTTGAGAATGTCTCGGTACGGTTCGGTAGTTTAGTGGTCACAGTATTGCTCTTATTGGCCAAAGTCAACAGGTTAAAATCCTGTATAAAATAATTCAACTTGAAAAATGAGTATTTTATTGATCACAAAATTGTCTATGTAAATGAGTTTCATCGACTAATTCGAAAAGAACAAGAGTGAAGAATAAAATAAGCAAGACAATGACAATTATTTCAAATTAGTTTCGATGCTAAAGTTTATTTTTGGAGGGTGCGAGTATTCCCTTGTTCTTAATTTTATTATGTAATTGAACTGATTGGGGGGATTGCTTTAACAAGATTATCATGACATTTTACATCCATTTGCGTAAAATAGAGTGTCTTATTGAGGTGCAATCAGAGAAATGTTGTGGAGGGCGAGTTGCATGCTAATAATATTGTACCTAATACTACTATAACTTTTCCAGGGGCAGTGAGTGCACACAAAGTGACGATCCTAATAGAAATTGAGATTCAGTCAAGTGGATAGGCTTCGGTCTCCATAGTTTTATAGTATGTTGGTGAAAAAGAAATTCTAACTGAATAGAGTTCTTCCATCTAGAACCTTTTTCTTTTTTAGAAGCGCTCGTGGCCCCGCGGACTCAGTGTTCTGTAAACGATCACTGCAGTAAGCAACATTTACTATGGCCGGATATGGATGGGTGACCACCACGTGGACCACTTTGTGACATTTATTTACGAGCGTTTCCGTGCTTCGGAAGGCACGATAAGCCGTTGGTCCCGGTTGTCAGTAAAATGACAGTCGTTAAGCCAAGTTGAAGGCCTTACGGGCGGCTTGAAAAATTTCAACTGTGGGTCGTCACAACCTGCGCCCGGGTCGGCAGCGCGTGTGTAGCGCCTCTGGTGTTGCAAAACGTCTATAGGCTACGGTTACCAACCTTCCGGTGGGCCGTAAGCTTGTCTGCCACCCAAGTAGTATATAAAAAAAACCTTTGAAAATGCTGAGAAGCGAAACCGGTCAGGTTTATAAAAATAAATATTGTGGAACAGTACAAGTGTCGTTTTCAATATGTGCAGCAAGTTCCACCAAGTGCCATCAATCAACAGTATAAATAATCTGAATAGCGTTCTCTACTGCAAAGACTGCAACAATGACAATAAGTGGTGTAATACAGAGCGTTTCTCAAAACTCCAGGAACAATTGAGCTTAGTTATTTACAGGTACATTTAGACCAAACGAACATAGAGCACTGTCTCTGTGTCTCATTATGCTCTGTCTCTGTTTAAACTAATATAATTAAACAGAGAGAGGATATAATGAACAAATTGCCTGTTTAATGTAAATCCACCATTATTCAAAAACCAACCTCTAGCATGTCTTGTGGGTCATTTAGTAATAGGCCTGTCTACTATCAAGGTAACGGTTGTTGAGTTAGGTATATTGATATCGGCATGCGACTCTGTAAGTTATACGGAGTATTTTCCAGCGCATTCAGTTTTTGGCATATTAACTAAGGTAGATGTAACAGGTTAGAGTGCTACGAGAGGTTGCTATGGCGGTAAGAGTCTAAGTCGGGAGCCCTAAAGTTATCCTTAAAAGGGCATACCGGGGTCTCCCGACCGTAGACCATGGACTGCCGAGTGACAAAGAGTGTGGAACTTTATCGAACTATTCCTGACGTGGATGCTTAAGACAACTCGGGTGGAGTCAGACTACGATATCTCCTAATTGCTCACCGGTTATGAATTATTGCCATTAGGATAAATTTTACTCCAGTTGTGGGGGTTTGGGCAGTTGTTCAGAGAGAGAGCAAAGGCCTTCGAAAAGTAGAGTGTAGTATTTTTTGCAGGTAGAATTCTCATGAATTGGCTTGAGTGCAGTACAAAATTTGCAGTGAAATTGAAGAAGGGTGGAAGAGGTGAACAAAGAAGTGATCGAGACCAAGAAGTTTTATGCGGCTTGAAGAATTTCAATAGCAGACAGTCACAACCTGCGCATGTCCATCTTAACACGTCAATACGGCTAACCCCTCTATTACGTGGAACAAATTCTAAAACGAAAAATGGGTAAATGTGGGCATAATATACCTCTGCCTGCACCTTCGGGGATGAAGGCGTGACCATATGAATGTATGTGGTGCACCGCCAGTACGTACTGTAAAGATCTCATGTACGTGCGATTAGAATTCTATGATGCTACTCTTATCACTGCGCATCTAGCTGAATAGGGGTAGATATGTGATGATGGATTTTGACCAAATTTGACAATAAGTAGGTACTTACCAAATGCCTGAAGAAGTAGGTCATCCCATAGAGCAACGCGAACTGTCTGAGGGGAGACGGCATAGAACGATTGCTCGATACAAAATTTTCTGTCATATTTTGCGGGTGGCGGGGGGAAATCTTCCTTCAGTTTGTATGGAACTGGGCACTTTTTGTCGTCGATATGTCACATTATGTGTCACATTATTGCCAGAGGGGGTTTGAAAGCTTTGGCCCCTCCCTCTGTAGAGGCGCGCGATGCTCTGTGAGGTCATCCCATGAGCTACATAGGATTTTGGTTATAGATTTGAGTTCGACTTATTGATGATGTCATAGAAAGAAAGAAAAAGTTTTTACTCAACATTAATGAAACAATCTTAGAAAATAAAATAACGAAGAAAAATAAATAAAACGTTAAAAATACTAAAGACAACATTTACAAATTAAACGTAATGAACTCGTATTAATTAAAAATTTATTCTAATAGACATTTTTGACATAGTAATTTTTAGGGTTCCGTACCCAAAGGGTAAAGAACGGGACCCTATTCATGAGACTTCGCTGTCCGTCTGTCTGTCTGTCCGTCAGGAGGCTGTATCTCATGAACGGTGATAGCTAGAGGGTTGAAATTTTCACAGATTAAGTATGTGTTTTTGTTGCCGCTATAACAACAAATACTAAAAACAAAAACATAATAATATTAAAGGGGGGTTCCCATACAACAAACGTGTTTTTTCGCCATTTTATCTTATTTATTAGTTAATAAGGTATCCTTCTCAATTTAAATACTTTAGTGGCTTAAAAATATAATCAAGATCATTCATTCCCTTTACACCATACAAATTAAATGAATACTTTAGGAGGTATAGCACCATCAAACATTGCTCAATGAAATTAATTTCCTGTCGCCATGATTGAACATTAAACGGGTCACATACTAATTTATTTTTCGACTGTGATCGTAAATATTTATTTTTCTTAAAGGGTGAACAGAGCTTTCAGCAGATTACTTTAGGTAGGTGTAATATTTCAAAGATAGCAATTTCATAGGAAATAGTCAACAAAGAGCTCGTATTTTCGATTTTTGTCCAGTATAAACCATTTACATACAAACACACAATTCAAAAACATGCTCGGTGCATGGGACTGTTGAGACGTTACGTATTTATAATGTCATCATTCATATGTCATCAATATTCTGAAAAAGAAATTAAACATAGAGTTCACAAACTCTTTTGGAAATATATACTGTACCTACCGTAGAGGATCTATATAACAGGATAGTTAACGCTAAAGTGCTATAGAGCAACGCGAACTGTCTAAGGCGCGCGTTGCTCTGTGGTTAATAACAATAACAACCACCACAGTGCAATACTTGTTTTATAATATGTAGTGTTAATAGGTAATAATAAGGGCAACCAGTAGACGCTTGAAATACTCTCACAATATCGAGCAATGAATTTGATAAAAAAAATATAATTAAAACAAAATGGACATTTACTGGGACATCCTTTCAAGGGCTTACCCGGGGCTCCCAACCGTAGTCTGTTGGGCGTTACGTAGGATTTTTAGTCAGTAGGAGTCTGGCATAGCATCCATAAAGGATTTTCCTTAACGTTAAATAAAAAGAAAAAGGTAGGCTCCCATGTAACAAATAAGACTTTTGTTGTTTTTGGTACGGAACCCTCCGTGTGGGAGTCCGACTCGCACTTGGCCGGTTATTTAATTTAATTTGAATAGTTCTTCTAGGACCTATAGATGTTAGTTTCTGGCACTACTAGGTATAAAACCTTAATCTATATTAATAACTAGTTTACTGTATCAAAATATTATTTTTAAACGACGATTGGAGTTTGAGTAGGTAAACTTAATTATCAATATTAAAAAAAATCATTTTCATCAAAAATATGATCCAAAATTATATTAAGGTATATTCAATAAAAAAATAGATCAAATAGAATTATCTAGGCAACCTTTGGGCGAAAAGATAGGAAGGTTTTGTGAATAGAGTCTAGGTTTATTATGAAACCTTTTTAAATGGTGCAAATAAGGTATTCGGTGAGGTGCTTAACTAAGTAGAAACTATACATTTAATAACACAAGTAGCCTATGTTTACCTACATACCCAATAACTAAAGCTTTAACAATCATAAAAAATATGCAGGAAATCATTACTTAAATAGCTACTTACCCATATTTTGCATGAAAGAGATGAAACTGAAGTCACAATGAGCAAGAAGGAAGCAAAGTAATGGTAGGCAGTTAACTAGCTAACCCAAATTTATTTTTATAAACCTGTACCTATGTAGTCTACTGAATTTTTTTGGTACAATACATCCAATCTTTTCGAAGTATGGAATCTCTAATGAGCTGCATCCAACCGGAGCAACTAATGAAGGCAATATGAGCACATAGAACTTAAACAAACTAAAACTAAAAAAGGCTCCTTCATGACTGCATTATGGTCTGACGACCTGCAATTAATATATTTGAGCTCAATAACCGTAATACCTAAACATTATTAATATTATCCTAGTTTGTGCGGGTGCCGAGATACGCTAATGCTCGACAAGAATGGCCTCAATTTGGCGGGCGTGAACCATTTACAATAGTATACTGTCGCCAACTTTCAGTAAAACGTCGTCATAAAGTGCGACATCCCGCTGCGAGAACGCTTTATTTTCCTATAAAAGCGTTTTATCCACGTATAAAAGCTTAATCCGCGCGGAGCTTTCTCCCGGTGGCTATTCGGCAAAAAGAGCATTAGCGTTTCCCCGCGGCAACATGGCCGGGGCACGCCCCGCGCCGGCCGCCGCTCGTTGGCTGGGCGAGGCGGCCCGCCCGCGCGCCATTGGAGGCCGCCTCCTGCCCACCGCGCGCACCCGGCAGTCGCTCTCGAGACCTCGTTGCGCAGACACTGCCACACCCGCGGTTTATACCCACATCGAATACGCTCGCCAACTATAAACACTTCTGAAACCGCGGCTTGTGCTTATCTAGTTTGGTGCTATTTAAGGACTATATAACGTGACTAAACTCTTATTCTACCTTGTGCTCTTCATTAATATCTATTACAAGTAACTGACAATTTGTGAACTCTGAAAAACACAGTGCAAAATAAAAATAACTCGTTCAAGTTGAAGGATTCTAAAAATATACTAAATTACAATAATATTTGGGATACTTACAAGGTGCTTCAATCCAAGTAGAGCTCGCGGAGTAGCCTGTGAGCATATTTGGAGAAGGAGCGTGTTGTAATACAGTGGTAGTCAGCGGCTGTGATGTGCTGGAGTCGGTGACTGGTTGGAGTCGGTCGCGCTGGGGGCGAGCGAGGTGCTCAGCGTGGGGCGCGGGTGGGGCCCCGCGCTGGATGCGCGCGGCGCGCTCGCGGCGGGCAGCGGCGGCGGCGCGGGCCCGGCCGGCGGCGCGCTGGCGATGACGGTGCAGCGGGACGAGCGCGCGCCGCGCACGCGCTTCATGATCACCGACATACTGGACGCGCCCGCCAGGGAGCTCGGCGCGCACAGGGACTCCGACTCCGACAGATCTGCTACCGACTCACCAGGTTACCATCATTCTAATATCTAATTTGAATTTCATTCCATACACAATCCCCGTACTATCCCAGCAATAGACCGTATCTATCCGCAAAGTTGCATGTGGAAAGTAAGTACCGAGGCAAGTTAGATAATATTAGGAAAATCTTAAAGGGATGACGTGCTCTGACTCCTATATTTAAAAAAAATTGCAGAGTTAGAGCTCGTGAGTTTTTTCGGCTAATATCAGAAAAACCTTTACCTATTTTTGCGTAACAGTTTTCCGTTACACCGCTCATAATATAGAATCAGTTATTTTGGTAAACATCCTAGCAGTACCTACTCCTCATAAATCTATTTATTGAAAATCCATACACAACACACCCATACCTAGCGACCGCATTTATAACTATCATGACGATTATGATAGGTGATTTTCCTCATAATTTATATATGCCCAATACAATTCAATTACAACAGAAACATAGTACGTACAGGAATTTCGGAACTGTGACCGTCTACGAATAATTATTTCGTAGGTTCGTGGCATCTAAGAAAAGACATCAACGACACTACTACACTAGGAAAAAAAATATCAGTACTATTAATGATTCCTTTCGACTATATTTGCATAGTTCATTATAAAAATGAATCTGATTATGATATGATCTACTTAGATTGGTGAGAACTGCGGTGATAGAGGCGCTACGAGCTTAGTCACGCGATATCGTTTTCGAATAGTTTTCACAGGAAACTTGCTTATTAAAAGCTTCTTGGAAACGGTTCGGATAATGAATTAATTTTTATGTATTGCACTCATGCAAGTTCTATTAAGAGCATGCAGTTCAAATTTCGATTCTGTGTACCCGTTTTACAATTAAGGAAGTTGAAAAGTTTCGAACAGTAATAGCAATTTTCTTACTCATCCTAATAATTAGTTTGTTTTTAGGATGGGTAAGAAAATTGCTAAACCTAGTACCTACTTATTGCGATTTAGAAAGTTTCTATGTTTTTAGTGAATAACCTATTCGAATTTATATCTCGTAAAAAAAATATTTGCTCTTCAAGTAGCTTTTATTGTTTCGTTTTTACTTTCATTCATTGAGTGCATAAATTGTAATAAAAAATATTGGTCAGTATGTTACCAAATTTTATTAAAAAAATACTTAAAATCTCAGTGTTATAAACTTAGCCTATGAACTAATACATTTTAATATTTTATTTTTGTATAATAGGTGTTTAAAATGTTGTTGTTAGTTAATATTTGGATTCTATATATTAGATTCGATACAGAACATTTTACAAAACTTAAACACTGTAGGTACTTATAATTTTTTTTAAACAAGGTTTTGGTTACCTACATTATATGATATCTTATTTATAAAATTCTAATCTGCGAATGTAAATGGATAATACAACTTTTTGAAAAGTTTTTTATATAACCTATACCACTAAGGTTGATTATAAGCACACTCCTCCACCTGATCGTAAATGACCACCGTAGCCGACTTTAAAAAAAAAAAAAGTTCCATTTGCGTTGCCGACGCTATATTTACTTAGTTTTAAGTAATTTAGTAATACCCTATACCGCCTGTTAGGACAAACGAATTATTGATAGCACTTGGTATTAATAATATAGGCATGTCTTCGATTTCACAGATATTTAAAGCAAGGGTTATGTCTATGTTAATGCAAACAGTTGTGTTCAAAACAGTCATTATCACACGTGGGCTCTGATTATGATACTTCGCTAGTATGTCCTTCCTGTTAATTTGACTATATTTAAATGTATTTACCTGTACCAATAAATTTTGCGAGTAACTCACATGTATTTACGCCCAGCCGAAATCCTTACATAGAACTTGCAATTTTCAGTATAAGAAAGAAAGAAAAAGCTTTTTATTCCACTTATGAAACACACAATAGTACAATTAAAGGTATACCTAACACAGAAAGTAGAATAACGGCCACCTCTCAGCGTAATGCTGTCCACCTGTACTCACAGGCAGACAGCGCTGATTTTCAGAGGTTGCTAATTATAAGCTATCCTTTTAATTGGCAACCTACTAAGAGAGGGTTTTTTTATTAATTCCACTGATAGAACTTGAAATGTGATGTAAATTTAAAGCAGGTAAAACCGCATTGTCCACTAGTTTAAAAATATGTATTTCCTGCTCTTGTTTCCGTCTTAACTACGCCTAATTTGATAACTGTAATTTTTGAAAATAGCCGTACTTAGTTTCTTGAGGTGCTCTTCTCACTCTGTAGAATTTCCGAACTCTCAGTAGAGTAACAAAAATTTTGGCGATTAAATTTTTTTTTAATTTCATCAATAACACTTTTTATTTTACCAATTACTCTGTATTCGCAACATCTTTAAAAAGAGGTAGCTACACCTAAATTTTTTTACACATACTGTACTTATAAGACCACCTACAAAGATTCTGTATCACAAATTTATATGTCGATAATGTTATAAAATACCTATGCTCTTGAAATATTTTCCTATTCATCCCAAGATGAGACTGGATTGTATAATAGCGAATAGGGCCACCTCATTTTGTAATCATATTTTTAAAAATTACCTGAGAATTGGTGAAAAAAAAAAGATCTATTTTGTTCTGTTCAATATAAATGTCAATAATAATAAAAAAATAATATCCATTTAGAATGTGAGGAAAGCTCACAGTTTAGCACTCCTAATACGATTTTTTTATAAATAATCCATTAATACAAGTAGCCTTTGGACTTTGTACGCTACTGCTTTAGCCTAGCAGACACTTTGAGTAAGATGATTAGATATTGTTGTTATAAAAAAATCTACCTATTACAACTAAGGTATCTTATCAATCATTGCATCTAAGTTAAGTAGGTAATAAAATAAAATGTTGGGAAAGACATCAGTGGTTCAATTCGATCATTATAAAACATTCATTGTGATATCGAAAAATATTTTTTGAAACGGCAAGAATAATTTTAAACAGTCTGATCACCTATATATCTGTATAACGCTGATTGTACTTATCCGTTAATTCTTTGAACGAAAAATCTGTATTAAAATTAATATCATCACAATTTGAATAAAATTATAAAGAAAAATATTATACTGGCAGAAATTAATAAATTTCAATTAAAAAAGAACAATGCGCTATAAAATAATATAAATGGTACTATTTTTTAACAATAAATAATATTATAATTATATTGTTAAAAAAATACGTTTTGGCGGAATTAATAATATTAAAAAAATGACAATAGTAATTTTTGAAAGGTAAGGGTGCTATGGTTTCTTCGCTGCCCAAAGGTTGGGCGCAGTCTTTAAAAAAAATTCTAGGCTTACTTACTACTTTTGGGTTTATTTTGTAAATCCATTGTCACTCACTTCTGACTAGCTAAACACATGCGAGCATAGCGAAAATAAAAGGAAACTAGCACAATAAGCAGGCTTTACAAATTTGCAAGGAAATAGTTGATGACACATACTAAATGCATTTTTTAAAAGTAAAAACAACCGAATGATTAAAATACAAAATGTAAGTGTACAAAATCTGTGTACGGAACTCTACCTACAGGTGTAAATAGTCTAGATCCGCTCTTAGAAGATTTTTTGGCATAACTTCCTTTTCAAGATATTGTTGAAGATCCTAATGAAATTTACGATGTTGGTTTTCGACCTTGTTAGGGTCAAACGTAATGCAGGTGCATGAGTGAGAATGAGGCGAGGGTACCGCGGGGTAAAGAGGGACGGAATACAATCCGGACACGGACTTTTGTCACAACGGACGCGGCCGACCGGCACAAACGCTTTGTGACCTCACTTTTTATTGTTTTGATTGATTTCTCAACATGGGTATCAAATTAATTTTATTACTTAACATCTACAAGCGGCAGAGTCATGTATGGCATTGGTGACGACGTGCTCTGGGTTCTTGCAGGTGGTGGCAAGAGAAACAGCTGGTTTCTTGGTGAACTTTATAATAACGGTTCTTGTACAAATCACAGACGTATAGGTAGGTAGATATAGGTGCGCGTGTTGAGGTGACGGTGTTTTTTGACGTAGTGACTGACGGCCGCACAGCTGTTGCTCGGTGAGCGGGGCGCGTGGACCCCCCGCGTCTTGGATGCCCCTGCGTCGTCCTGCTGGCGACGATATGTCTCCGACATGCTCCCGGGGTTGAAGACTTGTCTTCAAATTCAGTGTGTGACTGGAAGGAGACAGATAGTATTATAAGCGCGTCGAACGATACCTGTCTTAGTCTTGATATCGGCGACTCTAGCTATTCCGTCTCTCCCGGGTATGAGACGAACAATGCGCCCCATTGGCCACATGAGAGGCGGCGTGTTTGGCTGCTTCAGGACCACTATAGATCCCTCTTCAAGGGTTCCTTCGGAGTGCGCCCACTTGGTCCTCTGTTGGAGGTAAAATATGTATTCGTTAGAAAACCTTTTCCAAAATTGTTGTTTTAGGTGTTCTATGCGCTCGAATCGCTTTAGGTTGGCAATGTTCTGGCTGGTTACTTCTGGATGAGGCAAAGCAGTGAGAGACCTTCCAATTAGGAAATGGGCAGGAGTTAAAGGGTAAAGGTCAGATGGATCTGTGGATAAGGGTGTAAGAGGACGAGAGTTTAATATGGCTTCAATCTGTATCAAACACGTAGCCATCTCTTCGAAGGTAAGATGTGTAAGACCTAGTATACGTCGCAAATGTCCTTTAACGCTACGTACTAAACTTTCCCATATCCCACCGAACATAGGAGAATAACTTGGAATGAAAGAGAAATTAATACCTGACTCTGCCATTTCGGATGAGTAGTCCTGCTTTAAAATGTCAGCCAGCGCGTTACATGTTCCTACGAAATTAGTACCATTGTCAGAGTAGATGGTTTTCGGTTTACCTCGACGAGCAATAAATCTGTTAAGTGCTGCAATAAAAGCTTCCTTGGTAAGATCCGAGACAAGCTCCAAATGAACTGCCCGTGTGGCTAGACAAACGAATACACAGATATAGGATTTAATGAGTCGGCATCCTCTACCTTTACGATCGGCTATCAGAATTGGTCCGGCGTAATCCGTGCCTGTCTCGAGGAAAGGAAACTCTAACTGAACCCGTTCCTTTGGCAGATTACCCATCATAGGTTGAACGGTTTGACCCTTGATACGTTGACATTTGACGCATTTATGTACTGTGGATTTTGCAAGGTTCCTGCCACCCAAAGGCCAGTAGTTATGTCGTAATGACGACAATAATAACTGTGGTCCAGCATGAAATAATCTTAAGTGGTAGGTATTGAATAGCAACTTAGTAATATGATGCTGACTACATATAAGAATCGGATGCTTTACATTGTAATCATAGTATGAGTTGTCCAGTCTTCCTCCTACACGTATGATTCCTGATTTGATGAATGGTGATAAAGAAATAAGACGGTTTTTCTTGGGAAGAGATTTTCCCGATGAGAGCAGATCATACTCCATGGGAAACATTTCCCTCTGACATGTTTGAATAATAAAGTCAGCACTGTACGACAATTCTGAACTTGTTAGAGTTGAGCCTAGACTTAAATTATTATTACGAGCCTTATTTACAAATCTAAATAAATATGCTATAGTACGTTGTAATTTAGTGTAATTAGATGAATTGTTGATTAAATTCAAAATTAATTGATTATATTTGATTTCATTGGACTGAGTAATTGTGTTTGTATGAAATGATGCATTGTATTGTGTGTGTGATCTCAATAGCTCCGGTAGTGGAACATTGCTGTCTGATTTAGGTGTAGACGGCCACTGAGAGGCATCAAGAGACAGATAGGAAGGACCTGACCACCACAAGGAACATTGACCTATGAGGTCAGCGCTAAGACCACGTGAGATCAGATCAGCTGGGTTCTCTTTTGAGGGCACGTAGCGCCATGTGTGATCACCAAAACCTTCCCGGATCTCGGAAACGCGATGCCTGACAAAAGGCTGAAGAGAAGCCGGGGACGATGACAGCCATCCCAGAACTATCATTGAGTCGCACCAAAAGATACAACTATCAGGTTTTATTGTTAGGGATTCCAGAACTTTCGTACATAGTCTTGTACCGAGTAAAGCTCCGCAAAGCTCCAACCTTGGGATAGTAGTAGCCTTAACCGGCGCGATCTTGCTCTTGGAGGTAAGTAGACTTACATGAATGGAGCCATCGCCTGCCACGGCGCGAATGTAAATGCAAGCGCCGTAACACCGTTCGGAAGCGTCGCTAAAAATGTGTAAAGCTATAGATGAAGGATTGTCACATACAACCCACCGTGGGATACTAAGTGTGTTCAGATGAGGCCAAGTTTCAGTAAGCTTTAGCCAAAGCTTTTTAACCTCTGCCGGCACCTCTCCATCCCAAGAACACCCATCAATCCACAGCCTTTGGAGGATTAGCTTGGCCTCCATGATGGTTGGTGAAACTAGTCCTAGGGGATCAAAGATCTGTGCAATTATAGACAGTATGTGACGTTTTGTAATGATAGTGTTTGTGTGTAATGGTGAATTTATTGAAAAAGTGAGTGTGTCTGTGTTACACCGCCAATTGAGACCGAGAGTTTTACTAGGTTCGTCAATGCTTAAACTCACTGTGTTAGAAGAAGTTGTAGTCTGATTTGTCACTGAATTTAGAATTTCGTGGCTATTAGACTGCCACTTCCGTAGAGTCAACTGTGCTGACCCCAAAGTTTTGATGATGTCTCTGCCTAGGGTGATAGTGGAATCGATGGAGTCACTCCCCGACAGGAGATCATCCACGTAGAGATCATGATGAATAGCGCGTTGCGCTTGTGTAGTAGATGCCTGCTCCGCGAGCTCAGTCAGACATCTTGTACTGATGTATGGTGAAGCTGAATTCCCGTAAGTTACTGTGTTCAAAATATACTCTATAAGGGGCAGAGAAGGATCGCATCGCCATAGAATCTGCTGTAGAGGCCGTTGAGATTCCTCAATATTGATTTGTCTGAAAAACTTCTCTATGTCAGCTGATATGACTTATTTATGTTGGCGGAACCGCAATAGAATAGACATCAGATCATCCTGAACTCTAGGGCCTACAGCCTGAATATCGTTGAATGACTTGCCTGATGTTGTAACCGCTGAGGCGTCGAAGACGACTCGCAATTTGGTGCTTGTACTGGACTCTCGAAACACGCCGTGATGTGGAAGAAAATATGAGTATGGTGATGAATCTGAGAGAATAGGAGATTTAGTCATGTGACCTAATGCCTCATACTCGTTCATAAAATCCACATAAAGTTTCTTAAGTTCCGGTTCTCGGTTGAGTCTACGCTCTAATGACAAGAAACGTCGTTTGGCCATGTCATAAGAGTTTCCTAATGCTTTAGGGGATGCTTTCAATGGAATGGACACAATGAAACGGCCGTTGCTGTCTCGTTTTGTTGTGTCTATGAAGTTCTGCTCACATAGGCGTTCTTCGGAAGTGAGATTGTATTTTGGTGAGATTGAATCTAGTTCCCAAAAACGTGTGAGGTCTGTGGTGTGTGTGTGTGTTGTGTGTTTATCATGTGTAAACATGCACAATAATTTGCTATCAATTGACTGTGGTAGTGCGCCTGATATTAGCCAACCGAGCTTTGTTTCGAAAAGCGTTGGCTGTTGTTTACCTAGCTGTATGCGACCATGACCTATCACTGACCAAAAGACTTCTGCTCCCACGAGGATATTAATTTCAGATGGAATGTTGAATGACGGGTCAGCTAGGTGAATGCCTGATGGTACAGGTAAGTTTTGTATGTCAATGTATGAATGCGGTATGAATGGTGTGATTTTCGGCAAGACAAAACAATCAATGTCAGTTGTGTATGAACCGTCACAAGATTCTAAATGCAAGGAGCAAGACTCTGATATGATTGACGTTTGACTGTTTATACCTGCCAGGCTTGAGCTTACATTACGAATAGGTAATTTAAGCTTACCGCAAAGATCCTTGGTAATGAAATTGGCCGTGCTTCCATTGTCTAGTAAGACTCTGGCGCCGTGCGACCTTCCCAAATGATCCGTCACCTTTACCCATGCTGTGGAAAGTAATACATTACATGATGAGGAAATTGGTTTAAATTCGTGATTTGTGCTCGATAATGCTAAGTGTTCACTATGGGTACTAGATTCTTCAGCGTGGGAATGAACGAGAGAATTATGCTTTTGATCGCAATATTTGCAATTTCCCAGTCTACAGGTTTCCTGCAAATGGCCTGGACGTAAGCAGTTCACGCATAGTTTTAAATCTTTGACCTTTCTAATGCGTGCATCAATGGATAATGCCCTAAACTGATCACAGCTAAATAAATTATGTGATTGCTTGCACAATGGACAGGAAAGTGAAAATCTAAGTCCCGGCTTAGCCTTGCTGGAAGCTACTACGAAACTCTTCGGCTTATTGTTAGTTGTGACCCTAGCATGAGACACCCTTGCCTCCTCGAGCGTCTCCAACAGGTTACAGCGGTTTGAAACGAAGGTAGTGAATGTGCTTAAAGAAGGGGGCTCAGTCAGAGAATTCCTATGTTCCTCCCATTCCCTATTAGTAATTGGATCTAGCTTTGACGCCATGATGTGGATAATTAATGAGTCCCAGTGTTCAATAGGTTGACCCAAGGTTGCTAAAGACCTCAGATTTTTTCTTGTTTCATCCACAACCATACGCAGGCTTTTACTACACTCTTTGCTCACCGACTCAATGTTAAACAAAGCTTGTATGTGATTAGTAACTAGTAGCTGTCTGTTGTCGTACCTGTCACATAATAATTTCCACGCTTCCTCATAGTTGCTGCCTGTAAAATCCAAGCTCCTAATTACCAAGGCAGCAGCGCCGTGAAGAGAACTACGTAAATAATGAAATTTGTTGATATCATTGATGCCTTTCTCCTCATGAATCAAGGACACATACATGTCCTTAAACTCCAACCAATTCTGATAACCGCCGCTAAAATGAGGTAAATTAATTTTAGGTAATCTAACATTACCTTGCCTTTGTGTAACCACAGTGAGCTGATCACCAGAACCGACCTCAGATTTTCCAGTCTGCTGACTGCGGTGCGTAGCTACGATTGTGCGAGCAGCTGCTAGCTGCTTGTAGTACTGGGTCTCGAACTGGTCGCGATCAGAATATTGCTCGTCTGGTTTAGCCGCCAAGTACTCCAATTCACTCTGAAATCCATCATAAATAGGATATATAGAAACCAATTTATCAACTTTCAACTCTAATTCGGCTAACTGTTCATCGCTAAGCTGTTTGCATGTTTTTATAGGCGTCAAATAGCTAGTAAATTGAGTCAACTGAGATTTCAAAGCAGTACGCCTCTTTACCAGTTCTTTCACTTTTTCATCAGCCATGTTTGCGAGTTAAAAAGAATTGAAGAACGAAAATAAAAGTGAAGGGCCAAGTATGACTAGTAAAAAGAAATGTTACATACGTAACTGGCAAGCGAACAGCTGATTGCAATAGATAGGTAGGTATCAATCTATTGTGGGTTGAATGACCGTTTGAAAACGGAATAAAAAATATAAATTTAAAAGGAGGTACTTTTGGCTGTCGGCAAAAACTTTTAACTACGGTTTAACTCACTATTAATTTGAAAAAGACAATAGTTTTACAATTTGGGAAAAAAAATGTAGGTAGTTAAAAAAATTAATTTGCAAATTACTTGAACTAATTATTATTCTACACTGCACAATAAAATTAACGGAATCACTACTAACTTTCTCTGATATTAATAGATCGGTATTCCACTGTTATGTACGGCACAATAATACATAAGTAGGCGTTTTTATAAAATGTTAAAGATGGAATAACTACAAGTAACCACTAGATAGTTTCACAGCACAGAACACTATTGATCTACGCTGATATCTACTGCGCCGAGGTATATAATTATGGTTATGTAGCTAGCACTACGAGATAGACAGCTACGGGACGATACTTTGGTTTGCGATATTAACTACTCGGACTAGGGATATGGTTAGTAATAAGCGACTAATGTTAGTAGGTAATGAAATTGGAATGATCTCACGTATGCTGCACGCTTCGCATCCAATCTGGCTATTCTGATTTCGCCGTATGTGTAATTTTTCTTTCGATGAAAACGATGTCGCCGGGCTTCACTTGGGCTGCTACTGGGCGGTGACCCGATGAAAATGACCCTTAAGACTGATCGGTTTTCTGAATGTCTTCTGGTTTTTTGTGAAATTTCCGCACCAATCCTATGCCTTTCCGACGATCGTTGACTGGAACTGGGCTCCGAATTTGATCGAGATGACCTGCTTGTCCAATTGCGACGATTGAAGGTGTCTGATAATTTTTTTTTTTTCAAAAAACCGTTACTCCACTTCGCTGCTGGAATTCTTTTTTCTTCTTCTCGAAGGACCATGTGGTGACGACGTGCTCTGGGTTCTTGCAGGTGGTGGCAAGAGAAACAGCTGGTTTCTTGGTGAACTTTATAATAACGGTTCTTGTACAAATCACAGACGTATAGGTAGGTAGATATAGGTGCGCGTATTGAGGTGACGGTGTTTTTTGACGTAGTGACTGACGGCCGCACAGCTGTTGCTCGGTGAGCGGGGCGCGTGGACCCCCCGCGTCTTGGATGCCCCTGCGTCGTCCTGCTGGCGACGATATGTCTCCGACAGCATAGTATAACAATTTGATGGCGTGTATCGTGGGTAACCTTACTCGCCTTACAGTATGGATGTGAACTTATTGTCAGCGTTAGGGATTAACCATAAAGGGTATGCTTGGTGTAGGAATAGATACGTTTCCTAATCTTACTCTTAAATTTAATGTTGGTAACATTACCTAAACCCAACACATCTTTGAATGTATAATGCTATGCTACAAAAAGTAATAAACTAAGCTGATGTCACAGGCTTGGCATAAATAAATCTGCAAATAAATTCTAATCTACTAACATGCAATACTTCAAAATTAGTCAAACCGTTACAGATCTCCCTGCCTCGGTTTTCCCAAACGCTTACAGTATGGGGTTCTTCAAAAGTGATCTTAGAAGGTTTTTACAGGGTCGGCAGCGTTTTTAGAGTGTGGCGGCTCTGGTGTTACAAACGTTCGTAGGCTGCGGTGACTGCCAGTCCTTCTGGTGGGCCGTATGCTTGTCTGCAACCTCAGTGGTATAGAAAAAAATAACAACTAAATTGTGTCAGTATGTGAGTGTCAGTACAATCTAAGAGCATAATTAAACTCACATACTGACACAATTTAGTTACAAACACGCAAAATACGTTACAATCTCTCTGTATTAGTCGGCTCATACCTACACGAAACTCCAACTGATTTGTGGAGCGTGCAAAAAGCTATTGCGACCCGGAATGCGAACCCGACACCTCTGCATGCTCAGATTACCCATGACCCGGGAAAAGGAAAGGGTGCAAGGGTACCGTGACTTTCTAACATTCATAAATCTACTATGAACCGTTTAAAACACTGCTGGAATGATTTTGTTGAATATTGTGATCTCGATTTTGTGATTTGGTAGGTAGCATAGTCGGATTCTGGTATTATGGCAGAGCAACTTGTGGACAGTGTTTTAGTGATCTAAATTGTACGTATCATAGCCTATCATAGTTCACTGCTGAACATAAGTTTCTGTTCCATACTGGACATGTGCAGGCGGCGAGTTTTCTTTAACATTTTTCTTCTCTTCACCATCTCCTAGTTCGTTAGCTAGCACGTGAGTCTGGTTTGGGCCTAAATAAAGCTCTCTTTAATACCACATTGTAGCATCTCAATAAGTAGTTAGAACATAATATGACATGTTTGATTTTAATGTCCGGCACAGAGTCTTAGGTAGATAAGTGAAGACATCTGGTGTAACGAGAAATAATTGCTGTGATAATTTGAAGAACAAAGGTACTTAATTTACAACCTAATTAGAAATCTAAAACATTATCAGATTTTGTTCATTAACTTCACTATTAAATAATAGGTTTTTAAAAATAATGAAATTCAAAATCGCACATAAACAACTTTTTGTTATACCTAAGTATAATAATTTTATGCCAAAAATTTAATATCAAGGAAACTTCAATTTACAATGGAATGCTTAATTAAAACTTAAAATATGCACAGTGTTGGCCATTATATAAAGGCTTATTAGCAAAACATTATTTAATTAAGTGTTGTTAAGAGTTATTACTGTATTTTTAAAAAATAAATCCACACAAAAAATATTTATAGCGTCCCTCATTGGCAGAAAATACATAACGACTGCAAATTTTGTATCTAACTTATCAAAGTGTAATTATAAAATAATAATCTGCCGCTGAAATTGCTAGTGGAAGGTCGTGACTGCATGTAACTAGGCACTTACTTATAATACTGTGTTGGTTTCACACGAGGCTGTGTCGACGGGCAGGATAAACGTTTAGGTATTTACCTACTTAATGAAATGTACGTAATTCCCCCAGTTTTTTAACTAGAGGGACAATTATCCATTTCGGAATGACAAGCGTCAGTTTCTTATTTTTACGGGTTGTAATCCCTATGAATTCATTTGATCATCGCACTGCTCGCCGCAGACAGGGTGTTCGTTCATCCTCACACGTTGCGCCCGGAGCACTCTAGCACTGTAAGATCCGATAGGGGCTTTCTTCCGCGCAAGCTTAGATTGTGTGATGATGATAGTAGAAGTGAAAAACCAAAATCTACTTTTTTAATTTTTTTCAATCAGTATGCTCGTTAAGTTGAAATTTGGTGACAGATAAATAAATAAGATAATATTTTTCCTAGTTAATTGCTCGTAAAGGATTAACCAATTTTACAAAAATAAAACCGAAGGCTACCGGTAGCTATAATTTTTTAATTTAAATTAAAACAACTAGTGGGTGTTCCTTTAACAAAAAATGCTGTTCACCTGTTCAAAATATAAAAAAACATTCTGACCCTAGCTGTCACACAATTAAAGAAATAAACATTGGTAGAGGTGCGATGCGATGATAATTACGAATAGTTTGGGGAGAGCTCCTCGAATTGTTTTAGTAGTAAATACCAAAAAGGAGTCTATACAGATATTTTTGTATGAAGTCTCCTAGCTGCCCTCATCTCCCAAGAGTGTTACGCAACTAAAGGCGTTCAGTTCCGTGTTCAGTTTGATATTCTGCAATAACTGTCTTAAAAGGTAGCTGGATATAACTCCTCTAGCTACCTGTTCTGCTGATCATACAAAACTGTAATAATGGAATTTATTTTGTAGCTATAGTTATATTATATTGTTTTGTAGTATAATTAAAATAATAAAATTTGTAGCTTACTTACTATGTTAAGACAAGCGGACGTCCGCGAGATTCCCGTTCTCGTGGGAATACGGGAATAAAATATAGCCTATATTCATTGCAAAGAGTGTAGCTTATCAACAGTGAAAGAATTTTTCAAATCGGTCCAGTAGTTTCGGAGCCTATTCGATGCAAACAAACAAACAATCAAATCTTTCCTCTTTATAAGATTATAGTATAGAAATGCGAATGTATGTGAGGACGTGTAGAGTCTGGATGTTTGTAACTCTTTCATGCTCTAACAGGTAAATGGATCTAGTGGCGTAAATTTTGTAATAATACATAGGTAGGTGGCCACACGGCGCTCTACACGCTGGTGGAGTGTTCAGCGTGGGCGCAACAGCGCCAGGTCCTCGTAGCGGGTCTGGACGTGGACTCTCTCTCGCTCGAGACCATGGTGCGAGCTATGCTCTCCAGCGGGAGTAAGTGGGACTGCGCCGCCTCTTTCTGCGAGCAGGTCATGCTCGTGAAGGAGGCGGCGGGGCGGGTGCGAGAGAAAACTCTCCCACCCGAGTTCCGCAGTCGACGGCCTGGGCGCTGCCGACATGTCTTCGCCGAGGACTATCGGCCTCCATGACCGGAGTCTGAGGACGGTGAGAGGGTCGCTCACCGTCCTTACAGAAGCAGGCCCATGACGTGACGTGAGCAACTCACGCACGCCCCCCTTAGAAGCGGGATCACACCCGAAACCCCCCAAAGACGCGGGATAGCACCCGAACCACCCCCTGGGCGAGGCCGCCGTGGCGGCCGTAGGTCTGTTGGGAGTCCCGGGACATCCTTCCGAAGGCTTAACTGAGGCTCCCAACCACAGGCTGTTGGGCGTTGCGTGAGGTTTTTTAGTCGGTAAGAGTCCGGCATAACATCCTATGAGGATTTTCCATCACGTAAAAAAAAAAGGTAGGTAGCCTAAATGTTATTCCAGTCTTTAGTCTAGATTTTGTAAACCAAAACTATATACATATCAACATAGCTGTGTGGTCCTGGGGTATCCTTCCGGCTCCCAACCCTAGGCTGTTAGGCAGGATACGTAAGGGTTTTTAGTCGGTAGGAGAAATAGCATCCATGCATTTTCCCTCACGTTAAAAAAAAAGCAGAGTTGAGTGTGAATGTGTCTTCGATCAACAATGAATGTTTCCATAGTAGTAGGTAGTAGTATGGTGTGCGATAAAGATGCACTATAACTATTTTTGTACAAGGTGTACCACTTTCTATATTGGGACCTGTTAAACTCACCTAAAATGAACTTTGAGCTATTTTATAAAAGCGTAGTCTAAAGTCACCTTGTTTAAATATATTTATTTTTACAAACATGGGTATTTTTATTGCAACGACGGCTGTGTTCATAGCCTGACTCAGGCTGTAACCACAGTCAAGGTAATCTGATGAAAAAAAGTATGAAACCTTAAAACAACCGCAAATGTCCTTAAAAATAAATATCATGATATAAAATGCGATAGTTTAAAAGGTATGCGGTAGACAAGGTTTCACATGATTGATCATTGAAAGTAATATGCAATAATTATTTTAAAAGATAGTTCCTTGTTTATAGAACGATAGAAACTCAATACTCAAGAAACCTTTTTTTCTTTTTTTAACGTGAGGGAAAATCCCTCATGTATGCCATGCTCCTACCGACTAAAAACCTCACGTAACGCCCAACAGCCTATGGCAAGCCCCGGGTAAGCCCTCGGAAGGATGTCCCAAAACTCCCAACACTCAAGAAATTTTTTAAGTTTAGTTTTCGCATTCGTTATAGAAACGTTCTGTAATATGAGTTCAATGAAATGATAATATAAAGTAATATTCAATAGGTAATATTGTGCGCCATGTAGGGCATGCATATGATTAAATTAATTAGTTCAAAGCTAAGGCACTGTATTCTCAGCCTAATTATAATTTCACATTAATTAAAATCGTTAGGCCTTATAATTTAATGATTAAGATAAATGCTTGTTACATTTCATTCCATCATATTGTCTATTTGCATAAAATAAATTAACATTTATAAACAGCACTCAGATTTATACCTCTCATAAAATAAATAACACAATAATGTTTCGGCCTTTATCGATAGTGAGCTGTTAAAATTTCAATTTAAATACCTAAAGTAATAAAACAAGACATATAAAACTAATGTTTAAGTTTAGATCGCATTAACCCAACGGAGATTTAATAGTGATGAGACTAAACCCATAGTGTTAAATAAATTAAATAATAAAATGTATAATGGGTTGCGATAAATACAACCCGTTCCTAACACTCCGCTTTGAGATAAGTAAACCTTTATAAAACGGACCAAATTAATCCTGGCTCAAAGGATTCTATGTCACACGGGGAAAAAAGAAAAAAACTGACGTCATAATCAGCTTTTGTCAAATGTCAAGCAACGTTCGCTTTTTAAACTTATAAACAGCTCCCCAAAGAGTCCGAAAAAGCGTTGTACAGTGAAATCCATCAGTCATCGTAATTTAAATTATTAATTTTTTTTTATTGTTACTTATATATTTTACAGACTTAGTATCCATCGTCATTGTAAAAATGAAACCTCTGATATCTTTATTTGAAAAAAAGATGGAACTCGTTTGAAAGCATGTTGACCCACCTAATACGCTAACAAAATATCTATAAATATTATTTTAAGTACCTAGTAAGTCTAAGAATACAGGCATCATAATCGCAGTATTTAACGGTACGGGTAAGTGATCAGGGCCTGCCTTTTCTAATAAGAAATAAGGCGTTTCACAGTAGGTACCTATACACAAAACTTGTTCTCCTTGAGTATACCGAATGTAGGTGTTTTATCTCTTTCTTAAAATTAGCAACCTTATTGAGTAGTGTACATTGCCAAATGTAATTACATTGCCTATCGGCAATTATATAAATTAAACGCCATCATGCGACATTCGCAATGCTTTACTCAGTTTTAAATGCGAATCAACTTTTCGTACATTGGACAAGTTCTACCTCGCTCTATGGTCCCTGAGGGACAACCCCCAGGAACCATAGTACTGGAAACGGGTTTATTAAAACACCAACATTCCATACCAAGAAAGGGCAATTTTATTAAGGCTAATAGATAAGGTCGTCCTACTAAGGAGATTCTTAACATCGCGATTCACAACGACGACGGCACAGTGCCATTCAGTTGGGTAACAGAAAACAGCACAAGTAAACAATAAACATAGATAAAAATATAATACTACATACACGGCATATACATCTAACTAACTAAATATATCTAACTGACTAGCAGATACTTTAAATGTAACATCCATACTTAGATACACTTCTGACAAACTATTAAAGTCGTAGTAAAATAAACTACAAAATTGTAGTAAAACTTTTTGTCATCGATTGTACTTGTTGTGCATAACTGATGCCACTGAAACCACTCGTCAGTCACTTGAGCATCAAACTTTAACTTGAGTGCACACCATCGCATTACTAAGCTGCTTAGCATACCTTCCTTAATAAACATTGGTACACCAAAACAATTCTTATTTTCATACAAATACAGTGTATGTTAGGGTATCATCTTTATTCAAATATAACGTGACTTTTGGCATCATGATAAGGGCGAGACGATGGTGACAATTCTTTCATCAGTATCTTGATAACATCAAAACTTTTTATTGTGTCAATAAATAGATTATCATTGATATAAATAGGGTCAGTTGGAAGTCTCTCATATAATACAGCTTCTATTCGCAGCTTTCTGTCACATTTGACAGGCGATGTGAGCTGTGAAATGAGTTCGATTTAAAATATAAAAGAGCGTCTCAAGACTTTGTGATTAACTTTTTTTCTCGTTGGATTATATAAAGATTGTTTAGTTGTAGTAATGTTCCAACTGTCAACGTGTGCTTTAGTAACTTTAATGAGATATACGTACCTACTGTATTAAGCTTCGATATGTTTGTGTTATGGTTATAATATCCATAGGTAATTAAATAAACCAAAGCTTGGGTAGAATTTAAATTTGCCAAGCCAAGTCGAGCGCGAAGCAAACACTGCCGTACCATCCTTTACAGGAACCATTTCGCCGCATTTTCAGGCCCCTAGTAGAGAACCTCTGGATAAGACCAGAACGCAGAAATTTTCGTCATCTAGTAAGCTATAATCACATACTTAAAATCCAAAATTTCAAGTCAGTAGGTCATTTACTTCCGGAGTTAAGCGAAAGCAAAGTTTCGCATTTATGACACTCATTCACTCATGATCATCAAAATACAACTAGTACTTCCCATAAACTCAGAGAGCTGAAATTTGGTACAGAGTTAGGGTTTAATCACCACATAAAGGGAAAACTATAAAAACTAGGATAATCGAAGATACCTGGTGACCCTGATTAGAAAACACAAGAGCCCAACCAAACTATTAGAGATCGACATACCGCCTTTACAAATAATATTCAACTTGGTGGGCCGCTTTATTTGAAGTCAAAAATCGAAGGTCTGAAGTATCTGATGAAGAACCTTCAGCTGGTCTCAGGTGTATTAGAGATATGGTAATGCCCCCTTCTACTATTGGGACATAAAAAATCGGCATCTGACACATCTTTTAATTTAATCTAGCCTATAGCACTGCTCCCACTGCTGGGAGAATGCCTCCCCTTCTGCTTTTAATCACTACATATTATAAAACAAAGTCCCCAGCCGCGTCTGTCCGTCTGTCTGTTTGTTCACGATAAACTTAAAAACCACTGCATGGAGTTTCAGGCTGAGATCACTAATCGAGAGAGTGGTTCTCGAGGAAGGTTTTCGTATATAATTTGTTGAGTTATTGTTGACATTGACTAAAATATTACGACATTAGTTGGAGAGGTCAGAAAAAAATAAGGCGTCTGGGAGCTTTTGACGAAAACGCTGCCGAAACCCTTCGAGGTATTACAAAATAATGTACCATGGAATTGTGTATCTTATATAGGCCTACAGAAAAGTCCGCGGCAGCATATGTTTATCTTTTAAGGATAACATTCAATAACCATGTTCATTCTTTAAAAATTTAGCAATTATAAAGTGGTAATTGGAATGCTATTTACACCAAGAAAGTGTTAACCCATCTCAATTTAAATACATTAGTGGGCATGAAAATATAATGAAAATTATTTGTTCCCTTTACACCATGCAAATTAAATGAATACCTTAGGAGATATAGCAAATCAAAATAATGCGCAACGAAATTAATTTTGTGTCGCCATGATTGAACTGGGTCATACATTATGGGGTCACATACTAACTTATTCTTCTACTTTTATCGCAAATATTTTTTCGTTAAAAGTGAATAGGTAACGCTTACAGCAGATTACTTTAGGTAGGTGTAATATTTCAAAATAAGCAATTTCATAGAAAATAGTAAACAAAGAGCCTTTATTTTAGAATTTTCTTCAGTATTAGCCATTTACATACAAACATCAGCGTGTTACAATTTTATTACATGTATCAATGTATAAGTAACATGTATAAATTGACATCAATCAAATGTCATCAATATTCTGAAAAAGAAATTAAACATAGAGTTCACAGACTCTTTTGAAAATACATACTGTACCTACCTTAGAGGATCGCTATGAAAATAACATGATAGTAAACAACCACCACTAAGCAATACGCCTCTCCAGCGTGTAGCTGTGTTTCTCTGTGATAACCACTATGAGAGGTACCTTTGTTCGGGTCATCCATAGAAAAAAGATGGCATAATGCTGAATACCGCAAAGCGGCGTGGCATAGAATGGGGACTATCCTGATATCCTGAAGGATTTAGATGACGCCGATGACCTGTGCTTGCTAAGGCACTCACACGCCACAAATTAGAGATAGTACAGATGGAAACCTACATACTAAATTCGCTGAGGCTACGCACACATAGACAACTCATTCACAGACACGAGGTCAGGCGGTCTCAACCGAATTTTCGATACTGATTTGTGCGCGAGTGTGTGTAGCAGAGGGTAGGTGTGAAAAAAAAAGTACATGAGTTACATACATGAGTTTTCCATCTGTACCTACTATCTCCAATTTGGACACACGCCGTCATGCATGTCTACAGGACAACGTGCAAAAAGAGACAGCGAATGAAAGGACTGAAAATAAAATCGACAGACGCAGGAGATGAGGTGTGGGGAGAAGAGTCTGTTTCGCTGCGCATTGGCACATATGTCGAGCGCGTTCACTAATTCACGTAACTCGGGAGTGTCGTGTCGGAAACTGATGGGTTAGAAGAGTAGGTACATCATTTCGAGGCTCGCCAAGGCAAGAGCACAAGAGCAAAATTCACACAGCTGCGCCCCGTATGGCAGTTGCGAAAATTGACTCGAAAAGTGAAACCCAAAACAAAGTCAACGTTAAAACTGTACTGCTATACGGATACAAGACATGGAAGGTCAATAAAGACATTTCGCACCAGCTACAAGTTCCAAGTTGACCTCTAACGGATCTTCGGTATTATACGGGCCCGTTAAAATCACGAACGTAAGCCTATTGGAACGCTGCAGTGAGACCCCTATCCACTAACAGATCAAACGTCGGAAGTTTAGCTGGATTAGACACACGCTGCAAAGGGACCATGATCAAATACCAAAGCAAGCCTTACTGAAACTACTGAAAGAGCGGAGCAGCAATGTGAAATGTTTTGCGTTTCCGTGCTTCGGGAGGCACGATAAGCCGTTGGTCCCGGTTGTCGGTAAAATGACAGTCGTTAAGCCAAGTTTAAGGCCTTACGGGCGGCTTGAAAAATTTCAACTGTGGGTCGTCACAACCTGCGCCCGGGTCGGCAGCGCGTGTGTAGCGCCTCTGGTGTTGCAAACGTCTATAGGCTACGGTTACCAACCTTCCGGTGGGCCGTAAGCTTGTCTGCCACCTAAGTAGTATAAAAAAAAAATGTTTTGAAAACGGGGAAAATTTAATCGATATAAGAGTATCCGTTGCGCCTCTGCGTAAATGGTTAAAGTTACATAAAAATAATGTATTACAAAATTGAAAAGTTAAAAAGTTCTTAAACAAAAAACCCTTTTTTCGATCTATTCATTTCGTTCGATCACAGTTACCTTTTTATTAACATGAGGAAAATCCTACATGTATGCTATGCCGGACTCATACCGACTAAAAACACACGCATCCTGCTTAACAACCTACCGTTTTGAGCCCCGGGTAAGCAGAGTTACGGCTACCACTGCGGCCTCACCTATGGGGATGCGGGAGCTATCCTGCGTCTTTGGTAGGTTTTCGATCACAGTAACGTTAATTATTTCTAAAATAATGAATAGTAGCGACGCGACGGAAGTAAACGCGACGGGAACAAATGACGTGAAACATGATATCAAGATAACAATAGCACACCGCGCTCTTTCTCTCTCTCTCTCTCTCTCTCTCTCTCTCTCTCTCTTTCTCTCTTATAAGACGCAAACGAAGTTGCGCGGGTCAGCTAGTACAAATATAAATAAAATTAAAGGAAAACTCTGGATAAGACTAGACTGCCTTTTATACTTATACTTACAAGTTTACAAGAAGAAATAGTCGAATGATTTTATCTTTATTCTACTCGAAAATTATACAAATTAAATAAACAAATTACACTAAAATATTAATTTCGCTCAAAATTTGGTCAAAATATAACGGCATGAACGCGAATGGGCAATACAAAAAACTGTTGTACAAGAATCAGAACCGGAAAAAAAGAAAAGAAAGATCTGTAATAATAAAAAAACTACTCCTAAAAAGAAAAAAACTGCGTCTAATAAGAAAATCTAATAAAATAAATCAATATGCCCACGTTTCTACAAAAAGAAGTGAAATCCCACCAAAAACATTCTGTAAAAAAACTAGCCAAGTCTCGTTGGAGCTACTTGTTTATCTCTAAAAAGTAATGAGATCTAGACAAAGTCATGCCAAGTCTAAGGTTCCTTACTGCGATTACTTTATTATTATAGTTAATGTTGTGTGACTTGGCCGTTGAAGGGTACACAAGGGTACAAAACAAGATGCTTCATGACACCATTGCACCAATCTGTCGCCAGAACCGCTACCCATTGACGATCGAAAATTGCCACTTGGAGAACGTTAATTCAATAACTAGTCCATTATTATTATTATAAACATTGATAGAAGTCCTTCTGTACGTCTATTTTATGTTAGATCGGTGGTCGATTTGCCGCTTCAAAAAGAAGAGAGCAGAAGTCAGCATTGTCAATGCTGAATGCATGTGTTGCCCAATCAATAACAGCCTAAAATGAGACACTAGCGTCCAATTACCAATACCAGTATGGGCTATTATCTCGCTTAACAAACATAGGTAGTTACAACAGATATAACATTACCTACGTGTAAACATAATTGACTTGTACACACTCACGTATAAAGAATTTTCAACGGCCAAGTCACACAACATTAACTATAATAATAAAGTAATCGCAGTAAGGAACCTTAGACTTGGCATGACTTTGTCTAGATCTCATTACTTTTTAGAGATAAACAAGTAGCTCCAACGAGACTTGGCTAGTTTTTTTACAGAATGTTTTTGGTGGGATTACTTTTTACATAGTTTACTCAAGCCCTTCACACAAATAGTTGTTTGTGATGAAAGATTTCAAAATAATTTATAACATTTAGGACATTAAGTTGTTATTGTTCTTTGATTTTGTAAAAGATCAACAAAATAAAGTTAAGTTTTTGCTTGAATCTCAAAGATCATTTTTGGGTCAAACATGCTAGTATCTTATCTCTAGTCTCAGCTCTGTAATTGTATCATTGAAGATACCTAAAAAGAAAAATCTATAATAGCACAAAAGCAACAATTATACGTTTGGCGGTAACAGCCTCATCTTCTCTGTAATACTTGTCATCGAAAAGAATTGGCAAAAATCGATTGATCGATTCTAATCTTTTCCCTCTCACATAATCGTTACTGAGAACCAATTGTGAAATCATAAACTGAGTGATAGAGGCATAGAGCAACGCGACCGGTACAAGGGGAGTAGACATAGTATGTTTGTTCTAAACATACTGTCTGTCGTATGTTGCGGGGGGAAATCGTATTCATATTTATCTATACATCACACCGCTTCAAAAGCAATCGGCTGTCATTATACTAGAAATACCCTCATAATTTCAGCCACGAAAGAGAAAGGTCTGGTGGCTCCTCTCTCAAAAAAGTTGAAAAATCCCGATAAAAGGTCTTGTTTCTTTATGGATACAGGTACTGTACACACACAGGTACAGACCTATGTTGTGTCAATGGAAATAGTTTATTATTGACCTGTAAATATTTGATAAGTCTTGTAGGAAATATTTCACACGGCACGGTTACGTTATTTTATTTCTTCTCTCTCATTTACCAGGTTTCCGTGCTATAAGTTTTAATATAGGTATAGGTAGTGTAATAAAATCGTATACATACACTTTATGCATGTGTTGTGTTGCAATTACAATTAAAATTTATTTTGTTGTTCTGCTTTACACACACGTTATTTCATCCTTGGTACGTAGTTGTCTATTTTCTAAAACAACAAAAAGTTAATTACCTACTTTATTCTAGCTGAAACATAGATTTAACTTGTTGAAGTTGAAAGTAAATTTTAAGTAAACGTAATATTGAATTACATTGAAACAGCTTTGCTTCAACTTGAGTACGTGCTTACTGTATCTTTTATCTTGTAAATTTATTAAAAAAAGACAAATTAAGATTATGGAAAAAAATCTAATTGTATCAGTACAGTTCGATCGCGTTAGTGGTCAGAATGCTGCCCTTCTTACGGAAAGGTCATGTGTTTTAAGTTCAAATTATTTTGAATGAATAGATAAGCAATAATATAAATGTATTAATTACTTATTTTATATCAACGCCTAACATATTAAGGTATACCTACAGATAAGCACACATGCTAAATACCATTAAGTAAAGTAATGCTCGTTCGCTCTAAGTTTGCCGCTCGGCTCCATACTAAAGTCGAATTTTTAATTAGACGAAGTAAATTGACAGCAACTAATGTCACTTCTGCATACAATGTTGCTTATTTTCTATGACGAAGTGACATTAGCTACTGTCAATTTACTTCGTCTAATTAAAAATTCGGGTATCCGCTTCTACGCCAGCGGCAAACTTAGAGCGAACGGGTAGTACTACGCTCCTGTGTCTGGTAAAAATATCTGGTGTTCCGTATTCAAAAATAAATAAATCAGAAACTATCTACATTGCCTTATAATTGCACGATTTATCATGCTCAAGTAATATTTGTGTGCTCAGATAGGTATCTAAGTTAGATATTGAACGAAAATGTAACTTGTGTGAATGTACCGTGTAATAGCCTCTCAGCGTCCATTTGAACGTTAGCTAGAAAAGCTATCGGAAAATGCATAATTTTTCATCCGATTTCACATCAATATATCCGAACTTGTAGCGAAATGATATCGCTTTAATACATCGCTATTTCATACATTTAATATCGATATATGCTTTTCTTTTTTTTATGTGTTGAAATTCTACATGGATGCTATGCCGGACTCCTACCGACTAAAACCACAATGCCTTACAATAGTCTATGGCCGGAAGTCCCGGGTAAGTCCTCGGAAGGATGTCCCAGGGCTCCCGGCAGACTTTGGCTACCACCGCGTCTGGGGTGTTTGTTGGGGTGTTACCCCGCTACTTGGGGAAGGGGGGATAGGTGGGTGCTATCCCATACTATGAGGGGCGAAGAGATATGCCACTGTCTTGGCCTGCTTCTGTAAGAACGACGAGCAGCCGACTCGCCGTTCTCAGGCCTATCGATATATGCTTCAGGCAACATGTTAATGGTTCATTGCTCCCCCCTAGGCGAGGCCGCAGTGGTAGCCGTAGGTCTGTTGGGAGTCCTGGGGTATCCTTCTGAGGGCTTACCCGGGGCTCCCAGCCGTAGGCTGTTAGGCAGGATACGTGAGGTTTTTTAGTCGGTAGGAGTCCGGCATAGGATCCATGCGAATTTTCCCTTACTTTAAAAAAATGGTTTGATTTTATAGTCATTTTCAACTAAACTATATTCAAGCAGGTCGATAAATTAGGCATTAGATATTCATTGTGATGTGTGAATACTCGTTTTGAGTCCCGCGCGACAATGGTAGGTTCACTTAGTATCAGAGACTATGAAAAAGAATGTGGTCTTTGTAAGGAGATTTTGTTGAGTAGTCTATTGGAGCACTGCTCAACCCCGCGTGACCTTGGATACTACAGTTTGACTTCTGTTGTGAAACTCAATAGTGATCCTTTTATTACCTCTACTGGACACTTGATGTAATTATAATAACGCCTTTATGGCATTTAAAGTTTAATTAAAAGCTCTGACAACCATATTACTAAGAGATTATAAAACAAGAGTATTGTTTTAAATAAATATTCATTTAATAGCTTTGTAAAAGATCATGAAATGCAATCATTAACTGTTATAAATGCAGGTTTTATAGGCGAATTCCATTACAAGTGCAATAAAACCTTTCTTGAATGGAGAAAACTAATTTCAATACGTGTTGCAAGTGAACAATTACATTAATCACATTTCCGCGTAATTGGTTCTAGCGCGAATTGCCTACTTTGTAAAACAATGTGTATTCGTCTTAGTATTCGATTATTTTTTTCACTACTAATAATTATACGGTTGTGATCATTTATGTCTGATTGAAGATATCACAAGTGGCATCTGACATGACAAAGGTCTCTTTTTCTTGAATGAGCTTAATTTTTTCTTAGAAAACGAGGTTTAAAGGGGTAGGAAGTATTTTTAAGCCAAGTTTTACTGTTCCAGAGTTATTTCCACTACACAAGAGAATGAACTTCTTGCTAAGTAAGAAAACCGTAGCTAAAATGGCTGGTAATAGTGAAGCTAAAATTCACTATTACGACTGTAATTGGCTCTTCTGACGGGTGTCTAAAAAATTTCCATCAAACTAATATTCTTCGGAAGAAACGGAAAACTAAATCTGTAAATTTCCCCTGTATTCAAATCTATCGGTACTTTAGTAATATTTATGAAGTATGAGCAGCGGGTGAAGGTGCCATCATCGCAATATGTTATGGCATAATCGTGACATAACGTAACAAGTGCATGTGGAGTGCATTGTGAGCCACGTTTGCGCACCTCAGTAATCACACGCCTGGGCCCGCGCACCGCCATTGTGGAAACATCATGTCGTTAAGAATGGCTTCATGGTGCATAAGAGACAGCGGAAAATTATAAGTATCTTTAATACAGGCTATAATTTATTTGTTATCCTTTTCAGATTTTTAAAGAAAAAAGAAAATTTGCTATTCCACAGAAACTTCTGACTGTGTAGTTCAAATAGTTTTTTTCTGACTTTATCAAAATACAGCGCGTCTTAGTAAATCAAAGTTCAAACTCTATCTTTGTATGACGATGAGTCGAGGCCCTTAAATTTATGAATATTTTTAGCCGCTTTCGCTGCTGCGCTGGCTTTTGGTTTTAGGAAGAGGGGACGGAGCCAGGGAGTCAACACAAGTTGCATCCCAGACCAGCACCCGACCCATTTCCCACGGTAAAAAGCTATATTTATGAACCGTATCAAAAACGGTGAAAAATACGTTTGTTGTATGGGAGCCATCCTTAAATATTATTATTTTCTGATTTTAGTACCTATTCCTCGCAACAGAAATTCATCGTCTGTGAAAATTTCACCCTCTCTAGCTATCAGAGTTCCAGAGATACAGCCTCGTGACGGACAGACAGTCTGACTGTCAGTCTATCTGTCTGTCAGACGGACAGCGCAGTCTCATAAATAGCATCTCGTGTTTTAGTCTTTGTGTACGGAACCCTAAAAATACTCGTCCGAAAGTGTTCACGTTTTAATTCAGTCGTCTTATTCATTGCGGTTAGGTACTGTTTTTATAAAGTTCATAATATGTATACACTAGGTATCTACTTTTCAGTTTTGTATTATTAACTTGCTCTATTCGTAACTTAAGCTTTATAATGTTGCAAACAATTTTCGACAGTTTGCTTTTTATTCTCATACAAGTATAATTATCATATACTTACCTGCATTTTATTCTTCATCTGTAACTTTAATATGAATAAACGAAGCAATTTTCAGTATATAGTAGGTAATCAAAATCTCATTGACCTCCACAATACGATTTTAAATCTCGCAATATATTTTTCGATAACTTGTTGATACTCGTATCTAATTGTACTGAAAAAGGAAAATCCTATGTAAATACCACGGTACTGTCAAATTTGTGTAGTAATTTAGTAGTTAAATCATGATGATCTTTCCAGCCTATGGCAGTCCAAGCATTACATTTGCATGATTTGTTTTCGTAAAATTTGCATAATAATGTAAATCTCGAAGGGTCCGTAACTTAATTTCGAGAGACATATGTTCGATTATTAGAATATCGACTGAATGATTGTGCGAATAGAGTTTATTGCGAAACATCTTTTTGTCGCCAAACGCTGTTTCGACTGAACGATTCTTCGAATATTTATTAATCGATATACTGATCTTTCGAATGTTAAATTTAGAGTAGTTACATGCAAATTGATTGGATCGAGCTCATGAAGTCAAGCCTCTCCATGTGGTCTTTTGGATACAAAAGTTTTTTCAATTTTTCTTTTTTTCCTGACTGCTTCTACTTTTAACCATTTTCAAAACGGAAGAGGTTCTCAATTCGTCTGTATGTTTTTTTTTGTATGTTCACCAATATTTCCGTCAAAAAAAAAGAAAAAAAATTAAAGACGTGTACCTATAGTATTTTTTTTTCTTTTGTTGAAAATGGTTGACTTCTGAGGTGGTCCCATTTTCACCAGGTCAGGATCTTATGTTGGGATCCAGGAGAAAACGAGGGCAACCGAGGCAAAAAAAATATTTTTCACTTTTTGTTTGAGTCTGTTTTATTTATGTAATTTTTTTTTGTTGGGAGAGACGAGTCAGTCTCTCCCTGATTCTAGAAATTGTTCCCGCTTAATATGTTTGTTCTCGCCTGAAACATGGTCTATCCATGATCGTTTAGTATCAAACACTTCTAATTCACAAAATTCAGTTGAATCATGGCATCACCGCTGGAATGGACTCCTAGGAAGAAGGAAGTGGAATTACATAAAGATATTACAGACAAAGATGAATCGGTGTCTCCCAACAAAAACAAAAAGCAGGCAGGATAAGAAAAAAAAATTAAAAAACTTTTAAATTACACAGTGAGGCTTGACTTCATGAGCTCGATGGCTTACGTTTGTCACTCTAAAAAATAAAACAACACTTCCATATATATTTAGTTTTTTATTATTTTATGTCAATATTGTAGGTACTTACTTATACTTAGTTAAAATAAATGATTAAAATTATGTTTTTTCTTCATACATACCAATCAATTTGCATTTAACTACTCTAAATTTATCAATCGAAAGATCAGTCTGTCGATTAATAAATATTCGAAGAATCGTTCAGTCGAAACAGCGTTTAGCGACAAAAAGTTGTTTCGCAATAAACTCTATTCGCACAATCGTTCAGTCGATATTCTAATAATCGAACATGTGTCTCTCGAAATTAAGTTACGGACCCAATCTCGAATTCCAGCCGGTATTATCTCTTTGACAATTCGATTTGTCTTCTCAATGGTATTGGGACGTGGTAGTTTGTTGATGTGGGTGATCTTGTCAAAATTAAGAGCGTATCCTCTTCGAAAGAACTAAAATTCTGCATACTATCAAACATAATATAATAGTATTACATACAGATAGGCAACTCCCTGCCCCTCACTGACCAAGCTCTCCCACCCCGCCAGTCCCGCCACAGCTGTCTTTATAGTTGACGGGTGTTTTGAGGGAACATATTGGTCACACACACATTAAAGCTCTGTACGAACATAGCGTATTTTTAGTGTAGGTGACAGAATTGAAAACAGATAGTTTGTATGGAGTTTCCGCCCTGTGAAACTATTGTGAATTCCGTAGTAATGCTTATATGGTAACGAAATCTAGTGAACCTTTCATCAGTGTCAGTAGTGATATTTCTTAAACCGCTCTGGATAGTTGAGAACATTATCATCCTTCAGGAGTATTTTTAAAGCTTACGATCCATCTGATTAAAAATGGTCATCGAATTGCTGACACATTATAGTCTAGGGTTTTGAAGCAACCCATACCTGTCGTTGAAAGTTAGCTCATATAAATTGGGTAGGTAATTTTATTAATACATTAATAGTTCTGATTTACTGTAAAGTTTATTTTTTCATCCTTTTAGAGGAGGTACTTAAGCATTTTTTATACAACTTTAAGATAAAGATATAAGAATAAAAAGTGAATTGAGTATTTATTATTTATACCATTTTTTATTCGTTTAATTGCCACAGTGGTAGTTGCTGTGTCAGGTTCTTGCTGCTGTTTCTTATTTCGTTCAAAAAACTGCTTGAACTTGAACTCACACGCTTGACCATAACTGGGTACTACCCTTTTTGTAAATGCCACGCGACCAAACATTGACCAGACAATATTGCTTTAAAAATAAATGCTCACAAGAAAAAATATTTCAGGAGGAGGCACCTACCTAATGCTCTGTCCATTTAAGCTGTATATTATGTAAATATTTTTGATGAGTCATGCGATATATGTACATACTTGAGTCTACTCTTGACCACAGTCAGTTTCCAAAGAAATGGTATCGTACCCTTACTTAGTACACGAAATGCCACGTAACTATACCTGGGTACTCGTATTCCTGCTTTATATGAAAATCATATCAAATACCAACAATGCCATTCAACATTTTCAAATAAAATAGTTATCCGTAATAAGTAAGAACTGTTTAAAAAATTTAAGCGACTATTTAAATATATAGAGTCTGGATGTTTCTATGTATGATAAGTATGTATTTAGAAGTATACAAGTATTATTATTCGTAGTCTGATACCCATAACACAAGCAGGTTATTCCTAACTTACTTTAGGATCAAATAGCATTGCGTGAAAATATCCTTGAAAATTTATTAGCTATTATTTGTTTTACTATTTGTTGTTTGAAGCACTCGTGGCCCCGCGGACTCAGTGTTCTGTAAACGATCACTGCAGTAAGCAACTTTCACTATAGCCGGTCCATGGATGGGTGACCATCCATGTGATCATTTTGTGACATTTATTTGAGCGTTTCCGTGCTTCGGAAGGCACGTTAAGCCGTTGGTCCCGGTTGCCAGTAAAATGGCAGTCGTTAAGCTAAGTTGAAGGCTTTATTTCAACAGCAGGCAGTCACAACCTGCGCCTGTCCATTTTAACACGGCAATACGGCTCACAACGTATTACGTGGGACAAATTATAAAAAGGTGAAATGTGGGTATATAATATGCCTCTACCTACCCCTTCGGTGATAAAGGCGTGATGATGAACAATTTATTGTACCCATTTTTCAACTTTTCCTACATTTGCTTCTTTTGACCGCCATCGCTTGTCACTTACGGCTGTAGCTAAGTTTTTTCTAGCATCGGCGCTGTGGAAAGCAAGCGTTACAGTAATTAGGTAAATTGTATAAACGGCATATAGACTATTATTTTGTAGCTCGCTACCGGTTTAGATTATAATTGCCATTATTCAGATTAAATATCCACTACATTGAATGCTTCTAACATTCCACTTTATATAACTGCTACCCAAACAAATTATTATTTAGCAACGATTCTCTCTTGTAGTGTCTTTAATTAAATATTTCCTTTGTACGTTAAGGCAGTCGTTTCCTTGAAATCATGTAATTATCTCAGCATTTATAATAAAAACTAAATGTATTTGCTCGTGCTACAGACATAAGAAATCATAGTATAATGTTGAATGTAGGTATAAGATCCTTACTCATTTGTGTTAGTAAATAATGTTTTTGTTCTTAAAGTGTGAAAGTTATTATGGAGTAGAGATCTGGGTAGATTCCTTACTACAAAAGATCGTATGTCAGTTTCAGAATACGCCTCTGAAACTGGGAACGCGCTGCAAGTTTGACGTGTTCTGTTAGAAGTCCTGGGGTATCTTTACGACGGTTTACGCGGGGCTCCCAACCGTAGGCTGTTAGGCAGGATACGTGAGGTTTTTTTAGTCGGTAGGAGTCCGTCATAGCATTCATATACCAAGGATTTTTCCTTACGTAAAAAAAGGCTCAGATGTTCTCTCCTCTTACAATATCGAGTTCTACAGAGCGTGAAGAGGCACATAGTTGGGCCACCAACTTGAGGGTCACGGGAAATAGTCTTGTAGACTGAGAGATTGGCACTTAATTCGCTTTATGTCGTAAGCGGCGTCATTTTTGGGAACTAAATATAAAAAAGAATCTTTAAATTTTCAGCTTCTCGTATTCAAATATTCAGTGGTGCTGCAGCGATAAATAGCAACTTTTTGATGCTTTTAATATATTCAACTACTATTTTAATTCCTTGTATATGCAGCAATGCATACATAGGTACCTAAATCATTATGCAAAATCCAGAAATTCATAATTCAACATTGTAAAGTATTCATTATTTCGTGTTGTTTTTTATCTCCTACATCTCAAACTGCATTTATACTCTTAATTATACGTATTTTATTTGGCTAAAGCGTAACAAATATTACCAAGAAAAAGTTTATAATTTTTTTACTTCCAGAGCTCTATACTGCTAAATAAAGCGCCCTATTCTATGCAATATTTCCTTACATAATATACACCAACTGGATGAGATTTGTTTAGAAATAATTAGAAATAGTAAAAAAATACATCGTTTGGCATTCCATTAAAATAAAATAAAAAACAGATGATTACATAGGTACTTACTCATACTGCAGTTAATCTGCTTCTATTTATTATTGTAAACTGTACAAGATAGTAGAAAATATAAGCATTTTCAGTGTCACTTTATAGCGAACTCAGTATAAAAGTTGCTTTCCTTATCAAGTATAATTAAGTTGTCGCTTAATTACCGAATAATTAAAACCCGTTTAAAAGCCATTGGGCCTATTCAACCGACAACTCAGTTCATGTGCCGTCCAGCAATAAGGCCTTAAACAGATGTCAGCCGCGACAAGGGCGACAGCGATTGCGGTTAGAGCGGGGGCCGCAGAGTAGAAGAGAGTAAGCAACTTCGAACAAACTAATGAGCCCCGCAAGTTGGTATTGCGACGGAACCTTGTCACAATAACAGCTACGTGACATCATCGTGACGTAGTGCAAACGGGGACAGACTTTGTAAAGCTGCAAACGGTATTTTTTAGTACTGAAGGCTCGAATTCGCATACGCCACCAAGATGGTTGCCAATCACATTATCACGCGAGGGTTGCTTGTGTGAGAGCACAGTGCAGCATTTGCTCTCTTTTACCCTGGTGTCGCGCTCTCATTGCAATCGCTCGTCGCTCCGCTTGTCGCTCACATACAATTTGAGACCTAAATGAGCTTGGAATGTACAAGTATCTAGTGTCTAAACCGGGGACAATCCAATGAGGCCGTTTAACACATAATTCCAATTATAAATACATTAGTGGACTGCTCCTACGCATATTGTTTCATATATTCACATTTAACAGAGGTCGAACAAGTGATTATTTTGTCGACAGCAAAAAACACAATTATAGGTAGCCGGATTGAACAAGTTGGTTTTAGCTGAATCAAACGTGTTATTATATAAAGTAGACTTAATAATGCTTGGGACTTTTAAGGCGTACGGAATGACTTTGGGTCTCGGCGGGCTCAGATTCGTGTGTCATCTATTAAGGATTTTTATATCTTAGTACATATAACATGCAAATGCTATTTATTTTTATCCAAAACGAACCAGTACACATAAAGAATAACTGCTGAATGTTTAGAAATCGAAAGCAACCTTATGTATTATGCGGATACGAAACATTTGAACATCTGCTCATTTTTTTAATTCAAACATTTGTGTAACCGTCACTAATATTAAAATCAGTTAAAATTAATGTTGTCATTAAGTAAATTTATGATAAATACTTTTATACATAATTATAATACTTGATACATTATTTAATTAAGAGCGAGCAGTAATTATTTAAAAAATATGTTTATGGTGGCACAATTAAAAAATTATAATTACACTTGTTGGCAAAATTTTTATCAACAAGTTGTTGATTAAGATATTTTTATTAAGATTTATTTATTTTCTGTCATATAAACTAAAAAGAATAAAGAAAAAAAGGTTGATTCATTGAATAGGAAGTATATTTTTAAGTACGTTAGTTTTAGAATAAAAAGATTTATACATGAAATTCAACAATTAATATTAGATATGATATATAGTTATGCTATAAATTTATATCCCAGACTCCTCATACATAGGTACATACATTTTTAGTTACAGGTTACTTTATAAGTATAAAAATGTCCTGTGTACCTATAAATGATGAATTTCATGTGAAGTAAAGCAAATTTTAAACGAGACTTTTCAAACCGCAGATTTCCTAGGTGTAATAGCTTCTTTTTGCATGCTCATATCTTTTTTAATCTTTATCATAACCTAATAGGAGATTGAGATGTTTCAATGGATAAGAGCATCATTTACGCATTTATAAATGATTAAAATGTTCATGATAATGCTATACGTAAATACATACTAATCTATGATAAGAACAAAGTTCAGTTTCAGTGTCAGGAACCGATTTGTACTGGCTGATAAGAAAGGTTATTCGTATTGTGAACTGTGAACGTACATGATGTTGGCTGATAATACGTTTCACAGTCGAGTAAGCACAGTCGGCAGTTGAACCTTATTATAATAAATTAACGGCGGCGTACCCTAATGGGCTTCCAGTACATAATTATACTCAATATAACACAGTGCTAAAGGGTCGCTGGTAAAAAATCGCTTTGTATCGCGATCGAATGAGTTATGTTCAAGGTGGTTTTTTTTATTACGGCTACGTTTATTTATGTAAACATTGTAACCGCTAGTAATTGAAACAAAGTTGCTTTTTATTAGCAAATTGGCATCTGCATCTTTTGGTTTTTAGTGCAATTATACCTAAGTTCATGGTTATTGGAGATCCATACTTCTTAGGCAAGCCTGAGTAGTCATCTGCTGTCGGTACTCCAGGTTCCGAAAAAGTTTAATGACAACAGTTGAGACTTCGATGTTTTTTATATTAACGAGTTTTCTCGATGTAAGAGTATACAATATATAGAAGTGATAAAGATTTAAGTGATTTCGTTAACTTATTGGCATGGCAGCTCTTAAGGTAAATAGCCGTAGGATAAACCAAACCTTACAATCGGGAAAACCCCAGTTAAATATGAGCGTTTCTAACGATTGTGTTCTTTGGTATCGCTAAAATAATGTTCTCATTAATTAAAATATAATGTCGTATTACATACCTAGGTATAATGTATAACTACAGAAGGAACAAAACCTTACAGATTGTTCAATAGATAGCTGCATCATAACAAAAGACTATAATTCTAATTAGGTATAACAATAATTAAGTAGGCATTTACCAAATATATCAACCCAACCAAATAGTCCATAATATAAGGCAAATTAAATAAAGAATTTATGAAAAAAAAAAAAAACAATAAGTATGCCAGCTTTCTAGTAAATTCTAAATACCAACTGCAACCTTTTTGGTCAAACACCTTCAAATGCATCGTTAGACACATCTTATCGAGGCTTTACACTTGAAATTGCGTTTCGATCATGCAGCGTACTTACAAGACTTTCACATTATCGTATAATAAGTTCTTACTTAATCTGTGCTCACGAAGTCACAAAGCGTATACAAGTCGCGGACAAGTGATGTGGGAGGAAGTGGTGACCGCAAGAAGCCCTACCGAGAGGGAAGGCTTCTCGGGCAGGTTCGAGGACAGCACCTACTCTAGTTTAATAAGAAACACGTTTAGTGTGTGAGGTCGTTGACTGAGATTTAAACAAAAGAACTTGGTCGATCAATACTTGTGTGACATCAAGTAAAAAGATTGATATAATGGGTACTATAAGACGCTTGCGGCTTCGTCCACGTATGTTAGAGTATACAGCAACTGCTTATCTGTATTCGCACAGGAGTACCTAAGATGTTTTTTTTTTATTTGCCTATGTTACCTCTTTGATGTATCCTTCTGAAAGGTTGATCCGGGGTTTTTAACTTGTGGAAATTCTTATGGATATTGTGTCAGACCTGAACCGGCAAGAACCACAGCCCAACCTACCAGTCTAGCGCCAGGCGCCCAGGGTTGCTCCTCAGACTACAACAATTCCCATATCAACAATAAGATCCAGAAATTTTACATAATAAAATAAACTCGCTAAACTGTAAAATTTGTTATCTTCATTCATTCTAGTTACTGTCCTTAAAATCACTTGCAAATTGTATCGTAGATACTAAGAAATTGTATCTACTTACATAACATAAGGGTCCTTCGCTGTTTGACATCACGAATTATTGACACCACGGTGTCAATCGCAGAAGAACGTTTTTTGAATTGGCTGTTTGGCACCACAGTGTCAATCAACGAATACCTTATATGGCTTCGTTGATTGACACCATGATGTAAAACAGCAAGGGACGGCTCATTGGCATTTTTATTTTAATATAACAATCATGCACAAAAGTGTTTAGACGATTTTTATTTAAATTATACATTTTTTCCCTAAGTGCTTGGAAAGACAAAACTGTTTATATTGTACTAGCTGACCCGCGCAACTTCGTTAGCGTGATAAATGAAGAACCGCTCGACCGATTTTGTGCAAACTTCACATAAACCATCTACTAAATAGTCCGAACAAAGCCTAAAGATTTGGTTTGGATAGGTGAGCCCGTTCTTGAGTTATAAAATTACAACGAAAAGTGGCATTGATTTTTATATATATAGATAAGTTCAAAATATATAAAATCAAAAAGTATAATAGGAGAAATAATGCAATCCGATTTGGATAGGTTAGGTTAGAAGGCTAAAGCGGGAGCGGAGCGGAGCGCCCGCCTTAGCCTTCGTGGTTATTTTTTTTATAAATTAAAATAATAGATTATACTACAAAACTAAAAAAAAATAATAGTTAAAATAATAATTATAATATAGTTAATACAATAAAAAATTAAAATAAAAGTTTATACTACAAAACTATTATTTTAATTTACAAAAAAAATAACCACGAAGGCTAAGGCGGGAGCTCCGCTCCGCTCCGCTCCCGCCTTAGCCTTCTAACCTAACCTATCCAAACCGGATTATTTGAAGCTATATATTATAAAACGTAGCCTTAGTTTTCTATTCGCCAGTACACAAATCACACTTGACCTTTAAATTGTAGAAAGTGGTCCAAATCAACAGTTTTACACCATGGTGTCAATCGACGAAAACAAATAAGATATTCGCCGTTTGACACCACGGTCGCAAATTATTATGAAAATGGTCCCAAACAGCCAATTCAAAAAACGTTCTTCTGCGATTGACACCGTGGTGTCAATAATTCGTGGTGTCAAACAACGAAGGACCCTAACATAAACGTGTAAATCGGTGTAAGAAATTCTATTTCATCTTCATCCTTATTAATGATAAATTTCGTTGTTCTGCAGGTGTGAAGGATGACTCCGACGATGTGTCAAGTAAAAGTTGCGGAGGCGACTCATCAGGGCTGGTGAAGAAGCAAAGGAAAGCGCGAACAGCCTTTACGGACCATCAACTACAAACATTAGAGAAGTCTTTTGAGAGACAGAAGTACCTCAGCGTCCAAGACCGAATGGAGTTGGCGGCAAAACTAGGATTAACGGATACGCAGGTCAAAACCTGGTATCAAAATAGAAGGTACTGTCATTTTACTGAATCATTTTAAATATTTAGATACTGTTAATGCTTTAGAAATAAAATTTTTAACATTGCAGATTTCAATATTAACTTGGCGTCAACTTGTGTTAATTTCCACATTTATGAGCCATAAGAGTCTTATTCTATTAACTCAGCACTGACTGATGATAGTAATTACATCAGAATAGAAAATAACACACGTAGAATACAGACTGAGTGAAAAAAACAATTAACTATCATTTAAGTTGGCCAATCACAGGATTTAATATCATCAGTTTTAAATGTGTGCTCCAAGTGCTAAGCGACGCGATTGTTACAAAATCGACTTCAATAAATTGTTCGTTTCTTTGGGTAGCGGTAGTGTAGGTATCAATTTTTAAAAACATTAAATTTCTTTTTTTTTTCACAAAAAACTTGTAACGTTTCCGGAAGGAATTTGATAATTTAGAAATATTGAGGACTTTTCTAAAAGGGCGGTCATCTGATCTGTGATACTTACCACCACATTGTCAGGATGCGCATCGGTACCTACATACCTAGTTAGAACACAGAAATCTTGGTGAGTGCTGAACTTTGTGGCTAATTGTTAAAAAAAATTCTTACTTTGATTTTTTTTTATAATCGTTTACAATTTTAAGAAACCGCTATTCGCTTTGTTTTTAATCCGCTATTATTCTTGACTTGCGCTGCAACACAGTGGTTAGTCGTGAGAGTGTCGGCACGGCTTACAAAGCAATGCTGAGTCAGCGCGACTGTCGACATGCTACTGCTACTGTGGCGTATACTAGATCATTGTTGGAAATTCACTCAACAATTTATATCAATTCGGAGTTATAAGCGGTGAGATGAGTAGGTATAGCAGTCATCCCAATATGGTTTAATTAGGTAGGTATGGTTAAGTAGACTGACTTATGTGAGTAATTATTAAAATTATGGGTTTTACACACTTAAGGCTGCATATATACTTACATATAGACACCTCATATTAGTACGGACATTTTTCTTATATTATCCACTAACTGTTGATTGCGACTTCGTACGCGTGAAAGTAATGTTATAATGCCGATTTGATTGCTCTCAGCTTAGCCCCTAGGATACGTAGCGTGATAATATATAGCCTATTTGAAGACCCTACCCCTAGTTAATATTTGTGCAAAATTTAAATCAACTCTATTCGATAGATATTTTGTCACAAATATTACTTAATACTTTTTAGATGGGTTTATTAACGCTAATATTCAATTTGTAAAATTTTCTCAAATCCTTTAACATAATAAATATTATAGTACAAAAGAAATGTATCGACGACAGTACCGAACGATCAACTAAAAAAAAACAAACTCTTGTGATTAGGCCCAACAGCCGCCGTCTTTAGTCCACGGTGCACCTTCTTTAGAAAAAACTACGGTAGCTAATAACAAACTATACTAATTTTCTATTGATTGAATATCATCGTTCTAATCAACTTCATATATGTCTATAAAAATGTGTGTTGTAATTGGTGTTTGTTCACAAAGAGGTTAAGAGAGTAGATATTGTTCATTTATCTACCTAGTTTTATTATTTGAAGTAGTACCTTTTAAAAATTGAAAGCAATGAGGTTGTTCATTATTTTTTAAACCTCTTTAAAGAAAACATCTAGGTTTGCCCAGAGCTTCTCCTGTGACAGTATTGTGACATATAAAATCTATAGATACATTACCAACACTGAAAAATGGTAACAAAAAAGTCAGACAATTGCCTTACTTTTCATACATGCTACCAGTGATAGTTTCATTTCATCAATACATATAATAAAATCGTACCAGGTCGCTGTCTGAACATGGAAGATAAGTAAGAAAAAATATTATAGGGGGTAGGGGGGCTTTATAAACGCAATAGAACCTAAAACAACGACTTTTAGAATTTTTGTCTGTTTGTCTGTATATCTGTATGTCTGTATATCTGTTTGTCTGTACGTTTGTGCACGCTAATCTCAGTAAACCCTTAACCCATTGCAATGCGGTTTTCTTTATTGTATATAATATACGTTTGAAAATATGCCAAATTTTTTGACAGTTATTAGGTAAGTACTACAACTTCGCTTCCTTGAATAAAAGCTTGTTGAAATACCTACATTGCCTATGTTAATTTAGAAAAATCAGGCTAACTAATGGCGTAGGATTTTTGAAATTAGTTCAGTAGTTTCATAGTTAATCGATTTCCTAATAAAGTAAATATTCGTAATTGTCTATCTGTGGGTAGATCACTTGACAGTAGAAAGAAACCGGGTGGCCGGAGCAGGCGCCGCTTTGCAATTCGCCTCGCCTCTGCCCAGTCTATCACTTTTTGTCCACTTACTTTTTGTTGATTTTGTATAATTTCGGTTAAACTAATGTTTGGGCTTCGATTTTTCGGTTCGTAAAAGGGTGTGAAATCGGAGTTAATTGAAGAAGGTAATAGCATTGTGTTTGTCATTTTCCTTTCGTTTATTTTTTTGTTAGGAGATTCCCTATTTTAGAACATTTTACAGTTTATGCGTAAGAACAATAAACACTGAACTATAATTTATTATTTGAGCAACTATTCATTTATTTTTATTAAACAATGGCTATCTATACTTAATTTAGAAGAACACAAAGCAACATTATTTTAATAACTCGGAGTCGAAGTAAAACAATTAATTTTAATTGCGTATTTACAAGATATGCCGTTTGCTTTTTGGTTAATTATAAATAATTACTTACCTACATTTAACGATTTCTCTGTAACTAGCCCAAAAGCAAAAGTTTGTATTATTCTGATCAATTGTATTTTAGATTTATAAGCTCAGTCAATACTAGTAAAACACACGTAGAGCGGTTTAAACCTGCCACGGCAGCTTCTCCAATATCTTCAATTGAAAAAATAGAGAATTTCACAATGTTCATAAAAACTGGAGATAACTAGATTTAGAGATCAGTTAGACACGTACTACTCTGGTTTAGATATCTATGACCGTACTAATAAGTAAAGTATAAAAATTTTGACACTGATTTTAAGAACACTAATGAAATTCCCCCTCCTTCCCCCCTTTTTTTTAATTGATAATTTTCTTTGTTTTTTTTCTTGAACATAAAGAATTAGACACATAGAAATAAGTAATTTTAATGTCTCAATTTGTAAATATTCATGAAATTGATATTGTAGATAGAATGTTACCCAGTTATGTTATTTCTCATAGTCATAGAACCACAACAAAGTGGCATTTAGCTATTAAGGTAAAAGGAACTAAAATTCGATTTCAGGCCTTATTATTTCAACGGATAAGTAAACATGGTTCCTGTTTTAAATATCAAAACGCGTGTTACATTTGTAGTAGATTTAAATAATCAATATTAACCGTATCTACCTAGCATTGGATACAACCAATAGGGAACAGTTCACTTATCAGTATAATGAGGTGTTATTGTTAAACACGAATAAAAGCCGAATTTTCCGTATTCCGCAAAACTATGACGTCATCATTTGAAGCTTGATTCTTCTTGACGATATTATCGATTGACATACAATAGTCGATGTTTAAAACAATGCATTTTTAATGTCGAAATTGTCAATAATCCACTTATGTCAGATTTAATAAGCATGACTGTCAGTAGTCGCATCGTGCTTCAGTTTAATGTTAGTAAATAATAAGGTAGTGACTTCTCAGCACATTGTGAAAGAGAGCTTAGCGCTCTGTATCTAAACAAAAGAGTCAAATCATAAACGGCTCTCAGGTGGGATATCGTTGTGGGACCGCGACTGTCGGCAAACGGTCTCATCTCAAAGAGCGTATGCAAGTCACTGGCGCGCCGCCGGCGCCCAAATCTTCATCACCTATTAATCGCCATACCGCCGCTTGTGTGTTTTCTTAATTGTTTTTGACCACAAAATGAAATTTGAAAGTTCTATATGAATAGCGTTCGAAACTGATTAATTTGTTTTAAATGTGACTTTAATAAAAATTTGAATGCTTTTTTAAACGTTCCCTTTTATATTTAACTCAACTTCAGGATACTTTTGATCTCGGTATTGAGCGCGGTTCCTTTGGGAGTGGGGATGAAAGGCCTATTTGGCCTTTTCAGTTGTAATTTCTTAACACATGATCAGATTTTAATCATTCTTTTGGGTTTAGAGAAGTAGTACTGTAATGTTGATCCTTACAAGTTTTAATATTGAGGTTCTACTGTTCAGAAATTGATGACAGCCTAATCTTCGCTAGGTAAGGGTTCCTTTAAATGTGAAGGTCATTCTAAGCTGGCGTGTTTGCTTTATCATAAAGCAAGCCTTTCAGTTTCACACGCTTCTGTGAGCCTAGTAGAAGGTACGAAAGTATCTAAATGCTAGAAACACTCATTACTATATGTCAACATATAGGTTCTAAGGGCTAAAAATGATTTAAGTAGTCCGAAGGTGCATTTGACTACACAACTAAAAACAACTAACCTTCACGTATGTGCAAGTCTGCCATTGTGACTAAGAGGTTTGGGCTACTGGTAAATTTGTATCATTTACATTCGTTTAAACGATACCTCGCATTGAAGATGATGTCAAGAGCCTGGGTCACACACCACGATTTTTTATTTAGTATATTTATAATCTTTTATACAAATACCTATGAATATTGAACATGTAAAACGGACATAGCCGATAATGTTATTAGTTACCTGATAGTATAAATTAGGTACTAATTTAAATAAAGCTTAAGCGAATTAAAAAAATAAAAACTGCTTATCTAAAATAGAATAAAAACTAATTAAAAACAAAAATTAACACATGTTTACAATATGGTCACACCTTTTCTCCAAAAACTATTTTTTAAATACCACAAAAGCGAGAGATGTTATAAGTTTGACCCGCGTATCTGTCTATCTGTGGCATCGTAGCAGTCTAACGAATGGACCAATTTTGATGCAATTAGTTTTTGATCGAAAGCCGATGTAACCGGAATGGTTCTTAGCTAATAAATTTTAAAAATCATCTGCTCACTTCCTGAGTGCTTAAGCATTTTTTCTGAAATTCACAGGTCCGATTCTTTTGAATTGTGGTATAGGAACTGTTACTTTGATGGTATTTCCATGACATGGGTAGCATATAACTACTTGTTACGTTAAGTATTCCGCAGATAACTAAAGTTATCTGCGGAATACTCAACTTCTCAGAATATTACAACTTAATAAAACAGCATCAAAATTCCACATAATACTTGTAAGTGGTGAGCCAGTTACCGTATACGAGTATGCACACAGCTTGCAGCGAGGCTGACTTGAACCCTAAAGATCTCGTTAAATCCCCTTACACCAATAAGCCCTTGAATATAATACTTGAGTAATTACAATATTATAGATAACGTTAAAACAATATTGGGGTGGAACGAAACGGGGTGGAAATACAAGACTATAAAACAACCAAGGGGTTGGTGGTGATGATTAGGGAGGCTTATCCACACTAATCTCATACTCACTGGTTCACAAACAGCAGAATTTTATTGACTCATCGTGGTAATAGGTTTGTCAAGTATTGAATTATCATTTGAGTGCTAGTCCCGGTTGAATCTGAAGGTACTATAGTTACAGGACTTGCTGGTCAACTTTTACGTGGGATACATACATACATAATATGGTCACGCCTTTATCCCCGAAGGGGTAGGCAGAGGCATATTATATGCCCACATTTCACCCTTGTATAATTTGTCCCACGTAATAGGTGGTGAGCCGTATTGCCGTGTTTAAATGGACAGGCGCAGGTTGTGACTGCCTGCTGTTGAAATAAAGCCTTCAACTTAGCTTAACGACTGCCATTTTACTGGCAACCGGGACCAACGGCTTAATGTGCCTTCCAAAGCACGGAAGCGCTCAAATAAATGTCACAAAGTGATCACATGGATGGTCACCCATCCATAGACCGGCCATAGTGAAAGTTGCTTACTGCAGTGATCGTTTACAGAACACTGAGTCCGCGGGACCACGAGCGCTTACAAATGGTCAAATACAGAAGAATATCCTACTTCCTACTAATATTATAAATGTGAAAGTTTGTGAAGATGTTTAGATGTTTGGATGTTTGTTACTCAATCATGCTCTAACGGCTAAATGGATCGGGCTAAAATTTGGAACCAGGGTTGATTATAGTCTGGAATAACATATAGGCTACATTCCATCCCGGGAATGTCTTCCCATGGGGAGCGGATCGGGAACCATATTTCACGGGAGCGAAGCCGCGAGAAAAATACTTTTGTAAGACCTTCGTTAGGTAGCTATAATCTTATTGAAACAGTAAACTTGGAAACATTCGAGCTATAATGTAAGAGTAATAAATATTACCAGTAGTTCAATGCCTAGAACGACCATTTGGAAGGAAGATAGTAATTAACTACTCTAACTTAGGGACATTCCATAAATACATAATGCATCATATTTCGTCAATATTCAAACATCCATGATGTGTAAAGTCCTGACTATGTAACCTGCCCTTCGATTCAATGATTTACGTAATATAAACGAACGAGTCTAAACCAAATGAGTCTGTTGTGGTGCCTAAAACAACATTTTCATGTAAATTAAGTTTATTCAAAATGTATCATGCCATTACGATTATGTAGTTTATAGATAAGAGGTGTTAATAGTTCAATAAATTGACAAAACGAGACGTGACCAATCGACTAATAATGTATTATTTATGCCGTAGAGATTATATATTATTAATCGCCTTAAAATATTTACGATGACGTTTTTCTTGTAATGTATTAATCGAATGACGCGTGCTAATATTTTTGTATCCAACATGTTTTATTGAGCAATCCACTCGAAAATATAAACATTTTAAATAATGTTAAAATTCTATTCGTGTGTCCACACATCTATAATGACATAATGTGAGGCTTCTGCGCGTTTCGCGGTTCTACCGAGAACTTGTCTAATCGGTTATAGTTAACCCTTCCAAATTACATGTCAGAGACACAGAATTCAAAGCAAGGACGCTCCGGTCATTCGGCTTATCATTTTAACAGGTAACCATTATAGCACCAATGCCATTTCAGTTTTGGCCAGGTTTTAATAAGCGGATTGTGAGTTGAAATATTCCTTGTAAAGCAATTTTGTTATTCCACATTTGAATGCTGTAATCTGGTATTAGTTCATTTATATCTGGCACCTATAATAGTCAGTCCATTAATAAATGTAAATTGATTATTATAGACTCGATCCTTTAGAGACTAATGTCGGCAATTTGTTGTTACGAAATGTCGCATTGATTAAAATAATTATATAAATCGTCGTAGCTACTATCAATATAAATTCTGTGACAAGGATTTGGCTTATGTTTTAACGCCCACGCCCAACAAGATGTTGAATGTAATCAACTTCCACTTATCCTCGTACTAGATTTAATACAGGTCTTCGTACTGTTTTGTGTACTTTTAATTCTTGTGACAGAAGATAATGTTTACAAACAATCAATCAGCTTGTACAAAAAATATAAGAAACTATCTAAGCTTTTTACCATGTCTTATGTGTACTCCTTTGCCAAAAATGCTTACGCTTCTAGTACCTAGTATTGCCCAATGCAAGAATAAAATGAGACTGGGGCCAGGTCTTGTTCTTGGTGTTGTGATCCCAGGGGCTTGCAAAAAACTTTCGTAAGTCTTGCACATTGCTTAGTGTGTTATACTCAGTTTGACTTCACTGCGAGACTGCAAGAGTCCTGCAAACCTATCTGGTCTCCCATGAATCTTTCAGGTTTCAGTATTGTTCTTAAAAAAATTAGGTTGTCTGGTCTTGCAGCTCGATTTTAGAAATGCTCTTTCGGTTGGTAATGCTAGTCTGGATTATAAATTATGTTTGAGCCGAAAGACGATGTCCAAAACTATCCCAGAATAAGTGGGCGCAGCTCAACATAATTGGCAGCTCTGAAATAACAGAAGAAATTTATTCCTCTTGACCACAATTTCTTTCTTTAACACTTGCAAAGTTCTTGCTCCTTCCAATCCTTGACCATGAAGATAAAAAAAAAATATTCACGGACATCTCACACAACGCTATCTGATCCCAAAGTAAGCTAGGAATAACCTGCTTGTGTTATAGGTATCAGACCACGGATATTAATACTTATATACTTTTAAATACAAACATATTATAGGTACAAAGAAACACCCAGACTCTTGAGACAAACATTTATGGGTCACACAAATATTTGTCTCCGGTGGGAATCGAACCCACGACCTCCAGCGCCGCAGGCGGTATCACTACCGACTGCGCCACAGAGGCAGTCAGTAGTGACGATGTCAGTTACTTGGAAAGATCTGCCAAGATCCATATTGAGGAACATGAGCTTCTCCAATAAACGGATGCTTAACACGATCGTGAAATTAATAACAAAACAACAAACTAAGTACAATGGATTATAAAATGTTGCAGTTTCTACCGTTATCTTTTTCGCTATCTAAGCCGCTACGCAAACGACAGTTTGACGAATTATACATCGAATAAGCTGTTAGAGCTATTGAAAGCCGTATTAAACTTTCGCTGTTAGTAATTGAATTACACGTCAAAAGATAATACACCCAACCGATGCAGGACTCTGAATGGCCCGGTTCGAGCATTGTGAATAGGCGCCGCATGGTTTCAAAATAGTATGCGGATCAAATTGCTATAATACTATTGCAGATTATTATCAGTATAGCCCCACACACGGGAATACGACAGTGTAAAGTTATCAGATTCATCTAAAAGAGCTGGATATTATCTTCATCAATAAGCTATGAGGCATTTTTGGAGGATTTTCTTTGGATTAGAGTCTTACATATGTTTTGATGCTTTGTCAGTGAAATATACTAGATAGGATTTGATAGGTAAGTATACCTATATTTTTATATTTAGGTATGTAGTAAATTATATCTACATAGGTAGGTACCTACATCACAATATTTTTTATTGTTGATGTTTCTGTGTCTCAATAATCTAGCTATAATGTATTTACCTATGTTATGTATTAAGAAATATGTATGTATGTACGTAGGTGTGTTTATCAGTTTTCTAAGTACCTACCATAGCACAAGTTATTACTTGCTTTGGGTGTTGTTCAAAAAAAAGTCCTACAATATTTATTTTTTGACGTAGGTATAGTTCAAACGATCCCGAAAGAGCGCTCACACAAACAAGTTTCAGAAAGTTTCTAAACTGCGTAAAAATAGCGTTCGATAAAGCTCAAATTGGTTTCGTCACCTTGAAAGCCTTAACGGCGTAAGCGACAGCCTCACCGCGACTCGTCCGATCGATGAAAGTGCTCTTTGTTTGTCGGATATACAAGCCGAATTCGCATCACGTTTGCGTCGCCGAAAAACGCAAACTGAGATAAACAACATTCTCCCCCCTCTCGAGAGATCGTAAGTGTAACGTTTTACCGGACAATTTTCGTCTTTAACGAGGACTATTAAGGCGCGTTTTTGGACGAGCCTCTTCGAACAACAATTGAATCAGTTCACGCAGCATCAAATCACTAAACCACTGGGCGGAGCGTACTCAGACTCCACCGGGGGACGGCGGAAAAGGGACGGAACAGCACCGCTCTCTCGCCTTTGTATGAAGTTGAAAAGAGATGAGCGTATTGTCTGTCAAACGGTCTCGACTTGAGATGCGAGACCAAAATTAAGTACTATCCGAGAGCTTTTTGTATACGTAGCCTGCGGCGGCAATAAAAGAATAGTGTCGCTGAGCAGATTCTTTCTCATTCAGCACTTCACAATTAAATAAGTGCTCTCGAGTGATGTACTCTAAGAGCGAGCCGTCATAATAACATGATAAATGAGAGAGCAGTTTTCTATCAATCATTTCTCAGCTACTGATAATTAAAGTGTACCATTTATATTGCGATCAAGTTTAATATCACGCATCATGTTCAATTTTAGTAGCAACGTTATTTCTTTTTAGATCTCTAGGGTTGGGGCGCCATTGATGCAGCTACAAAACCACAAATAATTTTGTGAATGACGAACAACAAAACACGTAAACTCCCCCTCATTTGCATTTAATAAAATTAAATGATCCATTTATGAAAATTAATTAATGAGATAACCAGTGAAGCGTTTGGAATAGAGCTACGAATGGGGCAAGGACGCGCTCCTAACAATGGCCCTTACACTCCGCGAGTAATAATAAGTAATACAATGATAATGCGTGGTGCTACTACTCCCCACGAATTAATAAAAACTTCACTCAATGACAATAACAAACCACTTTTGTAGTAATAGAATACTGCAGAACGAAATTAAATTAAATTTTCGGAATGGGGATGCGCCTCTTTATTTTAGGAATATAATAGCCGTAAGTAAATGCGAAAATGTACTTAGAGCGGCTTTTTGATAATAGCATACATGTACATGGTGATATAAAGATTTTAGTTTCAGCTTTAGCAGGAATTTAGATTTTATAGCACACTATGAAACCTAAAACTACCCTCTCTATCCACTAACACATTTTGTGTTTTTTTGTACGTAGTCTGCATTTCAGCATACTTAGAGAATATTTATGGCTTCTGTAAAATAACCATTAATCGTTATCTACCTTGTCACATAATAACACTAATTAAGTTACACATTTAAATAAAATATGTAGCTGTAGGTAAATGGTGTTTATAATTCTACGTAATCCCCTGGATTATAAACCTTGACAGTAGGTACCTACTACCGGTTATCGAGTATCTTCAGTCAATAAAGTCATTTGTAGTTTTAACTTTATATCAATGTAATATATGGCTTGGACATATTGGAGATCTTTAGTGTCGGCAGAACTGAATCCGTCTCAAACTCTGTAATTTTTTGTTAACGCAAACCACTGTATCTTTCAAATTATTATTTTCTTTTTAAGTTTAGCATAGATTGACCGGTATAAGCATTTTTGTTTTTTTTAATCTTTCAGATTTCAAAGAAGAATCTTGCTTAAGTTCAGGTTTACTAAAGGTTTAACTGAGTAAAAATAGAATTGGCCAACTTGGAAAAATTAAAACTTCAACTTAAAATGTATTTTAAGTTTCCACTTGTTATTACTAAAACATTTGTGTATGTGTGTACTGAGAGCCCACACATACACAAATTTGTTTTACACAGAGTTTTACACAAAACGAAGTTATTATCATCAAGCTAAATAACAACTATAATTGCAAGGCACGACAATATCTACGCAGTTACAAATGACATAAATAATTCCAACTCACCCTTCCCCAAACGAATCAAATAAATCAAATTAAAGTACTTGTCCACGGCTCAGTGCATTCACTAGTGTCCAAGACATTTTGTCAAATTTATTATTTTATTTACATTTTTTTATTAGCGGTTTGAATACGATATCTTCATTGTTGTCTCAAGTGCACTGTGACAAATTTGATGACGATTGGGGTCACGATGTGAGGGCCGTAGTCGGTAAAATATCGTTGTAGGGTACCAAAACGGTAGTTCACAGAATTTTAGAGTCGATTTAAGTTTGTAATGTGACATAAATCGTACTTGTGTGCTTGTGGGATTCATTTAACAATTTATTTCTATGTCAAATGGACTGTGATCGTTTTGTCATCGGATTTTTTGCGGATGTCAATGAATTATTATACTTTCAAGGGTTAATAAATTATTTCTAATGAATCTTTTTTTAAGTTCAAATCTTTAAGATATCTATTTATCGAGTTCTTATTGATTGATAACGGTTATTTATGTTTTTAAGTACTCATAAGGTAGGCAGACAAGTATTGCAACGCCAGATGTGTAACTTTCTGAAATCCCATACTACAGACGTTTCAGAAAATCGATGTACTGAGCTCATCCCAAAACCACGTGCGTGGAAGGTATATTGAGGCCTTTTTCTTGATTGGCGTGACATATATCATAAGACAATACTAAGTCTCTGACCAGTCTGAGTTAAGCTGTACACGGATATTGAAATTATAAGGATTCTGTGTTACCTACAGAAACGTAAAATTGTTTTGGTTCACACTTCAGCTATTTAGTAGGTACGAGTAACCCTAATATTTTTGCCAAGTGGGAGCCAATGTAATAAATCAGCCGGTATTTTTTCTGTCGGTGTTATTAGTTGAAAGAGTCCCTGTTATTAATTCTTTCAACTAAACATTTTCTTGTTATATCGCCTATTTTATACAGAAATACTCTAGGAATATCATTAAGCTAGTAGGTACCCGAGGGAGCGGAGCAATAACCATAAATGTTGACAAATCGGGCAGACTTCCTTACGGTACCTATTGTAAATCTAATAAGTTACCGATCAGTATGGGCGAAAGGGATGCAACGGGGGATCAAAGCACACTGGGAGCACGCACGCATCACTAATAAATGTATCTATGAATATTTATGTAGTTAGCCACATCAACTCATACTTAGACCAGGAGATCCTTGGTCCATGGGGTCCCAATGTGCATAGATTTTTTAAGAATTTCAAAAAGCGCTTAGTAGCGTCGATTAGTAACCCAGGGGCTGGCAGTTTTCTCTCTCAGCGAATATGTATTGCTATTCAAAAGGGGAATGCTACTAGTCTTTAAGGCATAATGCCACGGGGGCCTTAGTTTTGATAGTAATAATGTAAATGTATAATGTACTCGTAATTATGTTTCTCTGTAATGTTTAACAATAAATGTTGTTTAGTACCTACTCATACTTACTATCTCACTTTCTCCTACAGAACAAAATGGAAGAGACAGACGGCTGTAGGACTTGAACTGCTAGCGGAGGCTGGGAACTACGCAGCGTTTCAGCGGCTTTATGGTGGGTACTGGCCTGGTGTGCCAGCGTATCCCACGCAGCCGGCGCCCTCAGCAGATCTGTACTACCGGCAAGCAGCTGCTACAGCTGCCGCCGCTGCGACTGCCACTGCAAATACGTTGCAGAAACCACTACCTTATCGGTAAGTATCTACCTATTTAAATTCAATTAAATTCAATAAAATAATTACTAAACATCTAAGTTACATATTATTAGCATTGATAACGTTTTAACATTGAGCACGGAATTGCCGCGGGCTCGCCGCGCACAGAGCACGGAACCGCGCGGGAGGGCGCGATGCGATTCCTGCTCTGTAGTTTTAAAAGTAAAAAAATAGATGTAAGAGAACGCTTTTAATGTCCGAAAAAGATATCAATAGTCCCTACTAATAAACCGTAATCACTTTCCCTAAACAATAATATGCGGTAGACGGATTTTGGAATAGACCTACGTTCAGCTGTGGACTGCGATAGGCTGATTTGATATGAATTCAAAATACCTTCTGAAAAAACTCTAAATTTGTCTCCTTGTCATTTATGTCTATATTTCTGCGTCAAGTGTATTCAAATGTTCTATTGTTTGTCCTATAGGTTATATCCAGGCGCGCCTTTAGGTGGTGTTCCGCCCTTAGGACTCGGATTACCGGGACCTTCTGCCCACCTGGGTGGGCTGGGAGCTCCTGCATTGGGTGCTTTGGGGTACTACGCCCACGCGCGGCGGTCGCCATCCCCTGATCTCGACCCCGGTAGTCCGGCGCCCCCGCATCGCTCACCTCCTCATACGCCTCATACACCTGCGGATAGACCCTCAGACGACGAAGATGATGACGAACCAATACACGTGTAATGTGAACTTACCTTTATTTTCAATGGTGAACTTTTAGCCCAAAAGTGATATTTTGCAAGGAAGTGTACAATAAACTAACAGTGACAAAGACTAAGTGAATAGAAAGACACTCCTTTTCTTTGACTTGTACTTATGTGAATGTGAATGAATGATGGTTTGTCATTTACTCACCGTTTGACATCTGTGGTTTGTGGATAGTCTGCTGCGTTTTATACGCGCACTAAATTCGAAATTCATGTACCTACATTCGAATATTTTCCTTGACGGATTGAGTCATTAGTCCGTGATATGTGATATTATAAGCCCAGATTTGATATTAAGAACGTGTAAAATATAAATTGATGTCGTGTTAACTACTTATTTGTAACTAGTTACTATATAAAGCTTTGTAAGTTACAATATAACGTGAATAGGTTTGTAAGATACATTCCGTTATTATTTTATATCTAGACAATTTTTCAGAAAATTCGCGTTTTGGCATTACATCTCCCACTAAGGTCTCCAAATAATAATTACTTTTTCTAGTTTTGTGACTGACACGAATTACGATAATTAATTATAATGATAACAATTTCTATACCAGTCCTGGCTAGTGGATACCAACTTGTTAAGAGAGTCTTGGACGTAAAGAAACATGGACGCCTTCTTTTCTTCATTTTATTACTATTCAATATTAATGTACACCACTACCTATTTATGTATAAACTGTTGAATTAAAACTTAAAAGTTTAGCAATATTTATGAGTTATGGGAAGTGATTTAATACAGTGAATTGCGATATTTCCCTTTCCTCTTTCCAAACTTTACAATCTCAAGAAAAATTTCCACTGCAGACGTGAATAACATTATAATCTTTTGACAATGAAGAAGTCTCATATTGTTTTAGTAAATCAAAGACTTAAAACAAAATAAAAACAACTTATAAGATTCAAATTACTTGCCTGCAATATCTTGAAATCGAAAAATCCAAAATGAAAAAAATTCTATTCAAGACTGGTACAGTCAATTTTGAAATCAAGCCGATTCGTCATAAATACTATCTTGGTATTTAAAAAATAGTTAGGTGCGCTAGATTAAAGTGTCTGTTTCTCAATTCGCCAGTAAGGTACCAGATGTAAGATATTAAAAATAAAACCAATTGCCACTGCTATTTATGGATTATGGAATATTTGAACGGCTTATAGAATAAGATTATAGCTACTTAGTAATTGTGAAACAGATACCCTTTCCTGTCAGAACAGTAAGTACAAAAAGGATTCATATGTAATTGTAAATTTCATGACATATTTTTGCAATCAGTGACTACGTTTATTGTCAAAACAGACAGATGACAACTCAGATTATAGAACTAAAGGCATATGACGCTTACCTAACAACAAGGTAAGGCCATGGATGCAAATTAAATCCAAAATTGAATACTTTGCTCGGCAGTGCTAAACTAAGCGTCTTACTGTTCACACGTAACGAGCGTTTTCTTATTTATAGTAATAACTTCTAGAAAGTACGTAGTATTCACTTTTGGATTTGGTATTTGCTTTAATGGCCTCACTTTCTTGTTCAGTAAGCATCAACTGTCTCTAGATCTTTAATCTTTGGGTGACAAGATGTATCACTGATGCTGGTTGTACAGTATTTATATTACAGATCGTAGGCCCGGTCAATAACAATGTGCAAAGATACTGTATATTATTATATAAATATATACGTTATATGTATTCTTAGTATTAAATACACAACTTAAAGTATTAAATGTATGATGTACCTAATGCTAATAGTAATGATACGGTGCAATCCGGAATGTGACATTCCATGTCTCATAGAATTTGTGGTGTTTTGTAATTAAAATGTTGTCAATTAAATATGGATATTTCTTTTTTAACCTTTTTAAATAGAATCTACGACGCCTAGGTATGTGTGTATCACATCACACACATATACTTAAACAAACTTAGGACTATAAAATATAATAAATTTCTGTGTTAGGACAGATGTATTTTGTATAGATAGAGTATGGGCAGTAAGTGGTTCATATACTTAATTTTTTTTTTTGGAAGGAAAAGACATCCGTTCCATGTTCCCAAACTTCGTAGCTTGTATTTGGTTCTATGTAATCGCTGCCATTCTATTGTCGTGTAGGAAGCCCACCTAGATCTTCAGGTTTCAAAACCTGCCTTATCTTTAAGTGCTGGACCTCTTGAATAATGGTAGCGATCATGATGAACGGTTGAAAACCTCGAAACAAATCCCCGTACTATTCAGCCTGGACGGTATGATACAATAAGGCAGTCACGGTCGCTAAAAGGATTGGGAGAGCCTTCATCTCACTGCGGATTTACAGATTAGATTAGGTTTATTTAGACTTTCCACAATGTTTCGCTTGTTCCAAAGTCGACTCCAAATCACTTTTACTTAGTAAACAAAAACCTTTATGGATTCGAGAAGTGCATTCGTCTGGACGGAGACAGTGTGGTGTGAGATTAGATTTTGATTAGAAAGCTCCAATTTTACACCTTGTCACAACGCATGGCGGTAGAATAAAATGACGGTAGGTAAATAAAATCTTGAAAAAGCTTTTTAGGGTATCTGCCCTGCATCTACAGTGGGGATACAAATTCTTTTACTTTTCTTTTTTCATAAATTCAGGTGTTCGCCTCCTGCACTCTATACGATTGATTCTGGATAGGCGAAATTTTTTTAAATAGAAACTGAAAATATTACGAAATCGACAGAGCCACTGAACTGAACAATGTGAAATGAACAAGTTAATGTACTTTAAGTAGGAAAAAAGTTTTGAATTAAAAAAAAATGGAACTCTAGTTTACATTACACGTGACTCGAGACGACCTTGACAATTATTTTACCTAGTGGTATAGTGGTTTACATAAAAGTATACCTGATTACAACAGTTGTAACAGTAGCAAACAATCTCTACCTCAAAGATTAATTAGGTGCAATAAATAAAAAGGCATTAAACACACTGTTGTGGCCGGTGGAACAGTTGTAACAACACCTCGAGGCCCCCACCGCAAACTAACTCCACTCTGTCACGCCATCACGCCGGTTCAGACTCGCTTAATAGGCTTGTGTTCAATTGTGTGTGCTATCTCCATTTGCAACCGCTCGCTCCATTAGGGCTGCTACGAATATGGGCCTATGTAGGTATCAGGTTGTATGTGATGTCCTAATTGCACGCTACGTATATGCATATCTCTGTACTGTATACATACATACATACACACAGTATACAGCAGGCATGGGCAACCTTTACGCTCAGCTGAGGGCATAATTTCCGATAATTATAATGGAACCAGGAGCCCAAGTCTACTATTTCAAAAGTGTCAGAGCAGAATTGTAATCGTAACCATCGTAACTCAATATCAGGCTAAGTGACGCATCGGCAACATTTTTGTAGCTATTGTGCTATAATTACGACTCTGTTACGAAAAATTCGACCCCAGGTCATGGGCCTTTTTAAGTTCTGGGCAGAATTGAAGCAGGTGGTGGAATTAAAATTTCAAAAATTTTCAAAGACGTAGGAATATGGAACCTCTTAGTATAATAGTACTCAGTCAAAATAGTTATTGCATTTTGTACAAGCACATTCACCACAGAGTAAGCCCCAAAGTTATTACTTCTGAGGTGTATAAGTTCATCCCTAGTCTCTAATTCTCGACTTGAAATGCGACAGTGAAAATGTTTTTGTGAAATGTCTTTTGGCGCTTGAAATGCAAATAAAAAGAAAACCTATTTAACCAGTATTTTTGTTCTGCGAATAGCGATCCTGGTATGCCTTAATTTTTGTACTTCAAATAAGTTAGTTTATTGCTACGCCTAACATCTACGAGTTCTACACCCATGCACAATCAACCAACACTTTCTCTTTATCTTTTCTCTTTTATTTTGATACATAAGGAACTTTTCCTTCATGTGTTTGTCATCATAGACAATTTAAGAAGTAAATTTTAACAGTTTTATGAATTTGTAACTATTTTCAAATTATTAGTTTTCTATACTCTCATACAAGTAAGTAACAATCAAATTTATAAAAGTAAAAGGACTTAAATTTACAGAAAAAGCGGGTTGAATTGGAGGGGAACAACATAAAAGACTGTAGAATCTACAGACTGTAGAACAACATAAAAGACTGTAGAATCTACAGACTGTAGAACAACATAAAAGACTGTATAATCTACAGTCTTTTATGTTGTGGTCCGTTGGTCGAAGGTTTCTACTATCTACAGTGTAGATAGTCGCAACCTTCGACCAACGGACCACTTAATAGTTCACACACAAAGATTTTGCAGCAACGACACGACATGGACACGTACATTTTTACAATTAATTTAGGGTAGTGTTTTTACACTTCGGAGACGCACAAGAAGGCATCTTACGGAAAAAGTCTTATCTTGACACGTGTTTCGCCTTCAGAACAATAACACCGACTACGACCGAGCGCATGCGCTTACTTTTACATCTTCAAAACCAATGTAAAGATGGGCCCGTCTATACTGTTACTTGGTCGAAGGTCAAAACCTTATGTTAGTTATATCTTAAACGAATTGTACCGCTCTAAAAGGATGAAATGGACCAATCGCACCTATAGACTCAAGTTTGTTTGTCAATTATAAACTTAGGACTATAGAAAATATTCCTACTTTTTTATGGCAATACAAAATCAAAATCATAAATATCAACTTCATCTTTAGGAAACAATTAAAGAGCCGTACTGTACTAATATGGCAAGTCACGATCGTCACGCCAGATTCCCGTTTAAAAAAACAACTTGTCCTCGACCGCTTTTACACAATCGACCCTTACTGAAAGTTTTCTTCGATTTCCTTCGAAACATTTTTAGCAGGCATAAAACCTATTTAAAAAGCAATCAGTCAGAGGTCGCTGATTGCCCACGGGGCACGCCACCGACTGTGTTCACAAAACGGAGCAATTAACAACACCCCTGCGCCTCCACATCACTGTACCCACTCCCCCCCCCTGTACAGATCTAATCGCAAAACGACCGTTTTCTAGAATCGCCTTTACAAACTATTGCGTGTTTCAACGCGTCTAGGTAACGCAATGGTCAAGCTAAATTATGTTCGTGCTATAAATATTGACTTATTTTATTTGACAATTCACAATAGAATGCTATCACGCCTATATCCACAGAGGTTAGCCTGGAATGCAAAATACTCACATTTTGATACCCGCTTATGGTCAAAACGTAATACACTCGAGAGCAATGAATCCGGGTCACTTAAAGAATCCTAAAAATCTCGGAAACTAAAAATGCTAGGTTAATGCAATAAATTGTATTTAATAGACAATGTAATACTCCTTAAATGAAGGTATTAAAACTTCTTAGTTATTGTAAAGTTATATCATAAAAAAATCAAATTTGAAAAAGGGCCACTTTCGAAGATGGAACTACGAAATTACAGCATTTGGTGTTGCTTTTTAACCGACTTCAAAAAAAGGAGGAGGTTCTCAATTCGTCTGTATGTATTTTTTTTTATGTATGTCAAGCGATAATTCCGTCAATTATAAACGGATTTCAAAAATTTTTGTTTTGTTGAATAGGGGTTACTTCTGAGGTGGTCCCATTTTCACCAGGTCAGGATCAGATGAAGGGATCTTGGAGAAAACGAGGGCAACCACCGAAAATTGTAGGGACAACTAGTGTGCTTGTTAACTTTTTAATTAAGTGCTTTAATGTTCTACACTTTAATGAAGGTATGGCGTCGATCTGATGATAGAGTCGAAAGACAGTCGAGTTCATTCCTAAACAATTTACAGCAGTTATCTTGTGTTTGGGCTTGATTGATTTGTATTGATGAGAACCTTACACCTAGATTGATAGATCCAACTTCAAAAAAAAAAGAAAGGTCTCAATGTTTTATGTATGTTCACCGTCAATTATTGACGGCTTTCAATTCTTTTTGTTGAATAGGGTTTACTTCTGAGGTGGTCCCATTATAACCAGGTTAGGATCTGATGATGGGATCCTGGAGAAATCGAGGGCAACCACCGAAAATTATAGGCACAACTAGTGCGTTTGTTAACTTTTAATTCAGTGCTTTAATGTACTACCATTAATAAAGGTCCGGAGTCGATCTGATGATGGAACCAAAAGAGATTCGAGGGAATTCCTTAAAGATTTACAGCAGCTACCTTGTGTTGGGGCTTGATTAATTTGTATTGATGAGAACTTTCACCTAGATAGATATATTTTTCGGTTCACCCGTCACTTAAAATAATGAAAAAAATTTTTTCAATAAAAAATACAACCGACTTCCAAGAAATCCTGAAAAATAAAATTTACTTAGCACAAAGTAATATGTAGTTGAATTATCAGATTTTATTCAATATAATATTGAAGTTGGTGCCATGAATAATACCTCCCTGAACCTATGAATTTACTTGGCGCCGACTTCAATATGATATTGAATAAAATCTGATAAATCAACTACATATTACTTTGTGCTAAGTAATTTTTTTTTTTCTGGATTTCTTGGAAGTCGGTTGTATTTTTTATTGAAAAAATTTTTTTCATTATGTTTGTAATCTGTCATTTATGTGGGTACATAAACCATGTTGATAGTGCTCTATATTCATTAATCAAGCTGAAATTATGTCGCTTACGCCTGAAGAATGCACCAGAATACTTACAATGCTGGAAACCGGCCGGAGTCAGCGCGATACAGCCAGGACTGTCGGTGTGTCGCTGTCAACAGTACAAAGAGTTCTCCGACGTTACGAAGAAACTGGTTCTAACCTACGCAGACCAGGAACGGGCAGAACCAGGTGTACCACAGCACGAGAAGACCGATACTTGGTGAACACCATGCTTCGAAATCGCTTTCTCACAGGAACTGAACTCACCAATCAGTTTCGACGCCTCGGAGGAAGTAACCCAAGTGCATGGACAGTAAGACGTCGGCTTGCTGAATCTAACTTAAAACCCCTTAGACCTGCAAACGGCCCTAAACTGGAGCGTGGGCATCGTATTTCGAGACTAAGGTATGCCCAGAGCCACGTAAATTGGAGTATTGAAGATTGGTCAAAAGTTATGTTCTCCGACGAATCAAAATTTATGCTCTACAAGCACGATGGAAGACACAGAGTGTATCGAAGACCAGGGGAAAGATTCAAGCAAGCATGCATCGAAGAAAAAGTAGCCTACGGTGGTGGGTCTGTACTTGTGTGGGCCGGAATTTCTTCTGAAAGTCGCACAGAGCTGGTGATCATAGAAAACGGCTCTTTAACTAGCGTAAGATATGTGGAAGAAATCCTCAATGATCACGTTGGTCCATTTATGGTCAATTTAGGTGAGGATGCTATATTTATGCATGACAATGCCCGACCTCATACAGGTAGGATTGTGAATGACTACCTTCAAGAGATGAACATTACTCGTATGGAGTGGCCAGCGCGCAGCCCGGATATCAACCCGATCGAGCATGCTTGGGACGAGCTAGGCAGATGCGTAAAACAACGAAACCCTCCCCCAATCACGCTTCGTGAGCTCAAAATTGCTCTCACAGAGGAATGGGAGAATATTCCCCAAAATCGTATAAGGAACTTGGTGTACAGCATGCCAAACCGCGTAAACGCAGTAATGGAAGCACGAGGAGGCAATACGAAGTATTAAAATTCAAGAAAATCGTAATAAAGTTCAAAAATTTCATGTTTCCTATTTTTGTTTTAAGGAGAGATCGGCAGTTTTTTCTTTATGTAATTTTGTGTTAATAAAATGTATGGTGACTCATATTTTTTTTACTTTCATTTAAGGAGTATTACATTGTCTATTAAATACAATTTATTGCATTAACCTATCATTTTTAGTTTCCGAGATTTTTAACATTCTTTAAGTGACCCGGATTTATTGCTCTCGAGTGTATTTGGCGATATGAAAATGCAACAAAGCTGAATATAATATATACCTACCTATTTTACGAATGAATTTTCCACCCAAATCCCAACCAAAAATATTCTCGAATGACCTATTAATTGAAAAATTTAGGCTACTCAGGTTCACTTCTCAAGTACTTCGTCCCATGAGTATCTCCAAGGCATATGCTTTTGTAACTGTCTACGGCCGGGAGTCTCGGGTAAGCTAGCTAAGAAAAGCCAGCTACTACCCGTTCGCTCTAAGTTTGCCGCTGGCGTAGAGGTGTATACCCGATTTTTTAATTAGACGAAGTAAATTGGCAGTAGCTAATGTCACTTCGTCATAGAAAATAAGCAACATTGTATGAAGAAGTGACATTAGTTGCTGTCAATTTACTTAGTCTTATTAAAAATTCGACTTGAAGTATGAAGCCGAGCGGCAAACTTAGAGCGAACGAGCAGTAGCTAGCTAGCTAGCTGCTTTTGTAGCCTAGCTAAGAAATTACTCGAATGCAGTTATAGCTAGCTAGCTGCTTTTGTAGCCTAGCTAAGAAATTACTCAAATGTAGTTATAACGTTCATTGTCCAGACAATGCAAAAGAATTGAATTGAGCATTGATTTGATTTCAAGCTTCAGTGAACACGATATACGCATTTCTTTACACATATTTTTTCTAAGAGATGAAGGCGTTGTGCATACTTAATCAAATTAGTTTTAGAAAATAGAAATGTGAATATTGATGACTACGACCAGTTAAATGATAAAATGTACTGTAATTTAATTTGTTGTAGTATTCGTTAGTAATGACCTATTGTTGAACACTGTGACAAGTTATTTATATAAAATGTACCATTTATATCTAGGATTAGTACAAGATACGGTTAAGAATGATCTTCACAGAGCTGGTTAATGAATGAAAATTATTTTATATTCAATGAAATAGGTATGTCAATAAATTAATTGCAGATGGGTTGCGTAAAAAAATTCAGTTCAGAATTTGACCAATCAAAAATTTAAAAAATATGTTAACATTTTTTTTTCATTTCATAAGTACCAATTGAAAGTACAACGCCCCTAGGATATACAAATGATAGGTTGTCGACTTTTTTCCCGTCACAACTCTTGGGTACGCAGGTATAAACAAGTAAATCGATACTAGTAACTTATATATGGTTAATGGATTAAAGTTAATTAAAATATAAAACTTATTTCATTGAATCCACCATTGATTATTTCATTGATGACCCATGAAATGTTTTTTTTTTAATTTTTGACTACTTAGTCATATGCTGGACTGAATTTTTTTAGGCAACTCATCTGCAATTAATATATTGACATATTTCATTGAATATAAAATAATTTTCATCCATTAACCAGCTCGGTGAAGATCGTTCTTAACGGGATCTTAGACCAGATGTTGAGTATCTTAAAACTCTGAAGCAAGTTGCCGTGGCAAAATTTTTCATAGAAACAGCGAAATCCCTAGATTCTTAACCAGACAGAGTAACGACTGGTATAAAAAGCGTAGTCATTTAAAAAAAAAATTTTTCTACGTTTTTAAAATATTTATACAAGTTTAGTAGTTAGTAAGGTTAAATACTTCATAAATAATATGTACATTTGCATTTGTAACAGAACTTGTGGTCGAACTAGTCATATACTGACAAGCGGCATAATGATGTGCAATAAATTATTTAAATTATTATTTATTATTCACTGTTTACCCTAAAAAAGAATTGCTAGTAACTAAACCAACAAAAACTACATTTATATATATATAACATACATTTGTAACATATTTGCATAGTTAAAGGAAATTTATAAAAACTTCAAACAGCTACTATCACGCCAGTAGCCACACACTTGTTCTGTATTAATATGTATGCTGTTTAAACGATGTTTAATCACAATAGACACGCATCGTTTTTATTGCTAGTTGTAATGAAACGTATATTTTCTGATTGTAATCAATATCTAAATAAAAAAATAGCAATTCTAAACGATAAATTGTCATTTCATATACATTTATTAGTAGTAAAAGACAGTTTTATCAGAGTGTTGCTTTTGTACGAAAAAGTCCGCATTCTAGTCAACTTGTTTTTTTCACCATCGTATCAGACGAGGAAAAAATAAGAGGAAACAGTCTGTGACGTAATAGAGTGATGAATTTAAATGTTGGGGATGGAGAGCCAGAGGAAAGCCAAATAAAATATGGATGGATTGTGTAAAGAATGATATGCATGTGAAAAGAGTGAATGATGAGGGGAGTAATGCAAAAAGAGCTTAAACTGCGCCAACCCCATATAAATTGTAACAAGAGTAAGAGATTGATGATAAATCTGTATAAAAAAAAGTTAGCATAGTAACTGCTGCTATCCTATCGATAAATTGTCGACAAAATCCTTATCCCAGTGATACCAGTATCCATCCATCTATGTAATACAACATCCCAACAAAAGGCAAGCTTATATGTTGCTATTAATGTTGACTGTAGACGTAACGAAAAAAGACAACTTGGCCCAGACGGTACTTGTACCCGCAACTCTTGCCTAATCCAGGGTAATGCTCGAACTAATTGAGCTACGGGAGCCACACTGATACAAGCTGAAATTGTTCACCTTATTGTAACCGTATTTAAGAGTATGGCACAGAGCCATCTATCGAGCTACTTAGCCGTCGGGGCCAAGTCGTCTTTTTAGGGTTTCGTAGCCAAATGGCAAAAACGGAACCCTTATAGATTCGTCATGTCTGACTGTCTGTCTGTCTGTATGTCTGTCTGTCTGTCTGTCCGTCCGTGTGTCACAGCCATTTTTCTCCGAAACTTTAAGGCCTATGATATTGAAACTTGGTAACTAGATGTATTCTGTGAACCACATTAAGATTCTTATATAAAACTTGAAAAAAGCAGTAAATTTTGGGGGTCCCCATACTCAGAACTGAAACTCAAATTTTTTTTTTCATCAAAACCATACCATCTATAGATAGGTCTTTAAAAATGCTATTGAGGTTTATAACATTACTTTCTTCTAAACTGAATAGTTTGCGCAAGAGACTCTTCCAAAGTGGAAAAATGTGTGTGTCCCCCCCTCTAACTTCTAAACTAAAAGAATGATAAATCTAAAAAGAATATATGATGTCCATTGTAATAATGTAAACATAGATATGTAATAATTATGTTTCTCTGTAATTTTTAACAATAAATGTATATTGTCCATTGCCATAAAAACTACCAACGAAAATTGGTTTGAACGAGATAGAGCTGGTAGTTTTTTTTAATTCGTCATAAACCGCAATTTTGATTGTGTTAAAACATCAATCAAAGTTACAACGAACTATAAGAACTTTTATATTATGTTGCTTGCTGCTACGAAACCCTTCATGGGCGAGTCCAACTCGCACTTGGCCGGTTTTTTCACTTTATAATAAAATATTAGCAAAGAATATCGCATGCAGCGGTCACATTCACTCCGCAGTTTACATACCCAGATAGACGATGTTATAATTTATCTGCATGCGGTTTTAGTCCTTAAGCTGGAACTCTATTTTTGCACCTAGATCGTACATACATTATTTGTTTTAGGTTAGAAAGAGAAATAAACAAAGACATGGTCAGTTTACCAAAACAACTTCCTGACGTTGCATTGTGGATTATGTGTGTCGTTAAAGATTGTTTAATTGAGTGAATTATGACCGATGCTTCCTCAATTCGCGTAATTTTTAACATTTTATTGCTGTTCACCTACCTGCTAATGTTTCCTGCGGTTTGATAAGTGCTTCGTTAACAAAGCAAAATACGTTTTACTTAAGATTCATTGCGATCGTTAACTACTCGTATAATGCACGATAATGAGTGACTACTCACGATTTTGATGATTATGTTGATGAATTAATTGCTCTAATGGTCTTATTGACCTAGTTAAGTTAAAATAGCTAATTACGTTGCGATTTTTTTGATAATTTGTGTTAATTGGGTCTTGTAGTGTAGAAAGTCTTTCGCGAATAGTGGAAGTTACATTTTCATAAAGAGTACCAGACAAAAGATTTTCAATTACTTAATAAAGTAAACAAAGGCGGTTTGTGTCACATAGAAAGTAACCAGCACACTTTATTTTACTATATTCCTAAGAAACTAGCGGACGGCCAGTTCAACTCCCGTTCCCGTGGGGAAATGGAAATAAAATAGCCTATGTAACCCAGGGATAGTGTAGCTTTCCAATAGTGAAAAAAGTTTACAATCGGTCTATTCTATGCAAACAAACTAAAAAAACAATCAATCAAATCTTTCCTCGTCATAATATACTGTTTGAATTTATAGTCGTTCTGGAACGGAAAGTGCGCGTGACGTCTACTAAATAGTAGAGCCAAGCGCGTCTACTATTTAGTAGACGCGCTTGGCGCTATGCAGAGACGTCTCTAAATAGCGTCAAGCGCGTCTAGTAAATACCTCGCGGAGTCATCTTAAAGGTGAGAACAGTACTCGACGCAGGCAACATTTTCCGTAATTTTTTTTTTGTTGATTTTCAAATTGACAGTTTCAATCGGTTCTGTTATCGATACTGTGCCTGAACCTTTCCGTTCCAGAACAACTATAAATTCAACCAGTAGGTAAAGATTTGGTCTGTAGCAGCCTAGTGCTGATAGAAAACATTTAGATGTATAGGTGTCACCCTACTGAGTGTCTCGTTGCAAGCCTCACCAGCCAGTAGTGCACCTATTGACTTACATAGGAGACAGGTTTCGGCAGAGTGCACGAAATTTGCAACAGAGCTCTGTACCAAACCGAGCGACTAGCGTACGACCAGGTCAATTACTTAAAGTGAATAGGGAGATACCTTATCATTTTCTTTTTTTGCTTGTGGAAATCATCATAGATGTCATACCGGACTCCTACCGGTTCAAACCACCAGAACTTTTCTTTGAGGGGTTTAGGTCGTTCAAGGCGCCGTCGTTTTTAGGGTTTCGTAGCCAAATGGCAAAAACGGAACCTTTATAGATTCATCATGTCTGTCTGTCTGTCCGTCCGTGTGTCACAGTCACTTTTCTCCGAAACTATAAGGTCTATGCTTTTGAAACTTGGTAACTAGATGTATTCAGTGAACCGCATTAAGATTCTTATATTATAAAACTAGAAAAAAAGCAGTAAATTTTGGGGGTCCCCATACTCAGAACTGAAATTCAAATTTTTTTTTTCATAAAGAGTACCAGACAGGTATGTATCTATAGATAGGTCTTTAAAATGCTATTGAGGTTCCTAAAATCATTTTTTTCTAAAGTGAATAGTTTGAGCAAGAGACACTTCCAAAGTGGAAAAATACGTGTCCCCCCCCCCCCCCTCTAACTTCTAAACTAAGAGAATGATAAATCTAAAAAAAATATATGATGTACATTGCTATAAAAACTACCAACGAAAATTAGTTTGACCGAGATAGAGCTGGTAGTTTTTTTTAATACGTCATAAACCGCATTTTTCGGTTACAGAAATCACTACCACTGCGAACGTGTTAAAACATCAATCAAAGTTACAACGAACTATAAGAACTTTTCTATTATGTTACTTGCTGCAACAAAACCCTTCATTGGCGAGTCCAACTCGCACTTGGCCGGTTTTTTTATTCTGTAAGAACGGCGAGCAGTCAGCCCACCGTTCCCAGGCCCTCGGCCGTAGGCGTATAACAGCCTGGTTTTTCTGACACCAACCACTACTTTTTATTTCGGGAATAATTCATTTCCGTTCCTTAAACGGGTTCACGAAACCTGAACGTGAGCCTAGCCGCGGACATTAGCTAGTGGTCTATAATATTAATAGCGAAGAATTTGTTTTGAATATTGAACGTTGGCTATTAAACCATTTAACGAGTGTTTAGCACTAAATCAATGGGCAACTAGCTGGGGCCCACTGACCCCAAGGCTTGTAGATCTTTATCTGCTTCCGTCGACGCCGCCGCCACCGCTCATTACTGATTACAAGCTATTTTGAGCTTTTTGTCCGTCGAACTGACTACATACGTTAATGTAAATTTTACAAATCATAATTTTATTATGAACTTTGTACCGCCTTACTGTATTCTTTTATTATTATTTTTACAAGAATATCTCACCATCTTACTCATTTAAATATATTTCTCGACTGCCAAGAAGGGATTTGTTTTTATTTTACTTATATTTAGATTGCCAAATTGACCTCATAGTACACAAGACTATTGGCTCTAAAATTGCAGGCTCTTCATGCTCCGCTTGAAGTACTCGAGGAAAGGGAACACGTGCGCTGACTGATCGTTCCAAGTGTCTAAGCTAAGACGAAAGAAGCGATGTTTTGACGGATACGGGTAGTTTTTTCTAGCATAGTTTTTTTTCTAGCTATGAGTTGATCTATGAAATCTGCGATCTGAAAAATCTGACTGCCATGGTTTGAGCAGCGACCAGGAACGATTGTTACAAGTGTTCACATGAACTACACATGAAATGGATATAATTTAACAACATCATTACAGAACATACTGAGAAATCGCTAACAGCCAAGGCATTATACAATCCATCTAAACTTTTGCATTTATAAAATTAACGGGTCTTCTATAAAATGTTAACGACTTTTAAAACCATAAAGTCCAACTGTATATTTTACAGCATTAAAACAATAATCTTTAGCGTGATATAAAGAGTAACGACATTTGAAAGCGGCACCGCATTCAGTCGCCTCTGCCTCACCGCACTGGGATATTAAAATACGAATGTGAATTAGCATATTAATCAGGTCGGTAACGTAAATGCAGCTAATGGATGCTATTAAAACAGTTGAACCGTTCATATTGTAAGCATTTAATGTATTGTTACACCAACACTGTCCACTCACAATTCATTATATATATGAATGTATTGTAGGGATGTCAACGTTCGCAATTTTTTTTGTACCTACATAATAATTTCGGAACAGTTACTCAATTTCCAACGAATGGTTTAAGATGGGGTCTTTTCAACATAGTCTAAGCACTTTCAAGAAGTACGGCTGGTCATGACGAAGAAAAGGCTGATTTAAAACAAACCCCTATACCAACCAATATAGGCAATGTGGTTCTAAATATCTCCACACAGCAACCGAATTAAGAGAGGGTTATGTTAAGTAATGGACTGCGATAGACTAATTTGATTGATTGATCAAATCCATTGAAGGCTGAAGGCGAATCAAGCTTTTGAAAATATTATGTCCAATACCAACTTTTATAGGAAGTAAAGACTTTCGATTAGCCAGCCATGTGCTAGTTGTCTAATCAGTTTTAGAAAACTTATAACACCCCGTTCGGGTTTCCGTCGGGGGTTAAAAAGAAATTACATTTCACTGTAGCAGATTCGGTATAAGCAACGAAGAAATCAATTATTCAGCTTTTCCCCAAAAGGCATAAGGTTTCTTGTTAATGCGAATAGCATGACGCTGCAATGCGTCGAGAGAGTCTATCAATTATAGTGTCGTAGTCATTCCAAAGGTGTGGGAAGTATTCTACGTAAAGACGAATCTACGTGTTGTACAATAGACATCATTACTTATGACATGGGGTGATGAAGACCTGTCTTACTTCAGTCAGGACTCCAAGTTTTTGAGAGACCAGTCCGATCCAAACTTTTTATCACCGACGAATGTAATGTATGTCCAGAGCATGTTGCTCTGTTCTGCGGAGCTAATATTTTGTTCAAACTGTGGTAGCACAGGAGACAGTTCCGCTGCACATTTTTGAGTACCATCGCCAATGGAGGTTTGTACATTGCTGACCGGAGCAAAGCCCAAACGGTATATAATCTGTTTACAAAACGTTGTTTTTTTTTCAACGTGAGGAAAATCCTATTGGTATGCTATGCCGGACTCCTGCCGACTAATAACCACACGAATCCTACCTAACAGACTACGGATTTTAGCCCCGGGTAACCCCTCGGAAGGATACCCCAGGACTCTCACCAGACCTACGGCTACCACTACGGCCTCACCTCTTCGGGTGCTATCCTGCGCCTTTGGGGGATGAAACGTTGTTGGTCGTGAACAGACCTGAAAATGCAATTAAAAAAGGTTAGTACTTATTCTAAGCCAAATGAATGGAATTTAGTACTTGGTTATTCTAATTAATCGTCACCCAGCTGTACTAGTTACCACTACAATAAATAATAATTAATGAATTCATTGCAACACTTGTCTCTACCAAGCGTAAAATATGTACTGTATTGTGTTCAACACGAATGGTGCTAGTAACGTAATTAGTTACTAACATTCAAGTGGTATTACTTCACGATGGTGAATACAATATTGTACTGCGGGGTAGAATCGAATTTATTACCTAATTTAATTATAATTTAATTCAAATCGTTTCCGATGCAAAGATAGATGTCCAACATTCTAGCAATACTGCCGCGCTGTGTGTACATTTTCTTCTTCAAAGCCCTTCATTGCCTCTACTGCGGCGAGGCTTATTGCAGTAAGGTGCAACGGTTATTATAATGAGCCCAAAGTAATTTAGTAATGAAGATTTTCATAATGGTTTCCCGGTCCTAAGATTTCATTATTTTAGAAAAGAAAAAATCCATAAGAAAGATTATTGTGAAAGATTTCATCGCAAACATTTTGAAGTATTTATAGTAGCTGGCAATTGTATACTGTATTTCAATAGCTTTGCGCAAAAATGTAAACAGACACATTTGATCCTATATATCCATAGTTACTTGCAATTAAGTATTCACCCTGATTATATTCCAGTATTCAGGAGGCATACAGTGTTCTTGCAATCATTTCGACACCAAATAACTTATTTATGATAGTTTATTTTCATTTAAAATACCTACTCAGGATAGTAAAAAAATCCATGATTTGTCATACTATATTTTTCTACTCATCTGTCTTAGACAACAATTGTCAAAACATGACATGTTTACATTATTGCCAGATCGGGCAGGATTGGACTATAGAAGGTGTGTAAACTAATAGAAATCAGCATCCTGCATTGGAGTAGTGGCCCTACGGAAATATCCCTACACATAATTGCTACTTCACTAAGTAGCTGCAGTAGTATTTAAAGGTACAAAACTATTAATAGTTATAATTGATTATAAAGTCATTAACTTTGCACGCAATTGCGGGTTAAGTGGATCTGGAAGCTCCTGCTCCTGCGCTCTAGATAATGACATCTCGCTATTAAGATTGGTAATTATACAGATACAAAGATGCCTTTTATATAGCAACATAATAATTTTTAAACGGTTCTATACAGCTTGAACTATTTTTATAAGATTAGAACCTATTTGAAATTTGACCCACAGACTCTGTCTGTGGGTCAAATTTCAAATAGGTTCTAATCTTAGTGCTCGTAGCCTACGAGCATTTCGATAATATGCTATTTACTTTTTTAATTTTTTGTGAAACGACTCTTAGGCGATCCTAGTGGCGCTTTTTACACTCACATACATGACGATACTATCGCGTGCCGTAATTAACGTTGCCATTTAGCCACCCCCGTAAACGATACACCACCACGAACACAAACTAAATCATTGTAACAAAATATTAAGCAGTATAAAATACTGTTATACTACTTAATTCACTATTAATTTCATACGCACGGAATGACGCACGAAGTACCCACCATTTATAAAAACAGCAGTTAAATTATAACGTAATTATTTTCATTACAATTACTTTCAACGCCTGCTGAATTATTATTTCGAAAGCAGTAATTTTGCTCTAGACCGAATCAATTGTTGAGTATCAATGTTAAAATTATGTAGATACAATGAATATAAAAGCGGTCAATTGAGTGTCGGGCCACGCGCAATGTAGGGTTCAGTAGTTGCAAGTTGTTATACTGCAAAAAACAGTCGTTCTTTTAGTCGTATAAACTTGTCAGTTTTTGATAGGTTTCCTTTTAATTTTGTTACGTGTCTTAATACCGTTATTTTTTTCAAATGCCCTAAAATAATCGTTTAGCTTGCAGGAGGCCAACATAAATTGGTAACGATTTAAAACCATACTTGGTACTATAGACCCTTGTGGTCGTCGAAATTCGAGAAAATTACGTGCAAGTTTTTCTCAATCTACCTATATCAACACAAGAATCTAACTTTACAAAATTTTATTTCAGTACTTGGTGCAGTTTCTCGTATTGGTTTACAGACTAATAAATGAATTTATTAGGATTTTTTTTTTACCACGGAACCCTATTTTTTTATTTACAGGATGTAAGCATGGATATTGCATGTTAGTTTATAACGTAAGTTTTTTTTTATAGTGGATCAAACGTTTTTGTTAATGATATCAGCTAAGACAGGATAGAGTTAACAGGTTGCTGGCAAATGACACTATGCTTATGTTTAGATATAAATACTCGTATAAAGAGACGGTTCGTTTGACTCGTCGCAATATCTGGCACCCCTATCTGGCATACTTTTTGTAACACAATTTGTAATTAATTTGATTGTATCGAACTCTTGAGTATCGTTAACATGAAAAGTTTATAGTTTAAGAATGTTTATAGTTTAAGTTACTGTTTTATTAGTTTGTTGTCACCCGCGATTTCGTATGCGTGAAAATTGTGGAGTGATGAGAATATGAATTACTCTCTACTAAGCCCTTAGGTAAAGTTGCGAAATAATATATAGCAAAATATGTGTAGATTCGACGTCTCGTTTTTAATTCTTGTTATACACTCGAGAGCAATGAATCCGGGTCACTTATAGAATGTTAAAAATCTCGGAAACTAAAAATGATAGGTTAATGCAATAAATTGTATTTAATAGACAATGTAATACTCCTTAAATGAAAGTAAAAAAAATATGATTCACCATACATTTTATTAACACAAAATTACATAAAGAAAAAACTGCCGATCTCTCCTTAAAACAAAAATAGGAAACATGAAATTTTTGAACTTTATTACGATTTTCTTGAATTTTAATACTTTGTATTGCCTCCTCGTGCTTCCATTACTGCGTTTACGCGGTTTGGCATGCTGTACACCAAGTTCCTTATACGATTTTGGGGAATATTCTCCCATTCCTCTGTGAGAGCAATTTTGAGCTCACGAAGCGTGATTGGGGGAGGGTTTCGTTGTTTTACGCATCTGCCTAGCTCGTCCCAAGCATGCTCGATCGGGTTGATATCCGGGCTGCGCGCTGGCCACTCCATACGAGTAATGTTCATCTCTTGAAGGTAGTCATTCACAATCCTACCTGTTTGAGGTCGGGCATTGTCATGCATAAATATAGCATCCTCACCTAAATTGACCATAAATGGACCAACGTGATCATTGAGGATTTCTTCCACATATCTTACGCTAGTTAAAGAGCCGTTTTCTATGATCACCAGCTCTGTGCGACTTTCAGAAGAAATTCCGGCCCACACAAGTACAGACCCACCACCGTAGGCTACTTTTTCTTCGATGCATGCTTGCTTGAATCTTTCCCCTGGTCTTCGATACACTCTGTGTCTTCCATCGTGCTTGTAGAGCATAAATTTTGATTCGTCGGAGAACATAACTTTTGACCAATCTTCAATACTCCAATTTACGTGGCTCTGGGCATACCTTAGTCTCGAAATACGATGCCCACGCTCCAGTTTAGGGCCGTTTGCAGGTCTAAGGGGTTTTAAGTTAGATTCAGCAAGCCGACGTCTTACTGTCCATGCACTTGGGTTACTTCCTCCGAGGCGTCGAAACTGATTGGTGAGTTCAGTTCCTGTGAGAAAGCGATTTCGAAGCATGGTGTTCACCAAGTATCGGTCTTCTCGTGCTGTGGTACACCTGGTTCTGCCCGTTCCTGGTCTGCGTAGGTTAGAACCAGTTTCTTCGTAACGTCGGAGAACTCTTTGTACTGTTGACAGCGACACACCGACAGTCCTGGCTGTATCGCGCTGACTCCGGCCGGTTTCCAGCATTGTAAGTATTCTGGTGCATTCTTCAGGTGTAAGCGACATAATTTCAGCTTGATTAATGAATATAGAGCACTATCAACATGGTTTATGTACCCACATAAATGACAGATTACAAACAAAAGCAACACCAAATGCTGTAATTTCGTAGTTCCATCTTCGAAAGTGGCCCTTTTTCAAATTTGATTTTTTTATGATATAACTTTACAATAACTAAGAAGTTTTAATACCTTCATTTAAGGAGTATTACATTGTCTATTAAATACAATTTATTGCATTAACCTAGCATTTTTAGTTTCCGAGATTTTTAGGATTCTTTAAGTGACCCGGATTCATTGCTCTCGAGTGTATATTATATTCCGGACATAAAAACATACCTACCAAAACATTAAAAAACTACTTTCTTGATTTCGGTATAATTGTTGCATACATGGAAGTATTCTTTAATACAAAAATATGTAGGTACCTATGTGTACATAATTTTACCACGTTCTTTTTTTATTATACCTATTTATAGTAAAGATTATTGAATTACGCAATCCCATAGTTAAATAGGGTAACAAGCAGTAGTTTTTAGGCATCCAATTAGTTACGTTAGCATTTAAGACCGAAGAACTTTTATAACATTGAATGGTGCGGTGTGCAGCGCTTGCGCACATTTATGACAAGCAAAGTGGATAATATGGCGCATTAAAAACGCGGGAACAGTGGCGTATCGCATTGTTCTGCCACCGTCACGTGACTGTCAGCGTGGTTTTCGAATTATAATCAGCCATTTTGTGATATTATGGAAATGAAATGGATGTTTCGCGGTTAGCTGCTCTCGATTTGACACTGCGTTGTTACAATATTTATCTAATCATATTTAATAGCGATATTGTCGTGTCATAAATGTAGGTTAGCAATACATAATTTATGGCGCATGATCCCGTAATTAGAACTTATGATTTGTAAATGCGTTCATACATATACTTAGCCATGTCTCTATCCTCGAAGGAGTAGGCCGAAGCATAGTATACGCCCACATTTCATGGTCGTATTGCCGTGTTGATATGGACAGGCGCAGGTTGTAACTGCACGCTGTTGAAATTTTAAGCCGCCCATAAAGGCATTCAACTTGGCTTAACGGCTGCCATTTTGCTGGCAACCGAGACCAACGGCTTAACGTGCCTGCTGAAGCACGGAAACGCTCGCAAATAAATGTCGCAAAGTGGTAATGTGTGGATGGCCACAGTAAATTTTGCTAACTACAGTCACAGCTACAGTGATCATTTACAGAACACTGAGTACGAGGGACCACATGAGCTTCGCGAAAAGATATTAGTGAATGAAAAATTTTGTCAACAAACCTTCCTGGGTTTTGTCATAGCATCTAAGTACGTGCAATGCTTAGATGCGGCGATTTCATCTATCCTATGCCCATACTACATGCTTAAAAACTCTGCTGCATGTGCCCGAATGTAAGTCTATATAGTAACAATGATGTCCGTGTCAACGAGGGCGATGCAATAAGCTCCCTTTAGTTTTGGAGAGTGACAACTATTTATCTCTGAATAGCATTAAAAGTAAGTACTTAGTAATAATGACTACAATAGACTATTGAACATTTTGTTAAAACATTATCTTGCAAAGGATCTTGTTTGGGGTAGATATTAAGGGCTCGTATGACGCTTAATGGACTATTATCTTGATCTAGATCTAGATCTCACAACTCGTGAGGTCTACTGAAATAACGTCATAAACACAAGTACCTAACTTCAGCTTATTAGAAAATTCGATCTCGTGAAATTTTAAGCTGAATCTCATTAGTTTGAAGTTAGTTGTACAATTTTTTTTTTATTTATTAGGAAGACAATAGTAAAATGTTCATTTACTCGAACCATTTATTCTTTGATGATTATTGTTCTATTATAATTAATTTCTTTCTTTAAAAACGCACTAAAGCCGATAGCATCTCTCACTTTCTTGGACGCTTTAACGTATACTTACCTTCTTTCAACCGATTAGCGTCATGCGGACTCTAAGGGGCTAGTCCGCAAAAAATGCACTTAGGATTTTGGAAATATTGAGGAACTCACTTCATTAAATTACACTAAAATGGAACCTTAAATTCTTAATAGATGAAACTACAATACCACCGTGCGCTTATTGCAAAATAATTATATACATTAGAAAAAACACCTCTCAAAGTTATTAAAAATTAGAGATGCGCCGAATGTTCGGCCGAATATTCGAATTCGGTACATTCGGCAAGTTTTCAATAGTTCGTATTCGGCCGAATATTCGGTTTATTTGCCGAATAATTACCGAATGTTGAAATAATTATTAACAAAATTAATCATTATTGAACAGGTAGGGATTTTCCCATAATTAACGTCATGGTACAGATATCTCTGGTGATGCACAGTAACATAGTCATTTAGATGAAAAAGCTCGGAGTTCTCAACGTTGCTTACCTAAAGAATGCCCGGTTTTCGAGATCATGCCGTTTGGCAAAAATGTTTCTTCAAATTTCACTTCCCAATAAACTTATCGCATAGTTTCATTTCCCAAAAAAATTTTTAGCAAATTTATATTTCGCATTTTAATCACTTCGTCAAATATTCATTTGGCAATTTTTTACTTGCTCAATTTTTATTAAGTCAATTATACATTAAGCTAATGATTTATTTAGTAAAAAAATTGTATTCCAAAGTACGTTAGTTCAAAATTTGATTTTAATATGGGGGAAAAATTGTAAAAACATGAAAAGTTTGATGTAAGAGTGGGTTAGGTTAAGCTAAACACCGGATCTTTTTTAAAACGCTTTTATTAGGTCGTCGTGTATGTAACTAACAATTTAATGGAATCTAAGGAAACTAATTTAACCATCTTCCAAGGATCGTAGCGTCATGAAAATTGGCAGATGTATGTAGTTCTGGTGACAATACAATAATATGGTACTGTCAAACTGACATGATGATGGAGCCGGAAGATAGGCACAGAAAACCAGTGGAATCTAAGGTAGCTAATTTAACCGGTTTCCAAGGATCGTATCGTCATGAAAATTGGCAGCTGTATGTAGTTCTGATGACAATACAATAATATGGTACTGTCAAACTGATATGATGATGGAGCCGGAAGATAGGCACAGAAACTTCGATGGAAAAAGTGGAATCTAAGGTAGCTAATTTAACCAGCTTCCAAGGATCGTAGCGTCATGAAAATTGGCAGATATATTATGTAGTTCTGATGACAATACAATAATATGGTACTGTCAAACTGATATGATGATGGAGCCGGAAGACAGGCACAGAAAACAAGTGGAATCTAAGGTAGCTAATTTAACCAGCTTCCAAGGATCGTAGCGTCATGAAAATTGGCAGTTGTATGTAGTTCTGATGACAATACAATAATATGGTACTGTCGAACTGATCTGATGATGGAGCCGGAAGATATGCACCAGAACTTCGTGATGGAATATCGTATTATATCTGTTTTTGGATTCGTCAGAAAAGTCTTGCAATGAACTTTGACCAGGCTTAGGTTTCAAGGAATAACAAACCTTTTTTTAATTGACTTGTAAAACTATGCAATGGAATCTTATGTAACTAATTTAAGCATCTTCCAAGGATCATAGCGTCATGAAAATTGGCAGATGTTTGTAGTTCTGAAACAATACAATAATATGGTGCTGTCAAACTGATCTGATGATGGAGTCGTAAGATATGAACTGTAACTTCATGATTGAACATCGTATCATAGCTGTGTTTGGATTTGTTAGAAAAGTCGTGTAATGAACTTAGACCACGATTAGGGTTTAAGGTTATAACAAACCTGTTATACACTCGAGAGCAATGAATCCGGGTCACTTAAAGAATCCTAAAAATCTCGGAAACTAAAAATGCTAGGTTAATGCAATAAATTGTATTTAATAGACAATGTAATACTCCTTAAATGAAGGTATTAAAACTTCTTAGTTATTGTAAAGTTATATCATAAAAAAATCAAATTTGAAAAAGGGCCACTTTCGAAGATGGAACTACGAAATTACAGCATTTGGTGTTGCTTTTGTTTGTAATCTGTCATTTATGTGGGTACATAAACCATGTTGATAGTGCTCTATATTCATTAATCAAGCTGAAATTATGTCGCTTACGCCTGAAGAATGCACCAGAATACTTACAATGCTGGAAACCGGCCGGAGTCAGCGCGATACAGCCAGGACTGTCGGTGTGTCGCTGTCAACAGTACAAAGAGTTCTCCGACGTTACGAAGAAACTGGTTCTAACCTACGCAGACCAGGAACGGGCAGAACCAGGTGTACCACAGCACGAGAAGACCGATACTTGGTGAACACCATGCTTCGAAATCGCTTTCTCACAGGAACTGAACTCACCAATCAGTTTCGACGCCTCGGAGGAAGTAACCCAAGTGCATGGACAGTAAGACGTCGGCTTGCTGAATCTAACTTAAAACCCCTTAGACCTGCAAACGGCCCTAAACTGGAGCGTGGGCATCGTATTTCGAGACTAAGGTATGCCCAGAGCCACGTAAATTGGAGTATTGAAGATTGGTCAAAAGTTATGTTCTCCGACGAATCAAAATTTATGCTCTACAAGCACGATGGAAGACACAGAGTGTATCGAAGACCAGGGGAAAGATTCAAGCAAGCATGCATCGAAGAAAAAGTAGCCTACGGTGGTGGGTCTGTACTTGTGTGGGCCGGAATTTCTTCTGAAAGTCGCACAGAGCTGGTGATCATAGAAAACGGCTCTTTAACTAGCGTAAGATATGTGGAAGAAATCCTCAATGATCACGTTGGTCCATTTATGGTCAATTTAGGTGAGGATGCTATATTTATGCATGACAATGCCCGACCTCATACAGGTAGGATTGTGAATGACTACCTTCAAGAGATGAACATTACTCGTATGGAGTGGCCAGCGCGCAGCCCGGATATCAACCCGATCGAGCATGCTTGGGACGAGCTAGGCAGATGCGTAAAACAACGAAACCCTCCCCCAATCACGCTTCGTGAGCTCAAAATTGCTCTCACAGAGGAATGGGAGAATATTCCCCAAAATCGTATAAGGAACTTGGTGTACAGCATGCCAAACCGCGTAAACGCAGTAATGGAAGCACGAGGAGGCAATACGAAGTATTAAAATTCAAGAAAATCGTAATAAAGTTCAAAAATTTCATGTTTCCTATTTTTGTTTTAAGGAGAGATCGGCAGTTTTTTCTTTATGTAATTTTGTGTTAATAAAATGTATGGTGACTCATATTTTTTTTACTTTCGTTTAAGGAGTATTACATTGTCTATTAAATACAATTTATTGCATTAACCTATCATTTTTAATTTCCGAGATTTTTAACATTCTTTAAGTGACCCGGATTCATTGCTCTCGAGTGTATATTAAAATTAATATTGAGTGTAAATATTGACCCCCTTATTCATAATCGTTTATTAAACTTATTTTAGTTAAAACACTCTTTAAGTCTATTGCTGTCTCTAACCAATGACAGAGTATGGTTAGAGACAGCAATAGACTTAAAATGTGTTTTAACTAAAATAGGTTTAATAAACGATTATGAATAAGGGGGTGAGTGTATAATATTGACATAGGTACCTGCATAAAATGTATATATGTATTAGAGTAATAATGAAATCTTTTTACATTAGTCGAACTCAGACAAAACACCATGTAATACAGAAATCCCTACTAATATTATAAATGCAAAAGTAACTCTCGTCTGTCTGTCTGTTACGTTTTCACGCCTAAACCACAGAACCGATTTTGATGAAATTTGTTATTATATAGTAGTTTGAGTTTAAGGGAAGGACATGGGCTTCTTTTTAACTGACTGCGTGAACGGAGGGTAATGATTTTATGCGATAACGACTTCTACGCGGATGAAGCCGCAGGGAACTGCTAGTAAAGGTATAAATGTTGTGACTAAAAAGTATGAAATAAATAAATGGTTTAAAAAACCCTAGAAAAATACGCTTTTATAATGCACGAAAAAACCAAAAATAAATAATGGATCGTTCAAGTTGCCTCTATTTCTGAGCTGAAGTGTAAACTATGTGCTTTTTGTTATAATATTTGATTGTAAAAGCGTCGGGCGCTAGAACAAGTTAGACTTTTTTGTAAGCAAATTCCTATTAATACTAATCCTGATATAATAAAAATCCTGGCGAAAGTTGCATGAGGTCGCACAAGAGCATAACGTTTATGCTGCCAAAGGGAACGTCTCTTCTTTCAGGCAATTAAGTAGATACATGAGGGATACGCTAACAGTGGCAAAATGTAGAGTTCTTGTTCGAGAACGAGATATCTTTGTTTATCGTTAAAAACCCGCTTGGGGATATATGCGTTTGTATTCTTATTACATGATTACTACATATTGTACTAAATATCTCGGAATGCCGAAACTTTAAGGACCTACCTATGAATCATCTAATAGAGATCCGTAACGGTAATAGGTTTGCTCCTATTACGCGGGCGTCACGAAAAACTGGCAAAAGTGGGTGTTGAAAATGCGTAGGCGTGATTAACTACTTTACTTTACAAGTAAGTATGTTATGCATTTTAATTAAAGCCTATCATCGTTAATACATTTCCGAAATTTAAAATTATATTAATAATAGTAAAAGTCACAATAGATATATAAAAGCGTGACAGTGTAAATTAATAGTTTAAAAACACGAGAAAAACACACTTTTATAAATGTGACCTTATCCTTAATCTGACAAGACATCATGCAGCTTCCGCCAGGAAAGTCTATCCTGTTCCAGCGCCCCACGCTTTTGCAATCAAATATTATAACAAAAAGCACATAGTTTACACTTCAGCTCAGAAATAGAGGCAACTTGAACGATCCATTATTTATTTTTGGTTTTTTCGTGCATTATAAAAGCGTATTTTTCTAGGGTTTTTTAAACCATTTATTTTTTATAATAGCAATTAGCCATATATTAATGCAATGAATTTAGACTCTTGAGTAAATCATATGGATATGTAATATTCTGGGAAAATTATGTTATGAACTTGAGCTTGAACTACCTTATACTTGGTAAAATGAAACTTTGCCCTGTAATTATTTGTTAAACAATAAATTGCCAAAAATAGTATCGCTAACTGTAAAATTGCGAAAAGATGTTTTGCCAAATGAAAATTTGGGATACCTAATTTGGCAAGTGGCGCTTTGGGGAATGTTTTTTGCCAAACATTAGTAAACCCCGGTTTTCACCGCGAACAGAGCAGTTCCAATATACTCTGTAAAAATAGCTTGATCTCTGTGACAGTTGTACAAACGTAGACAAGAATTTATGTCAACGGTATATAGCTTTTGTGGTTGAAATGCATATACATGAAGGGACTGAGTGGTTAAAATAGTTGTAATGAGCTGGCTCAGTTCTAGTTAGTGGTCCGAGGCATTACGGAGTACGTTTTCATTTTTATCTCTTCTTTAAGTTACAATATTCAAGAACTTTGTCTTTACACGACAATATAATTAATTCGCTACAAAACACGGTTGTACACAACCAGTCCAAAACTCCAACTAAACTAAGTCTATGTGAGAATGAACTTCTCATTTTCAATTTCATTTCTCTCATTTTACATTCACCTTACTCAACTCAAAAAAAACTCATTTCTTTAAAAAAAGGAGCCCGTTCAGCTCACCATCTCCCACCAATTACTCTATTGGCGCGTGCGGCCACATATGGGAGTGCTGTCTTTCTCTCAATCTTTAGATTAGACCAAAGACATTTCGACTGTAAACTTTCCTCACAGTTGCAAGTTGTTCGATTGAGAATCAGCGCATTAGGGTTGGGGGTTGCGTGCCCAGCGCTGAAAGAATGTCCCCAGTCTCGTCGACTAACCTGCAGTAACCTGTTTACCGCGTTAATTTGAACCGAATAGTTCAGCCGAATATTCGGTTCGGTACATTTTTTACCGAATATTCGGCCGAATGTTCGAATTCGGTTCAACCCACATTCGGCGCATCTCTATTAAAAATGATCGAAATAGCAGAAATAATCAAATTGACAAAGGTGAATTTCGATGATTTTCAGAGATTTTTTCGTATTTAAATAATTATTTTGTAAAAAGCGCACGGTGTTAATGTAGTCTCATCTATTTAGAATTTAAGGTTCCATTTTAGTGTCATTTAATGAAGTAAGTTCTTGAATATTTCCGAAATCCCAAAAGTCTTTTTGTGCATTTTGCGGACGCGCCCCTTACTTTACAGACTTAGTACCCTAAACAAGACAAACAACACACTTTTTCATCTCCATCCATCCATCTATTTTCACATGATTCATTCATAGCAGCTATTATTCTCCTTTCCAAGTTGTAAAATGTAAACAGCAAAAACAACTAAAATACCTAATATCAATATGATTGTTTCAACTATCGACGGGAACACGAGACGGTCAGTAAATATCCATTATGCGGCTAACTTGTGGTGGTAATGAGCACGCGATATTGGCCGTTTTGTAGCGCGTAATCGCGATGCTATCTACCCCATGTTGCCCCCCCCCCGCCCGTTCCTCTACCCCGCAGGCCATAGACCCTGTGGATTTAATCACCGTTTTTAACTGATCATTTGCCATTCCAGTCTGATAACTACACCATATACGATTAATGACAATTTCTAATGAAGGTTTCACAAGTCGTCGCGGTCAGGAATACCTTTCTCATGATAAAGGTTAGTTATTTTACTTTTTATGGATATGGAGATATGTAGGTAGGTGTGTCATGAAATCTAAGACAGAGATTATGAAATACTAGCTGTACTCCACGGCTTCGCCCATAACATACTTCGAACTCCCGCCTTACCCTCACTTCTGACAAATCAAATAATATAAATCGGCAAAAAAGTGTTAACATTTACGATTAGTGCTCCGCTCCATTGGGGAGTAGCTTGTACACCCTATTACAGTTACAAAATAATAATATAACTTTGTCTTCGTAAGATCCAGAAATTATCATCTACAACGTCACGATTCACAAACCTTAACTCTTTATAACACAAGTATAAGATGAAGTAGGAAAACGTCATGTGGGAAACTTAGCTGTGACGGCGTCGCCGGCCGGTCGGTAGAGCATCGAAAGTACAGTATCATGCGACTGTGTGGGATCAAAATTATTTCTGTCATTTGCAATTTTTTAGGAGTTTCAAAGTTTTACTTATTTTAGTTAAACTTATTTATGTATGTTTATAAGATTATGATGTCTTAATGCTAGAACAAGCTTTAATAGTTGAGTTTGAGTTATTTGGCATTGTGTTAAAATGTCCCACGATATTTAAATATTCAAATTCTCACTTCGCTGGAGTTCATAAGTTTGCTGTAAGTTACCTGTACAATTTTTATTCTATACTTATGCCTAAACGGTGTCAAAATAAGCGGCTCATATGGAAAGTTTCACTTAAAGATTCATTAAAACTTTTATAACGATCGATAAAAAAAACTTAACAAGAACAATGGTCTCCCATAAAAGGTGCTTAATTATCATACAAACAGGTTTAATTTGAGCTTCAAGTTAAAACACATCAAATTATGAATAATGAACTTGGATTTTAAGCTTCGTAAGCTCTTACACATAACATAACACTAATTGCTTTGTGTCTGATACTTTCGAGCGAAACAGGTGAATAACGTAAAATGTGAATATTTATTGTTAAAAATTACAGAGAAACATAATTATTACATATCTATATTTACATTATTACTATCTAAACTAAACCTAAATAAGGCCCCCGTGGCATTGTGCCCAAAAGACTAGCAGCATTCCCCCTTTGAATAGCAATACCTATTCGTTGAGCGAGAAAACTGCCAGCCCTTGGGTCACCAGTTGACTCCACAAGGCGCTTTTTCAAATTCTTGAAAAATTTTTGCGCATTGGGACCCCATGGACCTAGGGTCTCGACACCGACTGGACAAAAACGATACGAAAAATTGATTATTAAAATTTGTTATTTCCTTTGTTGGATTATAACTGGTTTCCGGAGACTAATGCGGGTCTTACTGATCTGCTAATAGTACTAGGGTCACTCCTGCAAAGAATTTTGTTTTGAAATGTCCATTGATCGACACTTCGACAGGTACCTATACTTGATAAGATAGCAAGTAAGAATTGGGGACCCATGAAGTCTGAAATTGTTTAAAAAGACAAGAGAGTAGGTACTAATGCTAATAATATCACAATACCCAGACTGATGAAGAGTGTGCATATAGTGTGATTTTCTCCGACCGTTCTTGCAAATATAGATACACGATGATGCCCATTCTGATCAGTATGTGAAATACCTTTCTCGTTGCTTATGGTGTACTTAGTGTAATTTACTTTTAGGACATTTAGTTTAAGACAAAGGGCATTGAGCAATGTTTCCCAAAATATTAGACTATTTTCAGCTCAGAATACCTGCGTACTACCCGTTCGCTCTAACTTTGGCGCTGGCGTTGAGGCGTATTATGTTAATTAGACGAAGTAAATTGACAGTAGCTAATGTCACTTCGTCATAGAAAATACGCAACATTGTATGAAGAAGTGACATTAGTTGCTGTCAATTTACTTCGTCCCATAAAAAAATCGACTTTAGTATAGAGCCGAGCGGCAAAGTTAGAGCGAACGAGCAGTACTGCGTTCTCTAATAGATAATGGTGATCAACTAAGTTAGTATAATTCGTATCTGTTTTCACTTTCTAGAACAAACAAGCGTGAATATAAGCATAATGTACGAGTACCAGTATAAGTATACATTATAACGCAGAGATTAAATCAAAATGTTATTAGAGTGTTACAGGTTAAGAGTTAGCATATTAAAAAGGTTGTTAATTTGAAATTAATGTGTAGGTAATAATAACGCACTCAGTATAATAACTGGTTACACGTTTACCTAACATCACTTATTTTCTAGGGCAGAAGAACTTAGGTATGCGTCAAATACTGTTCTCACCTTTGGGATGACTCTGCGAGGTACTTGCTAGACGCGCTTGACGCTATGCAGAGACGTGCTATCTGAATAATTGGTTGTCCTGAGGTGACGGGAGGCCTCGAAGAGCCATAGCGTCCTTGGCTGCCTTCTACCGAATCAATCACGGCGAATGTTCTGAAGAGCTCTTCAACATGATCCCACCATCTCCTTTTCGATCCCGAACAACGCATGCCGGGCAGAGATGCCACTCATACACAGTGGAGAGAATCTTCGCCAGAACTGAGCGTTTCAAAAGGTCGTTCCTCTGTCAAACTATAAAAATTTGGAACGACCTGCCCGCACAAGTGTTTCCCTCATCTTACAATCCAGGGTTCTTCAAGAGGGGCGTGAAAAGGCACATCACAGGGCCGCGAACTTGAGGACCGCTGTCAGAAGTGGCCCCCAATCGCTAGATGAGCCACAGCTTTCCATCAGGCTGGTGGCGACGTCAATATTGCGAGCCAAATACATAAAAAAAAGTATTTTGCCTATCTAAATACATAGCACCGGTTTTCATACGGAGAGAGGACAGAGCTATTTTCAGCACTCCGTGATACACCGCTGCGGCGCCGCCCGTGCCCATGCCCCGGGTCCACAAGGTATTGGTGTCTCGGACTGTCGATTCAGAATATTGTGGTCACCATATGATGTATCAGCATCACGATACATGAAAAACACGCAATCTACGTTACCTTAGTATGCAGGTACCATGAAATATATTGAAGGAGCGACTGAGTCGAGTAGAGCTTTCTGTAGAGTCACCAAATTTGAAAGATAATGACAGTCGTCCAGCCAACTTGGAGGTCACAATCAGTCACCGATGGTTTTCAGACGGCACTACGGTAGACAGCACATGTTATGGTTGCCACTTTTTAGTTTTTTTAGTAGAAACTTGAAATTCTCTGGAGTTGTTAACGTCCAAAAGCTAAACTAACTGGTTTCGATAACCCTGTTTGCAAAAATAAAGAAAACAAAGTAGTCTTATAGACCGGTCACAAATTCAACAAGAAGCTAGAGAAATTTCAATTTCAATCAAAGGAGCTGCAATGAGAGTAACGAAAAAACTTGAAAAATTTTGCGAGCAGGGGAGTGTGTGGCTGTTATGGCAATATTCGCGGCAGCGCGAGTAGCAGCACGGGGAGCAGTGCAAGCGGCATAGTATAGCTGAAGGGTAAGATATGCCAATAACCAAAGAATATGTAATATTATGCTAGTAGTTCTTGGTTGCAGGAATCAAGTCAGAAGCTGGTAAGTTACTTAAAATCTGAGCAATAGTGTGAAAGAACTGGCCCAAGAGCTTTATTAACTTATATCTCTACCAACTGATGCCCGCGGCTTCACCCTCGTGGGATTCTGTTCCCAGAAAATATTCCAGGGATAAAAAGTAGCCTATTTTTTTTGCAGACCTCTATCTCTCCCTGTACTAAATTTCAACCATATCCGCGTAGCCGTGAAAGCGTGATTGAGTAACAAAAATTCAAACATCCTAACAAACTTTCACATGTTTATATATATTAGTAAGATGTGTAGAAACGCCATTGTTATTTTAAATAGTGAAATAACAAATTACACTATTCTAAATTATCAGTTTAATCAAATAATTATTTAGATGCAAAACAAACATGAAAACATAAGTCCGCTATCTTTTTTCATATAGTCTCTAGTATAATCATAAAACTAGCTCTAACTAAAAAGTAATTTTATGATAAAACCTACTCATTACGGTTTTTATCTAAGCCTAAATTCATTTAAATTTAAATTATTATTTCAAAATTTGTAAGTAAATTTAGAATTTGAAAAATAAAACTATTCTCTTGTGCCTAACGGACCTAGGATTTATAAAAACTGATCCTAAAGATAAGCCTACACTTGCTGTAATGCCGGATACACTAAAGGTTAGACTAGACAAGCTAATAGCCTAAAATTTACTACCTAATCATCTTAACATAAGTGTTGGTATGGAGTGCGTGTTTCGTGTGTGTCACTAATTGCCACGTCCGGCGGAAGTGGCCGGTTCCGACCGACGGTGTCAGGTGACGGCGCACGGTGCCCACCTGTGTGCATGACACACACAAACACACACACCTTTGTGTCACAGTCCCACACATAATTATAAACGCAGTGTGCTCTAAGTTTTCCATCTAGCTGATAATAGAACTCAGTGCTCATTCAGTATCGTACACGTCAGTTCTTTTTTAATTGAATAAAATCTGAATATATACTGTGTGAAAATTATAAGTAATGCTTCATGGATCCATTTTATCTGTTTAATTTGCATTAATTGTTTGTTGTAAGATTTATAATGATCTCCATATCCCAAAGCTTAGGTAGTTACAGTTCAAAGTATGTAATAATAATTAAAATATCAGAACTTGTAAATTTAAATCGTTCTTTTCGCCGACTGCCAAAAAGGTTTTGTTTTTCGCACGTATCTTGTTATTTTCGAATGTTTTTCATGCCATCATTAAATTGAAGTCCACTAAATTTAAAGATTGAATTTTGATTCTTTATTGCTGAAGCGATTTCAATGAAGAAATTCTGATAATAAACATTACAAAAAGTGAAGTGGTCATCAATTCATTCAAGTTCAGAGGCAATTGAGTATTTTAATTATCTTGTAATAGTATGTTTTCATTAGCACGTTTATAAAAATACATTTCAAGAATACATAAATAACATTTACAGTTATTTATTAGATTGCTCTTTGCGCTCCGTAATTATTTTTTGCAAAGCAGCAATGAGTCCTGGGGTATCCTTCCGAGGGCTTACCCGGGGCCAACCCGGAGCTCCCAACTGTAGGCTGTTTAGCAGGGTACGTGTGGTTTTTGGTTGGTAGGAGTCCGGCATAGCATCCATGTAGGATTTTTACCTCACGTTAAAAAATAAACGCGCCGCTATGAGCCCTTTTCACTCTGCTAAGACGAATGCACATAGAACTCGCTCAAATTAAATTACGTCGCTAATTTTAATATCAATACAGCTATTAAATTCTAAATGTGGTATGATTACGTTACTTGATAAAATAATTATAATGTTGAGGTACTCTGTAAATGAGTTTTAGGCACTTGGATCTGCCCCCCCCCCCCCTAGACGAGGGATAGCACCCGCACTTGATAAAGGGGTGATTATATGTATGTTTGAACCTCACACTATTATTTTTATTTTGCTATCTTAAATATGTGTCGGTTAGATGTTGTCTTACAGACAAGGTAAGGTTGCCACAAAAAAAATCTTGCCGAGGCGTCTCGTATTGTTTCTTTAAATAATTAAAAATATTAAGCATCTGTGAGCGAATAAGTATAAACCATACAATCATAATAAAATTATTTTACGACTTCCCAGAAGTGCTTTTTTAAGTTTTAGAGTGTTATATACTTAGTTAGCATATGTGACCACGAACCGTGAATAGAATTGATAAAAAATGCTATGATTTCTCCCAAAAAAAATCAATCTGTCAAAAATTTTCAATGTTTCTGGAACTAAAACATGTAGACACAATCTAGGTGTTCCATCAGTATGTTCAGGGTTTAGATTACATAGTTATAAACCTGAGGCTTCCAAGTAATCTTGATCTCATTATTTACTAGAATTAAGTACAGAATAAGCTTATCATATAAGTAAATATTCACATTAATGTGCCAAAAGTTTGTAAACATCCTTGAAACTGGTTTCTGATTTCACTTTTGATTACTTGCCTTAATTAAGGTCTACACGAAAATTTATATCACAATCTTGTGAATTTTCTTTTTTTATTGCTATTTTTTTCTACCGTCTTTTAGATGTTTCTGCGCTCGGAGACAAACTTAAAAAACTGTTTTTTCGTTATAAGTCGTTTACAGATTTTAAAAAGTGGTAGTTTACAGTTGCTTTTTAAAATTTCAACACTGGGTCGTGATTGGCAGTTGGCAGGCGTGTGTAGTACGAGTGCTTCCGATGTTACAAACGTTCATAGGCTGTAACCAAGCATCAGGTGTACATTAAGCATGCCCGTCACTTTCTATGCACATATGGTTATCTATGATACAGGCTTTTACGAAAACGTTTCCCCTCAAATTAAACATAATAATCCATGGCTATTCATAGAAGATTTAGTTTATCTAGCACATACAGCGAAATATGTAAGGTAAATTTGAGGCTCCCTGAGCTTAGCTATAAAACGCTGATCAGAACGAGTGGACTGGTAGCTCGCAATCGGTGCATCATAGCATCGTATCGTAGGCAATAGTGAAAAAATTCACCAAGTCAGATCAACATTAAGCACACACCTGTGGTAATACGTTATTAAAACACAATCAATTGTACTTTTCCACTATTTTAATTTTAAATTTTACAGTGACTCACTGGTTTCGCTTTATTTAAAGCATTATCAAAGGCAAATATGAACAACTAGTTTTGCCTTTGATAAGTCTAGGTCACAAAGTAACACTTATGTGTGTAAAAATTGCTGTTTCTATATTTACATTTACGTAAGGTAATAGGCAGAACCTGGGAGCAAGGTCCTGGCATTAAAAGTTTTATTTATGTAATAGAGAGTTACACGTGACACAATTTTGGCGTTTCAAAAGTTAAGCTTTGCGTTTGCTCATATATTGAGTCTGTCATAAACACTCGGCTTTTCTGTAGAACACTCTCTAGAGTCCCTTGGGAACCACGGGCTTTGATTTCAGCACACTTTTTGAATTCAAGCGTTTGTAATGTTAACCTATGAAGGTACTGTAAAAGGTGAAAGCCTTTTGGTAGTTTATGCCCATTTCCTGTTTTGTCTTTTTCTAGATATGACCACTTCCGGATTTGACCACTTCCTTTTGTGACCAGATATTTAGAGGTCCAGTTCCGGTATGACCACTTTCTTTTCTGTCCACCCTTAGTACGGTGTACAAAATGATTCATCAAGATCAATTAAGCATATTAAAATATTGCTGGAAATATTGAAGAAGGGACACGTTGCATACAGGCAGCTCACAAGTATAACACACCATATGAATCCTGATAACTGATAAAATTCACCTAAACCATGGCCTTTTAGTTAAAAAAAATGTGCAAGTGTAAGTCGAACTTATACATAGAGAGATTCTTAACCATTTACAAATTTATACATCACCTATGTATAAATTTGTAAATGGTTAAGATTGGTTTATAGAAAGTCAAGTGTGTTATGATCAACAGAATCCGTGCTTCATACACGTTTTCATTACTTTCTTTTTAGTTACAATACAATGTTGCAAAAGATCCTGAATTGTATTTTGCTAATAATAATGTCAGACACCTTGTCAATTTTATTCCACGAATCTACGTCGGTGAGAGCTCAGGTGCATAAACTGGAACGAGGTATTGAGGTTCGGACCCTACAAATACATCACAAGAATTTAATAAATTGTCTTTGTAATGTATTATACGAATAGCAAAATATTACGACACAATAACACACAGACACAGTACATTTTTGTGTTCATTGACCATTAAGCGGGTTGCATGTTTGCTGTCAGTGTACACACACTGTCGGTGTGAGTGTGTGCTTAACTAATTAGCTATTCGTTGATTGTACGATAACAACAACAATTAACTTTAGTTGGTTACATTAAAATGTAAAAAAGCTAATAACGTTTATGATAAAATTTGAGACTAGTTACATTTTTGGTTATTCATTATAGTTTAAATATTAAGCGCTGCCGCTGGTTTGTATGTTTGTTTGCCCTGATATACATACAATGATAAGTAATTGTGTGCATACTTTACTTCTACGGCTGCTTCTTCGTCATTTACAAGAGTTTGTTGGATTCATAAAACAAAAATATAATAAATTGTACGTGTAAAGTACTTACATTTATTATTTTGCCCTGTCTTTAGTATATACCTTACTTCATTAGATATGAGGGAAGCGGCTTTCGAAAGCACGAGGAACGATATTTTACCACAAATACTTAATCCAAAAATGAATAACATCGCCTTGCTTTTGGTTACAAAAATATATTTGAAACCTTGAACACAATACATTTGGTAACTCATATGTAGGAACATAAATTTATAGTAGGTTATTATCATCATCCGTGCGCAAATCCCTGTTGTATGCAAAACCAAGCCCTCATTATGAAGCCCGGAGTCTGCATTCTTTTCTTCCTTCACTGTTTTCAGCAATCCCCAACCAACAACACACATGTGATCCTCCACCAAGTCAAGTCAGAACTTTTTGGGACTACCTATTCTGTTGGGTCCTGGCGGAGGCTTCATATACGCACACTTATGTTCCGAAGATCCGGATGGTGGATTAAAACGTGGCAGTACCTCCCAGTGATGGAGACCATCTCTTGTAGCTTGCATGCAATACCATGAACAGCAAGGGGCATACCGATTCGGGTATTCGGTTCGCAGACTCTACATTTTCACAGCTGTTTATTCATTTCCTTAGTATGCAGAACCTGCGCGGTTTATCTAGACGCTTACCAAGTAGCTGGCTAAGGAGGGTATCTTACTTTGTCCCTCGACTTTAACATATTATGTAGATGCGTGCATCTCCATCTTATAGGAGTTCCGCATAACGCTTAACGTGCATTTCAAGGCACGAAAACGCACGCAAATGAAATGTTACAAAGTAGCCAACCATTAGAGAGCCCACCCGTAGAGAAAGTAGCTTACTAAGTACTATGATCATCTACATAACACAGAATCAGCGGGGTTACGAGCGTTTCAAATAATAGGTATGTGACCATCTTCAAATTCACCTCATAGTGTCCATGAAGTTATTTTATTAAATTAAACATTTAAGTCGACAAATTCATATTTGAAACCCTCGTGCATGACTTTCAATTTGCAGAAAAAATTATAAATATGACGCAGAAATGTCGTAAGCTAATGTGTCGAGCGGTAACAGGGCGCCGGGGAATGCTCGCCATTTGCCTTTTTCCTCCCCTATAATTACGTAATTAGTGGCGATGCGAATTGGAAGTGCATTTGTTGTGGGTCCTTTTGTCCGTGGTCGTCGTGCGCCTGCGCACTTCACAACAGCTGTTCCACGGCCCGTTGAGCGCTGCGACTTTCTGGATTGACAATTATGAGTTTTTTTTTAATAATTGATACCATTTTTATAATTGATCTAAAATTGTTCATTTACGTTACGTTTTTAAGAAAATGCAGCCAAGCTTGACGTAATGTGCTGTGCTAAGTATAGGTAACATAGCAACTATAAATGTTTCTTAATGAGTAAAATAAAAGATGTGGATGGTTTTTGTAATAATTTTTATCCTACGTTTGAAGCAATGATCATTATTTATGTTTTTTTGTTATCTGTAACTCGGTAACATTTTTTAAAACTTTTAAACGCTAGGTAAATTTGAACATAATCAGTTAGATCTCTATTTAAGAATCTTGTAATTTCACTTAAGGGGTAAGCAGAGGCATAACTATACGCCTTGAATTTGTATATTGTCCTACATAATACATATTTTGCGCTCGTGGCCCCGCGGAGATGCGCTCGTGGCCCCGCGGAGATGCGCTCGTGGCCCCGCGGACTCAGTGTTCTGTAAACGATCACTGCAGTAAGCAACTTTCACTATGGTCGGTCCATGGATGGGTGACCATCCATGTGATCAATTTGTGACATTTATTTGAGCGTTTCCGTGCTTCGGAAGGCACGTTAAGCCGTTGGTCCCGGTTGCCAGTAAAATGGCAGTCGTTAAGCTAAGTTGAAGGCTTTATTTCAACAGCAGGCAGTCACAACCTGCGCCTGTTCATTTAAACACGGCAATACGGCTCACCACCTATTACGTGGGACAAATTATACAAAAGGTGAAATATGGGCATATAATATGCCTCTGCCTACCCCTTCGGGGATAAAGGCGTGACCATATGTATGTGTATGAATGTAATACATATTTTAGGTAGGTACTGCCGTGAAGGAAGTGGATAGGAGCAGGTTGTGGCCACCTGCTGGGCTAAATTTTAAAATCGCATTCAACGACTATGATACTGGTAGCCGGGGTCAACGCCTTACTAGGCTTTAGGAGCACTGATCGCAAATAGATAAATATCTATTATATCGTGAAGCAATACATTATGCGTTGAAACATTGTAAGAAACGTTAAAGCTAGGAATGAAAATGTATCTATTCCAATTTTTCAATAAATCTTCGCAACCACTAAGAGATTTATTAGACACCCTAAGAATGGGACATTGATTTATAACTCCAAAGCCAAATGAAATGTACAGGAATCCAAATACCTACGCCCCAATTTATATTAGATTTATAGCAGGATATGGTATGATGATATTCGTTTTCAATTAGCTCTCAATGAATGCAGCAACAAAGTGGCGCTCGAACGGTTGCACGATTCGACATGGAATATCGACGCGAACCACAACCGATGGCACCATTCATCATTATTATAAATGTGCCACACTCACTTATTTACGGAAATCGATATTTTTTTCGGTATCGACTTTGAATGCTCGTTTTCGACACATAGATAAACGTAACCCCATTGTGGTGGATGACCCCGGCTTTGTGCTCGCTGCGGCCCGATCAGCGGTGGCGGCCCGCTGAGCACACACTCTTAACACAACTAGGAACCAAACTATTAGTTCCGCATCTACATTATGTTATTGTAATTATTGATTATTACAGGTCACGGGTATTGGTGAATTCCGTTTGAAAAACAGACCGACTTAATTAATGATATCTTGCCCTTTTGTTCGATTTGGATTAGTTTAATTATGAGTAACAAAAGAGACAAGAAGTGGTATCGTATCGTTAATATTTCATCTGTCACGTGTTTCCACGTACAATTACTCAATTGGTGACGTGAAGCGCGACGCTCGGGTGGAAACGGTAACGGGCAACGGCTAGCTGCAATATTGATAAACGTCGGTGAGCAATCAGTGGCCGGGCAATTTGCAAGCGATTGTCCGTGGTGAGATGCGAGCACACACAAATTGGAAGCGGTATGCGTTCAAACAGCCGAGCCGCTTAGAACTCTATCATAGTTAAGCGGCGGCTATTCACTGGATCACGCTCATTATATAAGTTTATCATATATAGACAGATGTACGTGCTGTTTGGTTTTCTCTCCTTAAATATTTACAGTAGTTAATATAATTTAGAATGTACCAAATTATTGTGAAGAAATAGATCTAAACAAAAACTCTTGAAACACTCAAATTTGACTGCAGTTAGGTACAAGACGGTTGAAGCAGCTTCACTTCATATTTTTGTTGGATCCGTGTCAGGTAAAGAAACGTTAACATTGATAGCTATTAATTTATAGTAAATGGATTTGTTTTAGTGGCTCTTTGTCCAGCAAAATCTAAAACTGAAACCGTTAGAAAAAATAGATTTTTTACATCAATAGTCGATATTTCATTCATTTTTATTCATCATTCAGATTTGATCACACTTTTAATGGGTACAAGCCCCCTTTTTTTTCTCTTGTGGAAATCCTCATGGATGTTATGTCGGACTTCTTTCGGCTAATACCACACGATGCTCTACCATCTGCCTATGGCCGAGAGTCTCGGGTATGCCCTCGGAGAGATAACCCCACGGGGGTACGAACCCCCTAGGTGAGAGGCCAAGGTCTACAGAGAACCCTGAGACATCCATGCAAAGGCTTACCCGGTTTTAGTCGGTAGGAGTTCGCTACAGCATGCATCTAAGATTTCCACACAAAATATAAAAGTGGCACGGCATTCGAAGGTGGACAAATAACGTTCACGTTTTATTTAATATTTATGTAAGTAAGGTAGGAATATTAAGAACTTTTAAAAATCGGTTGTCTATAAAGTCGGTTTACTGACGATAGTTGAACGTGACAACTCAGCCTTAAAGGGAACGCCTCAGAGCGAGGTAACGCCGCATACGTCATGTTTTTTTCGTGCGTGCAGCCGGCTCCATCGAATTATAAGAAGTTGTCACGACAAAAATAGATAAGTACCTGCGTTCTCTAATACTTGATACTTATCACTTATCACTGTCTATATTCACAATATGAACTCAATGTCTGTTACCTATACATATATTGTGTAACCCAAGTCGATTGTGAAAGAAGAGGAAGGCTCTCACGGGGTCACACATAAATACCTAAGTAGAAATAGAATTGCGCAAGAAAATGATATCGATATCAATTCGATATTCGTTTCAAAGCTCGCAATCACGAAAACAAATTTGCGTTCATTTCCTCTCCCTTCCTACAAACGCATAGCGAATCCGGCGTAGCAATATCTTTTATAAGGCGGTTGATCGTAATGGAAACCATTTCTCATCAATTTTCTAAATAAAGGCGCACAGAAGCCAACGGATAAAACAAAGCGCGAGCGCTCACGACATAGATTGAGCTGAATTATCGCTTTACCGCAGAACACAATCTACCCCCCGACTGTGAGCTATAACTACGTACGTTGAAACCTGGGCCTCTACTTTGAGTGTCGCTCACGATTTACTCGCTATCGAGATTTACCACGTGAGATACAGAACAAATCATACAGCATCTCTAGCGGTTACGTAGTTTGTTTAATTTAGCCTTACGTGATCAGTAAACTCGCTAGTGAGTTTAACGTGAGCATTACACTCATGGTTGAGGTATTGCACGTGTATTCGTCCTCGGTAAATGCGTACTTCGTGTGGTATCGGAACGCCGAGCCCGACCGCCTTGTGCACTCAGCTCGGGACCAGATAATAAGTGTGAATTATGTTAAATCTAGATAGGGTTTCTCTCTTTTATCAATTTACTACTTGACTAAGTACAACGTTAGGTTCTGATCAAGTTTAAACAATAATTTCTCCAATCCAACATTGAATTTACTTAAAGAATTTCTCTCTTAAATTGTTGAGTAAATGTTTTGTCGTTAACCAGCAATCCGCCTCAAGAATGTGGTAAAGTTAAACCTATATCATAAAATAATGAGTACTTAAGTATTTGTTTTATTTAATGTTTGTCACCTTGTAGTTCTATAAGTGGATAAGCCCGCTTGTTGTAAAGTCATTGCGGGGTCTAGCGTTTCTTATCTTTTAAAGTGGCTCTTATCGACTAAAACCACACGTATCCTACCTAACAGCCTACGATTGGGAGCCCCGAGTAAGCCCTCGGAAGGATACCAGGACTTCGGGGCTACACTCGAAATTCCGAAGTCTATTGACAGCGTCTGTGACGAATGTGGTGAAAAGGTTATTTTAGGCTTCAACTAAGTCCAAAAAATCCTAGGTACGAGTACATTGTAAATGATAGTGTCTAATTCTTCAAGTTGTCGTCCTCTTATTTCCCGGATTATAAGGCGAACAAACATTTTGTTAGCCAATTATTTCAAAGGTACACCTAGACTTACACCTAGACTGAGATGACATTTATCACACGTGACAATTCTGTCTGCATAACAAAAGGGACCTAATACCAAAAATATCTCTCAATGGTTAATGGCTTCACATACCTTTAGTAGGTATTTATTATTAGGTTTCTTCTATCATAACGATAATAAAGTACTCCTTTATTGTTGTTCTAGCATGGACTTCCACCATGTAACGCCTGATTCCATTAATTATTCTTCTACATTATGTAGGTAAAGATATTGGTATAAACAGCTTCAAAATAGTTTAGGTAATTACTGAAAAAGGAAACACTACCAGTGACCGATTTTCTCCCTTTCATACAACTCAAACAAAAGGCCAATCAGTCGTGAGAATTACCCGAATTTATTAAAAATGGCAATTGGAAAAATCCAATCAGTGTTTCAAAATTTTCTGACAGTAAATAATCCTTTAACGACCTTATATTATGCTGTGTAATTTTAGATACCCATCGAATTAAAAGGTGTAGTCTGGTAATCAATATTAATTGCTTAATGCCTTCTAATGATAATAACTGAGTATATTACAGGTAGACAAAGGAGGATTAAAGTGTCAGGGTGTCAAGAACAAACAACCTAAACACACCGCTCGCTACATTCGTACACATCGGTATCCATTACTTACATAACAATCTCCAAATATTTGCCAACACGTTGTAGATACTTATAATCAAATTACATTTAACAGTTAGTTTTCTGACATTACAACAACGATATTAATAGTTATGAATAAAAGAATTGCTGCAATTTCAGCGGCAGAGCAATCAAAATGTCGTGTTACAAAACTACCAGTAAATTTGGTGAAAGTGTGACGCTAATTCGTATAAAATGACAAATGGCGTCATTTATTTGGAATCTTTCGTTCAGGAACAGAAATAATGAGAACAAAACAATTTTATTGGGCTACAAGCTAATTCGAATAATGTGGTTCTTGTTCATATGAACGGAGTAACATTCACGATATTATTATGCTAAAAGAAATAATATTTTAAAAAAAAGTGTAATTGAAATGCTGTTTTGTCAAATAAAACATACATATTCCTCTGTAGATGTTTATCTTACTGATAGGACTTTGTAATTTTCGTTGATATTTTTTATGTAATTAATTTAATTCAATTATTTTCATGACCTTTTGTAATTTTTATGTGAATGCTATACATAGAACGGTGAATTAAATCATATGTGTTTTTGAAAATATGGACCATTGAACAGATTTTGATGAAATTTGGTATAGAGATTGTTGGAGTCCAAGGGTAAGTATTATATTATTTATAATAACTGAACTGTCGTGTGGGTAAGTACTTACTACGCCAAATCAATACAAAAGCATTACCTACCCATAAGAACTTAGTATTAATATCATAAAAGGAGAGCTTTAACACAAAGTAATAAATATTAAAAGAGCTTGTACTATCAGTATGTGACGAATAATATTGAACTTACAAACAATTAAATGAGTAAACTTGATAAATGCGGTGTAAGTTTTATGGTGATAGATAAAACAGCCTTGTTCATTTTATCGACACAACTTATTGAACTGTTTACTATTAATTTAAAACGATACGACTGATTAAATGGACTTTTAGTGGTCTCATGTGGTTTATTGCGTTGGCTCAATCTTTTTAACACATATACGTGTATTTTATTACAATTTTATTCAATGCATGCATTTAGCGGATTGAATTAATTCATTTTTATAACACAATAACTAAACTTTTTATATTACTATTATTACCTTTAAATATTTTTTGGTATAAAAATAACGTTCAAATATTTCGTTAAATATAAAAATCCTTACTTCCTTTTTAATTTATAATTGTAAAAATGTATTAATTTATGTAGGTATGGATATTTTGTTACTCGTTCACACTCACCTCCACATAAGAGCAACTTCTCATAACTCGTGAGGATTAACCAATCTGACTGTAATTTGGTACTGGCATAAGTTGTATATAGTCTGCTAACACATGCCTGCTAATATTATAAATGAAATTTCGTATACCTAGAGAGTGTTTGTGTCCCTGGGAAGGACATTGGCTACTTTTTAACCGATTACACAAAAAGGGGGTAATCTTCTTCTTCTTCTTCTTCGTGTCAATGGCGACAATTTTAAAATAGCTAGATAAGCCTAGCCCAAAACTCGGCAAGATTGACTGCACATTCCGTCACTTGGTTCAGATCCGCAATTTTGCAGGTGTAGGGGCAAAGCGAACACGACAGTAGGTAGTCCATCGACTGCAGAAGTGCACCACAGTCACAGCCCCCGCTCCCCGGGTCCAGGTAACCCCATCTTACGCGGTTTGCCTTTACAGCAGCTAACCTGGGACCTCAACCTATTTAGGGACTTCCAGGTGGCCCATTTCAGTTCATGCGGGTAATGATTTTAAGCTATAACGACTTCTACGTGAACGAAGCCGCGGGGAACAGCTAATAGTCTATAATCTATTAAGTTCCAATGGGATGCGAGAACGGGAACTGTATTCCAAGCGAATAGAGTCGCGGGAGCCATCTAGTGAAGAAATAAAAGAGTCTCAAGTATGTATTGGATTGTCGATTTACTATTTAGGAATGTAAATTACAAACAGTAGAAGGAAACATGAGATACAATGGTACTGCTTCTTTCTAAAAGAAGTATCTACCAGCAGACCGGCGAGAGGAGAAAGTGAAAATAGGAATAGGACGGTGTAATGTAGCGAAAAGGTGTAGGTACTTTAAGTATTGAGGACTCCTAAATACTTATTGTATCTCGATATTTAGTTAAAGCTGTACATCAGAAGTAAAAAGAAGTATTTTGCATGTAATGGATTAAAATGATCTATTAATCAGCTTCAATAATTTTTTCATCTGTTTAATTAATCTACTGAAAAAACAACTTGAATAGAATAGAATAAGAATATGCTTTACTGTTAACCAATGAAGAATTGCATGAATTTGGAATACGTGTACAACTTGTTTATTTACCAAACTGTTTTTAAACAAGCTGAAAAATAACACAATTCAAATCTCTCCTTAGTCTTCGACAACATTAAATAACTTAAATGAAAAGAACTTAAATTTTTAGGTTAAATGCCAATTAGGTAACATCAACTCTTGCTTCCAAACAGCTACAGAGAATTTTGTTTTAAAATATACAGTTTAAAAATACAAAAAAGTAGACAACCAAATAAAATAAATTTACTTACCTACAATAAATTCAAAATTTTGCTCACAGGCTTGTAGCCTAACATTCTTAGATAGTCATATAATTAATATTATACACCTTACTAAGACATCGCTGCATACCATAAATACCATTAATTTGTATAAAATAACGGTTATGATTTTATCACTATGTTCAAAATTTTGGAACAGACAGCTGGATACTACCTTAATGACTATGGAAATTATGAAGATAAAATTTAAAAAAACAACTTTAATTACAATTGAAACTTTTAAATTAATTTAATTGGAAGTGATTAAATAAACAAAAGATAATTGCTTCATTATATTTTCACTACTTTTATGGGAAACCTTGAAACACGTTTAGGTGTAAATAATTACTATAGGTACGCAATTAATATTTTTTAGTAAAAGTCTAGAGTAAGTAAAATATTATTTTTTTTATTTATGTGGTTATTTTTTATGTAAATGGTAATAATTGTGAGATTAAATGATTCACTGCTGCTGGATACATTCAAATAACTTGCAGTTAGTTAGGTACCTATTTAATCTAGTCTTTAAAAATACTAAGTGGCTGGTAAACATGTGATCCATTCGATCGAAAGTGAAGTCGTACTAACGTTTGTAACAGCAGAAGTGTATCCGCATGCGGGCCCTATCGACTAATAAAAACGGTTCACCGAATGCGGGGCCTGTGGCATGCGTTCCAAAAATCTCCCGCACCCCGCATGCGGTCCCTATCGACTAATAAAATTGCGCCATACACACAGGCCAGTAACGTAGTCGTTACGTCAAGTTGAAGACTTTTTGGGCAACTTGAAAAATTACAACAGTTGGTAGCCAAACAGTAGTAGATAACATTTGGCTACCCACTATTGTAATTTTTGAAGTTTCCCAAAAAGTCTTCAACTTAACGTAACGACTACGTTACTGGCAACTTCAAGATGATATTATAATTCAAAACATTTATTTATATATTCAAGATGATATATATAAATCAAATTTTTCGAAGACACATAATAAGAACTCAGTTCGAGGGGCTCAGATGGTTCGGAAAACATGCGCCAGAAGTAGTGGATGGTGTGTTTTATTCATTGTGACAATTTTAGGAAAAGTGTAAACCTCCGGCAATATGCTGTGGACATTGAATGCAACCAGAACTAATGCTCAGATGATAATGACGCACTTGTTTTTAAAGTAATTTATTACAGATACCAATTAGAATCTTATTTAGTTATTCGTAAATGTAGTTAGTTAGCTACATAACATTAGTATTAAAATAATTGCTGAGGCTAATTGCTAATTGTTATTACTAACAATTAACAATCAACTGTTTTGGTATGATTCCGTATTCTCTTAAATAATACAGCTATTTGACGCTATAGAACCAGCAGGTTAGATTAAAAAAAACATTTATTTTAACTCAGTTAAGTAAGTCGCTACCGCGAGGAAACGGTCTTGAAACTTTGTAAATTATTAGCTATCTACTCGTTAGTTAAAATAAATGTACATTAAAAATGTATTCATATTTATTATGATTTAAACTAACATGACCATTGTTACACAAACAACTGTGGTTTAGGGAATATTTACCATTTGTTATTGGTTTAAAAATTTTCCGATATTTCGGCACTGTTGCAAGCGCCATTATCGTGGATGTACCGTGCATTCGTTACAAGTATATTCGTGATCACGTTGCAACAGTGAACAATAATACAAGTCTTCATCTACTATTGCCTTATAATTATCTTACACTACCAAACAACAAGAGCTGACTGACACTTGATGTCCCACTAATTAGGGCAAAAGGCTTAGATGTGGCCGCAGTGGTAGCCGTAGGTCTGTTGGGTGTCCTGGGGTATCCTTCCGAGGGCTTAATCGGGGCTCCCAACCTTAGGCTGTTAGGCGGGACACGTGTGGTTTTTAGTCGGTAGGAGTCCGGCATATCATGTAGGATTGACCTCACGTTAATACAAAAAGGGCAAAAGGCTTGAAGAAAATTGAAATTGAAGAAAATTTTGGAGGAAACAAGCATTATATTTAATAACCTCCAAGTTATTTTACTTCGGGTTTAGTTCTTCTTGTTTCCCGACAAGCGTGCCTAAAGACGAGACACCTGCAGCCACTCTAATGGACCGTAATGGCTCCTGTCTTACTTGACCATATCGGATGAGCCCTACTCATTCCTCTAAGCGTCCCTGGCGCGTTTACCGCACTTACGCGACCAACCATGGCGAATCGTAACCATGTCATTTGTAACCCGAAGATGATGTTTTAATACACTCTATCTTACTAATATTATAAGTGTGAAAGTTTGTGTGTGGATGTCTGGGTGTCAGGATGTCAAGGTTTCAGAGTGTGATGTGAGTGGATGTTTGTTACTCTTTCAAGGTCTAAAGGCTTAACGGATCTGACTGATATTTGGTACAGAGATTTTTTTTTATACCACTAAGATGGCAGACAAGCATACGGCCCACCAGATGCACCGGTGGTCACCGCAGCCTATGGACGTTTGCAACACCAGAGGCGCCACACTCGCGCTGCCGACCCTGTAAAAACCTTTTAAGATAAAAAATATATTATCGTCTGGAATAACGCTACTACGTCTTGTCCCGGGAAATAAGTTCTCATGGGAAGCGGAAAGGAGTCGGGAAAGACTATTACATAGAAAAAATAATTTATTGTTTGTTTGTATTGCTTAAGAATCTATTTGAAATATTCTTTCACTGTTAGCTATACAATAAATACTCAACAGGATGTTAACTCGATTTCTTATGGATGTTTAACCCTCTAAAGTACGTACGTAGAAATAAGTTCTTAATTTTTACCTGACATCTTCATGAATTTAATTTAATGTAATTATTTAACTTCTATTGATGTTTTACATTTTAATCTGTAATTCTGTGAATACCTTGTTTACTGACATTTCATAGTATCTGACATAGACATATAATTGGAGATTTTAATTTTGAACAGATATGTATTTTATAATGATGTTGACATAATTATATTGTAAATCTGCAAATCAATGAACTATGATTAACAAAAGATTTTATTAATTTGTTTTATCAATTTATAAATTAAGTTCTAACTATTATTATAAGTACCAAACTATGTAAACCAGACTTGAAGTTGCTGTTTCCCAAGATACAGGCAATAGCCTAGTTTGGGAGCCAGCATTTATTATCTATACTAATATTATAAAGAGGAAAGATTTGTTTTTTGTTTGTAACGAATAGACTCTGGAACTACTGGACCGATTTAAAAAAATCTGTCACTGTTGGGAAGCTACACTCTTTGCGGTGAACATAGTCTATATTGTATTCCCGCATTCCCACGGGAACGTGAACTACGCGGGTGAAACCGCGTGACGTCCGCTAGTATCCGATAAAGACAAAAGCATGATGTAAACCCTATCCTCTCTGATTGTAAAATGTGCAAATAAGCTATATAGCTTATTTGCTACTATTACAAATCCCCAGGTGACATAGGCTATATTTTATTCTAGTATTCCTACTGGAACGGGAACTATTATAGCTTAGTGGTTTTTGGAAATTTGTTCCACAATAAATTGTAAGCAGTAGTTATAGTTAGAATACATATTGCTGGTCCAATTTAATGCCAATACATATTCAAGTTACTAATGGTAGAACGTTTTAATCTCTGTAACTTGTGTAAGTAAGTACTAAGTATTTTAATTTTGGAATCACTAGATGACACTAGTCGCATTCTGAATCCCACTTGAATTTTTATTATTATTTTATTTAGCTTAACTGTTATTTTTAATAAAATATATAGCCTGAGGACGGTAAGAGTGTCGCTCACGCTCACCGTCCTTATAGAAGCAGGCCCATGACGGCAGCGTGACGTGAGGAATTCACGCACGCCCCCCCTTAGAAGCGGGATCACACCCGAAACCCCCCCAAAGAAGCGGAATAGCACCCGAACCACCCCCCTAGGCGAGGCCGCAGTGGCGACGGAGTCCGGCATAACAACCATGAGGATTTTCCCTTACGTTAAAAAAAAACCTTACTACGAAACTAATTTCGCTTCATTGGTGAACCAAGTGTTCTCAGGTCATTATTTTCGGACATTTGCACCACTGGGGAGTATCGTTTTCAGTTCAACAAAGTAGGATCTCTCAGTTTTTGTCTACAAACAAATTATATTACGTAACTTGTGCTATCTTTTGTCTGCCTATGAGATACTTTCGAGGATTGGCAAGTTCGTGAATTTTCTCTTTGCTGTGTTTGTGTAACTTAGTAAGATCAAGTATTTCAAACAGTCAAAAGTTCGTGATATCACTTTTATGACAAATGTAGCGTTTTTCCTCTATAGCAGTCATTATTCTTATGTATTTAAAGTTTCTTTCTGAGAGAATAGGTATTGCTATTCAAAGGGGGAATGCTGCTAGTCTTTTGGACTCAATGCCACGGGGCCTTATTAAGGTTTAGTTTAGATAGGAATAATGTAAATATAAATGTAATAATCACTGTAAATGTATATATATATATATATATTTTTTTTTTTTTTTATATTATTTGAAATCTTACCTATACTTATTGAGCAATTTTCTCTATATTTATAAAGAGAAAAGTGTTACATATTTTATCTGGCGTATGCCAGCTAAAAAATATAACAGATCATGTATGAGTATCGATATAATAAATACTGTTCTAACGGGTAGGTACGTATCATCATAATATATAATTCCAACAACATATGGTTGGAATATGTAAAGTTAAAATACCGAAAATCAAAATATATAATGCATCAAAATATATAAAGTTATTTGACATAAGTTCTAAATTTCTAAGTTTGAATGCCATAATGGTCGAAATATATAACAAACACAATGCATAAGGGTTCCTAGGGCTACGTTTTATACTATATAATTTCCAAATAATCCGACTTGGATGGGTTAGGTTCGAAGGGGTACGTAATTGAATACCTAAAATTAAAATGCCTAACGTTAAATAACCTATGTTTAAAATACCTAAAATCTTAATACCTAATGATTTAAAATACCTAAGCCACTAATACCTACGTACTAAATATCTACCAACATTTAATATCAATTAAGGTCAAAATACCTAAAAATAATGCAATCCAATTTGGATAGGTTAGGTTAGAAGGCTAAGGCGTCTAAGGCGTTAGTCTTCGTGGCTATTTTTTTCTATAAATTAAAATAATAATTTATACTACAAAACTATTATTTAATTTATGAAAAAAAACCTCGAAGGCTAAGGCGGTAGCTCCGCTCCCACCTTAGCCTTCTAACCTAATCTATCCAAATCGGATTGCATTGTTGATGATTATATTTCTTCAAACTATTATACTTTTTGCTTTTATATATTTTGAACTTATACATTGTAAACTTATGCATTATGATACGTAGGTACCCGTTCTAACACTTTCTCAAAAAAATATCATGTAATAATAATGCACTAATTACGATAAGTTACTACATATCTCCCATTTTAAGTAGCGGTTATTTAACTTAAAAAGTAAAGTAGAAAAAAATATTATTTTTTTCAAAAAAGTTACTTTTAAAATGCTATCAAGATTATAAAATAATATGTTCTCCCTAAGTGTTGCCTTCATAGAACTCGGAAATATCTATGATAACCTTATTTTGAGGATTCTTAAATAAACTGTAATGATTTGCAAACGCTGTGGTAGACACCTTACAAACGGTTCGAACAAGGTTGGGAAGCATCCCAACATCGATCACCAAGCCAGACGCACCGAGACAGAAGCCACTAAAAGCTTCGGTATAGTAAGGCACCAGCAGGCTTTCGAGAATTAAAAAAATCATGCTAACGTCTTTAGCAAAATTGTAGCCGAAAACGGCAAGTGGCCACAAAAAAGTTGATTTAAAGTACAAAATACTACTTTATACTTGGGATGAAACTTAAAAACCAAACATTATTCTCTACTTAAAAACTGATCAAATATCAAAGAATATTTCAGCTTGTTTTTTAGGGGTCCAGACTGACCATCACACCACCCTGTCACACTAGTGTGGTGGTTAGGAAATCTATTTCTTAACTGTCATACTAGTGTGGAACTTAATATTTGTCCAGACTGACCATCGGGTCCAGACTGACCATCACACCACCCTGTCACACTAGTGTGGTGGTTAGGAAATCTATTTCTTAACTGTCATACTGACAAAAGGTCGAAATATCAAGTATGTTTAACAGTTTAATGTTTATCTTAAAACTAAGCACAATTAACGCAATATATTCAAAAATGTTTCAATTGTTATTTCACTATGAATTAACCGAATTTGTGTGTTAAGTATTAAATTATCCTTTTCAATTTCTAAACACCTTCTTGGGTTAGAGCTTTCTTGAGTGTTAAATAATGTGACATGGTCTGCAGTTAAATATTCTTTTAGTACGGATAGTAATTTAGCAATGGTTACATAGTTTTTGTTTATGAACTTATTGATTACAGAATGACTATTTTCGCTAACATTATTGGTTCTGTGCCGTTCATTATGTACACACCAATCATTGATTTGCGTATCGTCTTTAAGCCAATTTTTCCGCATATAATTTAGAAAGGCATGCATTTTTTTTTCCTTCATGTCATTACACTGTGATTCTATATAGACCCACCCATCCTTAATAAAATTCACTGGTAATAAGGGAAGAGCTGCACATAATCCAATGATGCGTTTGTGAAGTTTCGCTTTTATTCCAAGTTTCTTGGATTTTTTCCATAAAGCATTTGAGAAATGGGAATAACAATGTTTTATTATCACACCAGGAACAATTTTTTTTAACGAATTACTTATCGCAATTTCAAAATCTGAATGAAACTTTGTTGGATTCCAGTTGGGACAAATGGACTTAATTAAATCGAACAGTGCCAAATAACTGGTTTCTTTTTTATCACTCATAAGTGCGAATATTAATGGAACTACATTAGTAGTCTTTGAAGTACTTCCTACGTCCCCATGAATAATAAACAATTGGTAGAATGGCCGTGTTGTACTCTTGAAGGTACCATCCCCAAAATATTCTTTTACCGTGCCCAGTAATTGTTTAGATTCTTCAGTACAGAACACGAGTATTCTAGCTTCTTCATGCCGGTAGTCAGCTATTAAAAAATCACGATGTTGAGCTGGAACTTCAACTTCATCTAAATCACGAAATATCGTTTTTTTAACGTTAAATGCTTTCTTTCTTGCGTGATATAAACTGCATTTTACGTTTTCAAATGATGGTAATTTAGTCACAAAATGCAATCCTTGATCTTTTAAAGGTTTCAAATGTTTTTTGAAAATGACTGGCATTGCATCTGCTGACTTAGTGGCTTCCTCTTTCATCTTATTAATTGTAGACAAAATTCTGTTTTTGGCATCATTTGCATCACACTCAGAAACATTGTGTTCCACAGTTTTGACAATCTTGTTATCCTGGAATATATTATATATGTTATGACTACTAGATGTAAAAAGCGTTAACAGAAGTAATAATAAGAAAGATTTTAAAACTTACTTGAGTCGTAACCGATCCTAAACATTTATATTTACGACGGTTTCGGCAAAACCAAATAATGTTGTTGTTTACATACACTTTCTGTTTATAATATTGGTGTCCGTGTGGGCTGAGAAGAAGATTCCCGCCGTTACTTTTAATTAAAGTACATTCCTGTTCCATGATATTGTTGACAAAAAAAGAAGACCAGAACCAGAGAACAATTAATTAATCGGACTACTGATACTAGGGGAGATATGGGAACGATTCCAGTGACTGAGTTTTTCAACTGAAATGACATCCGTGTCATAAGCAAACTAAATTATCTGGAACACTTTAATGTAAGTGGCCAGTTATCTAAGGACTTAAATTAGGTATCAATACTTCTTGGTGATTTCAAATGGTGTGACGGTTAAGAAAACAATTTAAACATTGCAAGGACATATTAACTTCCACACTAGTGTGACAGTTAAGAAATAGAATTCCTAACCACCACACTAGTGTGACAGGGTGGTGTGATGGTCCATTGTATTTTTTCAACCTTCTTTTGTCAGTATGACAGTTAAGAAATAGATTTCCTAACCACCACACTAGTGTGACAGGGTGGTGTGATGGTGAGTCTGGCGCCTCCCCCGGGTTCCCCCTCTATAAAATAGACTGCAGAGGGGCTTATGGCGAGACTTGTGTCTGTTGTCTGTGACTGTGTTGCATTAAATTACGTCACTAGGTCACGTGGATCATCTGTTCAAAGTTTGAAATAAAACAAATGACTTTTACAATAAACGTTAGAGGAGCAGTCGGGTGAGACCGTCTCACGGCTTCTTGTAATATTAGATGTCGTAGGCTGAAGGTATATAAACACCGATCAACTGCAAGTAGAACTCGCGCACGGATGATTCCAAAAACGGCAAAAATGTACGTTTGTTGTATGGTAGCTCTCCTATATTATTATTTTTCTGATTTTAATACTTCTTGATAACAGCGGCAACAAAAATACATCATCTGTGAAATTTTTAGCTCTCTAGCTGTCATGGTTCTTGAGTGACGAACAGGCAGACAGACAGACAGGCGGCCAAGTCTCAAGAATAGGATTCCGTTTTTACCTTTTGGCTACGGAACCCTAAAAATCATCACACGATAACACACATACCTACAAAAGGTTACACACCTAACAAAAAATACATATATTGACTTCTTTTTAAAAACATAATCTGGTGCGCTGCATTGATGGGGTGCGGGACATAATATATAATCATCAAAATATTCGTCATATCTAACTACAACTTTATAATATAGGGCGCTGATTCTCGACCACTCGACATGAATGCGTGTACGTAAATTTACGGATGAAACGTCATCCGTCTCATATAAATTCAAATTATGAGACAGATGATGTTTTATCCAGAAATTTCCGTCCACGCATTCATGTCGTATGAACCGAGAATCGGCGCCCAGTGCGTTATCATCGGCGTATAATGAGTTATGTGGGTCTCAATGGTCGTTTTGCGTCCATCACGAGCATCGGCTAAGGTATCATCCATCATCCGCTGCGACTAATTGCCTGCTACCTTCCTTCGTTTCTCTTATCCTTTTAATTCGACCTCAGAACTGAGAACACCTATAAGACGTCAGGGTGAACTGTTAAGAATAATTATTGCTTGCGAGATACGCGTCAGAACAGGTTGCTAAATTATGTAGTCGATATGGACAAAGCTAGTTATATATCTACTTTGTTATATTTTTAACCGACTTCAAAAAAGGAGGAGGTTCTCAATTCGACTGTGTTTTATGCATGTTCACCGATATTTCCGTCAATTATAGACGGATTTCAATTTTTTTTTCTTTTGCTATTCAACAAAATTTCATAAAATCTTATAAATCTAAATGCATATTACTTTGAGCTACTAAAATTTATTTTTTTAGTTTTTGTTTGAAGTCGGTTATATTTTTGTTAAAAAAGTGTTATTGATTTACTTATGTTCCAGTAAGTAATACGAAAAACGGTCACCTTTGCCGTTTGATTTTTCCTATTTTGTCCCATAGTTTGATCCCATTTCACCTGATTGTAAAAACCTAAGTTACACCCACTAAGAAAGAGTTTAAATGTATTTCAGGCAACTAGGTGTAAGCCGTGTAAGGCTTTAGACAACTGATGATTTTATTACACTAGGTAGCGTGTGATTATTTATAATGTTAATATAACTGTATTATATTATCTGTTATGTGTGTTAACTAATATTAAGTATAATGATTGTTTTTTTAGGTACATTTCTTCGATAGCATTTGGTATAAAATTATTCTTCTCTACATGCAGCAATTTTAATTTTTATGTTCATATATTATTAAGAAGTACTATTTCATAAACAGCAGTTATTTTGATTTATTTTTCAATCAAACAACACCACCATATTAAAACCACTAAGAACTCCCATACATCACAAACCGCTTAATGCAATCCAGCAATCGTGCCAGGCCAATTCCTAAGCAATCAATGGATCATACAAAAGTGGTGTGGCTAGTCACGACTAGGCGAACGAGATCTATTGGCAAATATAAGTAGGTACCTAAGTACCGCGAGGACAGCGCCCTCCATCAAAAGGGGTTGCTCGATTAAGTGTCGGTTTGAGTTTTATTTGCGACGGGGGAGCGAGTATGAGGTGAAGGGTAAAGTGGTGAGAGGAGGGATTTGTGTAAGCCCGGCGCCGCATTAATCATTAACACAGCCTGCCTAATGACACCTCCGAATTGGGCAGAATAGTGATGCCCTTCGTAGTTATCGATATTACTGCTGTTTAGGATAATCGTAGTTGACACAATTCTTCAATTTTATTATCTCAACTAGCTGACCCTCACAACTTTGTTTACGTCACATAGATGATAGCGCGAGAGAAAGGTGTATGAAAGGAGAGGTATTTATTCACCAGGCACATAGAAGTATGTGTAACTGCCCTGTTTGCTTAATGATGAAAGACCTAGTTTAAATCTACTTAACGATTAAATAAACAGCAGTTTAGACTGAACCTTACATTCAAAGGAACCCTTGAATTCTAGGTTTAGTGAAAGTTGAGATAAATAAATAAATAAAATAAATATTTGTGGACGTTCACACACAACATCATCTAGCCCAAATTAGGCTTTTAAGCTTGTGTTATAGGATCTAGACGAAATTAGAGATGTCTCTAATTTTGAACAAAAAAGAACCTGACGAGTGTGAGTCGGACTCGCCCTCCATGGAGTTCGGTACATTCGTCCGCCCAACCGTCTGTCCCTCCTTCCGCCCGTCTGTCCCTCTGACTGTCTGTCAAAACCTTTTATCTGTTCGACTGACCTCGTGGACCAGTAGTTAGTGTGCCTGACTACGGATTCGGAGGTCTCTTTGTGTGATGAGCACATTGATTTGTTCTGTGTCTGGGTGTTATTTATCTATAATATGTATGTACCTATTTAGAAATATAAATTTATTTATTTATTTATTCCATAAAACATCTATCATTACAGGTTTCCCTAATGTATGTTAAGAGTCGTGTAGATCCCATAGCACAAGCTTTATATTAGCTTAATTTGGGCAAGATGATGCTGTGTGAGAATGTCCACAAATACGTTTTTATTTAACTCGTGAATGCGTTGATTCCATTGGGAGAGTTGGAATACACGTTTTTAATGACTTAGTGCCTTTTCACATGTACCGGTTGCCGCGTGATATTAGGTACATATTCCTGCATCCCATGGAAAAAAGTTCCTGGAATGAAAAGTAGCCTATGTGTTATTCCAGACTATAAGCTATCTCTGTACCAAATTTCAGCCCATTCTGCCAGCCAATAGAGCGTGATGTGATAGTAACAAATATCCAAACATCTAAACACCTTAACATCTTCACAAACTTTCACAATCATAATATTAATAGGAAATAGGATTAGTGAAAGCTTTTGATTTGAAATTACAAACAGACACTACAATTTTATGTATTTGTGTATTTATAGACTAATTCTGTGGCGCAGCTTTAAGTAATGCAACTGCCGTAGTAAGGATTTGGGTTCGAATCTCTTCACGTGGTCGGAATATGTAAATATTTGTTTGATCTACACTTGCTTTTTTTAATGTGAGGGAAAATCCATCATGGATGCTTAGCCGGACTCCTACCGACTAAAAAATCTCACGTAACGTCCAACAGCCTATGGTTGGGAGCCCCGGGTAAGCCCTCGGAAGGATGGCCCAGGACTTGATCCACACAAGCTTATTTCAGAGTTTGAGTATTCCATATAATGCATAATTGCATTCATTTAAATCAGCTTACGGTTGTCCACTGCTGGACTGCGCCGCAATACACGGTTCTACACTTTAAACATTTTCTTATATAACTAGATTACCCTATAATTTTATTAATATACATATTTATAAATATAAGTGTATATAGACGTTTATTAGTTGTAGGTTCAATAGCACAAGTTTGTATTAGTTTCATTCGGGCTGAATAGGGCAAAATAATAGCATTTACTCTAAATGTCGAAAACTATGTTATAAATAAGATATAATGTTCAGTATTTAGACATTATATTCCTTTAAAAGCGAACTCATCGCCGTGCAAATTGAATTTTCCATACTTACATCAACATGCTATTATCGATATCGTTCACCGCACATCACTCCGGTCGATATTAGATGTCGCTATTAACTCCGCAAAACGTAATTAATCGAATAAGTTTATGATTGATATAACCAGTTTGTGGGGCGCTTAATTCACTTTCCCAATTTCTGAGACCCTACTCGCTTTTATAAAGTAGTTATCCTTTAAGTAAATTGATTGGCTCTATCGCCAATTAACTGATTTTCTAATGATACAATTTGATTGTGAATTTAAATTTAGTAAGCCTGAATAACCAGTGACTATTTCCAAAGGAGCTTTCTAATTCTAAGTTTTATATTACTAGCCGATGTCGTAGCATGGAAGACACGGCAATAGACTCACTAACTATTAGGTGGGACATAAAACTATAAGGGGAAATGTGGGTCGGTATATTATATACCCTTGCCTACCCCTTCGGGAATGGAGGCGTGAATATATGTATGTAGCTGATGTCACACGGTTTCACCCACTTAGTTCCCATTCCCATGGGAATACGGGAAAAAATACGCCCATGTCATTAGTGTATAATAGAGTATAGTTACTTCTCAATAGTGAAGGAGTTTTTCAAATCTTTTCTGTAGTTTCTGTATCGTTCGGTCTGTAGTACTGGGCAGACGAGGTGGAGGTGGAGGTCCGAGCTTTCTTTCTCTTCGCCGTGATATCATAGGTACCTACGTAAGAAGGTGACGTAGGCTTAGGCCTCAACGATTTCGGTGTAGAGCAATTACTTATAACTCAGCTATATACCTATAAGCTAGAACTTACTATAAATTATAGTCTGCCGCTTAAGGGAGCTAATCCTACACATATTATAAATGTGAAAGTTGGTGAAGATGTTTGGATGTTTGTTACTCAATCACGCTCTAACGGGTGAACAGATTGGGCTGATATTTGGTACATAGATAGCTTATAGTCTATAATAACACATATACTTTTTATCCCGGGAAAAGTATCCCACGGGAAGCGGGAACCCGAATTTCACGCGGGCGAAGCCCTAGTAAAAACTAAAATCGACATGAATTTCTTTATCCATCATATTGAGCTTAATATTTTATACAGCTATATGTATAATCAGATATATATAGATACATATTTATCGTGTTTGTTTAGAATGATTCTAAACAGGAATAAATAAAAGACATTTCGATTTTGCATTTATGATCAAAGGCGTGTACAGCGGTGTCAATTTTTTGCATGCCTACTTAATAAGCGCCTACTGGTTCGTGAAATATAACAAATTGCGTTCTCTCACACCCCGTACCCCAATGTCTAGCCCTCCCTGCATTTTAACACTGCCCCTTTTTAGGGTTCCTTAGAGAGTATGGTACTCTTACAGGTTTGATATACCACTCGTTTGTCTGTTTGTAGGTACCTACGCAGTCTATTGTTGTACAAGAAAGCAGTATTTTGGCATGGGTGATATTGTTCACGAAAAATATCTGGAAATTAAATATTTTTATAGTACGTCGTGTACCCAAACCTTTTTCTCTTGTAAGTATCGTTGGACAGTACCTGTTAGCGATGTAAACCTTCTTTATCAGCTGCATTATGCGCGGCACGCGTCTTTTTACTTTTTATACTGACGTTGTGTATTGTTTTTTTGTATGTCACCTCAACTAAAGGAATAAACTGCTCTCATTTGCAAAAATAACCATTTTTCACTTAATGAGGAGTTCCTGACCCTTTCAAGTGGTCCTTCGAGCCGGATCTTTACCACTCCGCCGCGAAAAATGGTGAGGACGCGCCAACAAACGGAAAAAGAAAATGAAACAGAGCAGCAAGAGGCCACCAGCACTCAAAAATTGCCTTCAACTATGCCTACATCATCTGCAGCAAGAAAATCGGGCGATGTACACATTATGGAAAAATCTTTCGATGAGGGTGTGAAGTCGGAACATATGGTCCCACTTAGACCGACTTCACAATTGTCCCAGCGAACTGTAAAGTCGAAGAGTCAGTCATCGTCGCGTTCCCTACAAGCTCAAAGAAAAAAATTGGAGCTAGAAGCAGAAAAGGCAAAGGCACAAATAAAATTGAACTTAATAGAGAAACAATTAGCGGCGGATATTGCCGACCTAGAGGAAGATTACAGTCCACCATCAGAAGTCAGCCAGTCAGATCATGGCGCTGACGAAGAAATTAAAAATTGGTTTGAGCGTAACCAACGGGAGCTGCAGCATGCCCCAAAGCCGGGTAACGAAAGGAGTGAGCCGCAAGCGTCGGGTCCGTCCGACGCAGATGGTACGGCACAGATGTTAGCCAAGGTATATAAGGAGTTACTCACCTCTTCAGCAGCCCAGCAGAACTCAAACTTACTTAGTCGCCTTAGTACGCCAAAAGAACTACCAATATTCTATGGACATCCGAAAGACTGGCTAATATTCAAGAAAGCGTATGAAGAGTCAACAGAGATGTGTAAATTCACTGAAAGGGAAAACCTATGGCGACTGAGTAAGTGTTTACGTGGTGCCGCTCACGAAGCTGTTGCAGCACTTTTAATCAGTGCCACATCCCCTGAGATTGTGATGTCAACACTACAGCTGCAATTCGGAAACGCTGATGTCATCCTTTCCCGTATAATGTCAGATGTGAAGAGGATGGGCAACTTGCCGCCAGAATACCACCGTGAAATAGTGTCATTTTCGGTCAAAATAAAGAATTATGTGGCAGCAGTAGAAGCTCTTGGTCGCAGTGAGTACTTACAGGGAATGGAAGTAGTTAATATAATATTGTCGAAGCTACCTACTACTCTTCTTTCTAAGTGGGCGGATTACAGCTACCCATTCATTACTGCTGAATCACCTAAACCTAGATTGAATTTAATGTCAGATTTTCTCACCGAAGAAGCCGTGAAAGTATCTACATGTAGTGCGATTTTACTACATTCGAAGATAGACGGTTTTAAACAGAAACAATATGAAAAAGTGAATAATGTTCAAACTGTTTCGGTATTCGAAAAGCAAAGCGATCAAAATTGTAGCTATTGTCGCACTAGTAGTCATAGACTGGACGAGTGTAAAAGGTTTAAAAAAGCGTTGCGTAAGGACAGATGGTTTCATGTAAAACGAAACCGTATTTGTTACAAGTGTTTAGTAGCACATCATCGCAAGGAGGCGTGTCTAGCTTCTAACTGTAATGTAGATAACTGTGGACAAGCACATCACCCTCTACTCCATTACGTACCGCGCCCAGACAATAATACGACCGCGTCAGTAAGTACAGCAGATACACACTCTACATCTACTACTAGGCTTGAACCCACTCAATCCGAAACAGTAACGAACACAAACATAAACAGCACTGCGTTATTAAAAGTTGTACCAATAAACATTCACACACCAACCGGAGTAGTTAGCGCAACAGCTTTGTTAGACGACGGTTCAACTGTTTCATTGATAAGCGCCCCACTCGCTGCTAAGGCAGGCCTTCACGGGCGTCGGCAGTCCCTACGTGTGCGTGGTGCATGGGACGACAGTGAGCTAGTATATGATACTGAACTGACTACTATGACACTGTCCGGAAAGAATAACAAACGATTTACTATGAATGTTCGAGTAGTAAAAGAATTAAACATTCCTAATCAAACACTCACTACAATGAATTGTAATAATTTTAAGCATTTAGTTAATATTAGACATCATTTATGTACAGATTTACCTAAACCACAAGTTTTAATCGGTCAAGATAACTGCCACCTCCTCTTGCCTGAGGAAACGTTGACGGGGAGCCCTAACGAACCTTGTGCCACGCGGACCCCGCTGGGATGGTGTCTGCATGGAAGAATGCCTACGCAGCAGCCTGTACGTCACTCCGCACTGTTTGTTACCAGTGACATAATGGTAAGTGAATGCATTCTTCAAGAGATACAAGAAGATGTAAAAAAATGGTTCTCTGTTGAGTCTATGGGAGTAACGGTTAAGCCAAGGCAGAATTCCGAGGACTTGCGTGCTGAGAGTATCTTAGAACAGACTTCTACGTTGGTTGATCATCAATGGCACGTAGGTTTACCTTGGCGGGATGAAAACTGCTTATTACCCGATTCATTCCCAACTGCGATGTCAAGACTCAAGGGAGTTGAGCAGAAGATGAAGAAGAGTAAAGAGTATGCCTTTAGGTACAAGGAACGCGTACAACACCTGTTTGACAACGATTACGCTAAACAAATAACGTCAGAGAAAGCGTGTAGCAGTTACAATGCACAGGACACTAGGAAAATTTGGTATCTACCTCACTTTGGGGTGGATAACCCCAACAAGAAAAATCTACGACTAGTGTTTGATGCTGCAGCCAAGACGCAAGGCTTTTGTCTCAACGACTATTTATTAAAAGGACCCGACCTATTGGCGTCACTATTCTGTATTATGTTACGATTTAGAGAGAATCGAGTAGCCGTAACCGGGGACATAAAAGATATGTTTTTGCGAATTAAAATTAGATCAGAAGATCAAGATGCGCTGCGTTTCATTTATAGGGAGCGTACACTAGGCTTGATTTGGTGTCCACATGACGATACATTAAGATTCGACGTATCTTATAAACGGATTTCGCCAAACATTATGAATGGTACGAAACGGCCCACGAAGAGAGAAACATTGACAGTAGTCATGTCGATATTTGACGTCTACGGCTTTCTATCACCCTGCACAATCAACGGTAAGATTATTTTACAGGAGATATGGAAAATAAAAATTAACTGGGATGACGTTATTACCGACACAATATTCGAGAAATGGCTCAAATGGATTACACTGTTGCAATCATTACATAGTATTTGCCTACCTAGATATTATCTGAACGCGACAGCTAGTACGAACAAAAACGAAGAATATTCAGTTTCCACAACGCAGTCCCCAGATGCACCGAACAATGCTCACGTAAGAGAGCAACCAGTTGCGCCATCGATAACCACATTAACCTCCGGATACACGAAAGCACAGTTGCATATATTTTGCGATGCATCGACGGTTGCCTATTGTGCCGTAGCGTACTGGCGATGGTTAAAAAGGTGTTAAGTAGATCAAACAGGCATGAGTTATCTAGCTGCAATGACGATGGAAGCACAATGGAGAGAGCAGAGCGTTTACTTCTTCGATATTCGCAGTCACAGGAATTTGGAGATGAGATCACGTGCCTGAAAAATTTACTGCCAGATTTGCTACCGCGCTATAAATGGCAGGCAGAGCGGAGAAACGTACAGGTTGGAGACTTTGTAGTAGTAATAGATCCTGATGGGCCCCGCAACGTTTGGCTAAAAGGTTTGATAGAAGAGGTAATACCGGGCAGAGACGGCCGCGTAAGAACAGCTAAAATTAGAACAAAAGCAGGGCTTCTTACTAGGGCTATCACGCGCATCGCTAGAGTTCCTATAGAAAATGAGTGCTGCTGATTCAGCACTAGGGTGGGGAATGTTAGCGATGTAAACCTTCTTTATCAGCTGCATTATGCGCGGCACGCGTCTTTTTACTTTTTATACTGACGTTGTGTATTGTTTTTTTGTGTGTCACCTCAACTAAAGGAATAAACTGCTCTCATTTGCAAAAATAACCATTTTTCACTTAATGAGGAGTTCCTGACCCTTTCAGTACCTATATCACGTGTATTCTAGGTTTACTGAAACCATTTTGAGATTAGGAGATTCGTGTATCACAGTGTTAATTTTGTTAATGTCAAGCCCAGCTCCAAATCTAGATAGTAATGTGACTGCTTTAGGCGCGAAAAAACAAAGCAAACTAGTTGGACAAATACCGAAACCAAAAGAAAAACAATTGCAGAAATGTAGGCTTTACAAATTTATACACACAACTCAGAAAATGTACTTTTTGAAGTAAAAACTTACTAGAAATAATTTTCGTAGAACTTATCAGCTACGCAAACCTACAGGGCGCGTGCCCCAACTCGCACTTGACTGCTTTTTATTCCACTTAATCAAGCATACTCGACATCCAAATGTTAAATGAATATTGGGGTGCTTACTGTGGTAATTACTTGATTAATTCCTCTATGAAAACCAATTATGAACTTACGTTATGTTATAAGTAAGCATTTATTTTCTACGTGCTATTTCCCTCTTTGACTTCGCCCGTGGTTTACTATTAACATATTTTTTCTGAAACAAAATAAGCATAAGTAACATTAGTTTTCTGCCTGTGAGAATCCTGTTAAAATCGACCCAAGCCGTTTAAAAATGAACTGACGACAGCAAGACAAAAATTTAAAAATTGATTATTAATGTGAAATTTCTCTATCCGATAGTAAAACTAACTGTACGGGTTGAGTTTTCTGCCATTATCCATCCATAGACATGTCCTAACAAAAATATATCTTCATCGCAAGGATCCTCCAAGCCCTTAGAGAGTTACAGTGGCGCTACCAAATAGTGCCGACGCATGCACCACACGATCTTAAAAGCATTCTACAGAAATGCAAAAATGCTTTAAACTATATTCCATTCCCCTCCTTTCACTAATCACAATATATTATGAAAGCCTATGGGTGTTATAAAGAGCTTACATTGCTTCAAACTGTAGGTATAAATGGGAAAACAAGAACGCCCTACCTAATCATCGGTAGAGCCAACCGTTTAAGGTATACGTAGACACAGTAATGCATTTTTATTTCGTTAAGGTTCCAACTAAATATTTATTTTAGAATCAACCTTAACACAACGAAATAAAGGATAATTTGATGCACATTATCGTAGAGAGGAACTTTGTCGTAGTACGGACGGTAGGGCGGGCCGCCCAAACGTTTAGCAACCGTTTAACGAAAGCCTCGAAGTGGGTACCGGGACACACCCCACCTCAACCTCGGTTCATTCATATTTTATATAATGTAAAGTTTACGATGTGATTCGAATGTTTTACCTACGACTGATAGAAATATTGATATTCGATTAATAATTATGTGTTTAAGACTGAGTATTGATAAGTAAGAATTTATTTATGTAATTGATTATTACGTAAATAAAGATAAACCGTAATAAACCTATTCAAATGACTTTATAAAACCTCGTATATACATAATTTACTAAAGTCAAACTTATTACATCTTTTTATCAAAATATTTTCGTAATTCAGTCAGCTATCGATTCCTTTCTACGGTAGTCTGAAATACGTTCGAATGTCCAGTAAACCTTCATTTAAAAGTTATAACACCAGTTGCAACACAAAAATAAACAATTCTAGTATGACGTTGCTTGCTTTTTAAAATTTAAAACTTTACAAACTGTATCAAAATCATAGGTCGTTTTGCTCTATGGCATCAGGCCACTCTAACCTCTATCTCTGTAAAACTAATCTGAAATGAAGCGCTCGTGGCCCCGCGGACTCAGTGTTCTGTAAACGATCACTGCAGTAAGCAACATTTACTATGGCCGGATATGGATGGGTGACCACCACGTGGACCACTTTGTGACATTTATTTAGGAGCGTTTCCGTGCTTCGGAAGGCACGATAAGCCGTTGGTCCCGGTTGTCAGTAAAATGACAGTCGTTAAGCCAAGTTGAAGGCCTTACGGGCGGCTTGAAAAATTTCAACTGTGGGTCGTCACAACCTGCGCCCGGGTCGGCAGCGCGTGTGTAGCGCCTCTGGTGTTGCAAACGTCTATAGGCTACGGTTACCAACCTTCCGGTGGGCCGTAAGCTTATCTGTCACCTAAGTAGTATAAAAAAAAAAAACTAGTGACGTCAATAGACGCGAGATGACGAAAAATTAAAATGATACTGCTGGTGTTCCATTTTTAGGATGTGGTACACTTTTACATATTTAGGATTCCTTTCCAGTTTTTTTTTCCAGTTTACATTATAAGTACCTATCCTAGAACTTATATTAAGTAGGTATATAAATATTACACTCGTTCGTAGAGTTGGTGAATTATTCAAGTTTAGCTAGTAGTGAGGATCTGAGTTGCACTTACACTGGTTCCAATTTAAAATGTCATTTATTTCTCTGAATGCAACGACGGTGCTACTTAATGTATAGCGCGCGACGTTTTGGTACTAGCTAGAATATTTCTGACTTTGAGGTTTTAACAACACAACGATTGGAAACAGGAATTCTTTTGCCGTTGCTATTGGGGCAACGGTCCATATTTAACTATACCTGTTCAGCGAGGGATTGGACTTACAGTCGGACAGCGTTAGAAGCGGTGATGAAAGACGACAAAAATGGAAGCTCTAAAATTTCGATTATGACATCAAACTACGCGTAGCTATTGCTTGGTCAAAATGTCGTTAGGTGGCTGGGGTCATGGCTGATAGCTACCAAAATTTCTGCTATGCTGCAAGGGCAGATCTAGAAAACTATCATGGACCGTGGGCTAGTGCTTGAACGACAGTCAGTATTTTACAGATGCAAACCATGTTTGAATCGTTTTACAACTATTTAGCTTTGCACAGTTAAGCATATGTATAAGGCTCTTGGGTTTATTCAAATCACTCTCACAATTTTTGTCATAACAAATGGTTCTAGGACTTCCACTCTATCACCTTGTTGTTATTTATCTGAGTGCTCTGTAAATTTTTGAAGGTCAGGAACCGTAAAGTTTTGAGGTGACATTCGTGCTTCAGAACTACTAGCCCTCAGAAAATCACCAGAACTTAACGTTAAGATGAGAAGGAAAGGTTAATAAACAGTGATTAACACATGGCCCTGGTTAGTGCGTGACTTTGCAAACAGATCACGCAATAGATCGTTTTAACTATCGAGTCTGCCAATAAAATAAAGCCATAACATTAATTAAACGTGTAGGTAAATCATCTCTTTACCTTGCAGAATTTCCTCCTTTTTCTTTCAAATTTTTAATTACTGCGGATAATAATTAGCCATTAGTAGCAATTATATTTTTCTATAAAATAATAATAGCGTATTAAAAATATAAAAATGGTAAAACAATGGTTTATAGCATTCGCATACTAAACTTTTATATCTCAATCCAAAGTTTATAACACTTTAACGGTGAGATGAGGTTTAATGAGTTAAGTGAATAAATACATTTTACTTAACGATAGTAGAATGCTACCGGTTAGGTACCTATTACGTGTCTAATTCATTAATATGAAATTTTTGTACCCATTTATTATTAAAGGGATGAACATAGATGCATAGTGTTGTATCATACATTTTTTTACCTAACGTTTCGACAAAATTGCAACAGATTCGCAAAATTAATAATGTAGTAGCAAATGCCTTCATTAGGCGCCAATCAATAATTAACTTTTCACATAATATTAAAGAAATGATACTTATTTTTCAAGAATGGATAGATATAGCTAATCGTTTTTAAAATCTACATTGAAGTTTATTTTTGATGTAGCGATAAAGGCCTAATGTTCCGCCAATAACTGTAAAACACATGACGACACATCTGCAGCAAAATCTCAATTTGCCGTGGTGGGTTAAAAATACAATAAATATATAGTTTTCTAGATGAATTCATAATATAAAATTGAATCGATGGTGCCAGTGGCCCCACTTACTTGAAATTCTGTTCCCGGATCTCAATGGGATCTTATTCCGGGAATTAGAAGTTGCCTACGTGTTATTCCAAATTGTTCCCAATATTCAGATTCGTAAGAGCGCGTTCTCATTTACATCAGTAGGATTAGTAAGAAAGTACCGATCAAAATATTTTGCAAAAAAATGTTATTGGAATGACGCCGCTAATGTTCCTGGATTTTTGGCGTTAGATAATGTTTAGCAAGTATCATTCAGTGTGTGTGTCTAGTAGCTAAAAATCTTTCTTAGACATGTGTACCAATAATAATTTGCAAGGATCCTCCAGGCCGTTTGCGAGTTACAGAGGCGTTACCAAATAGTGCGGAAGACCGAACGCACACACGCACGTATGCGTCACTCATTTGTAGCATTCCATAGAAACGCAATGATTTGTAAAGTTATATCAAATAAAGATTTTGTATATTTGAACATGGAACTTATTTGTGAATGTACTAGTATCAAGAATATTCGTCCGCAGTAAGCCATATTAGGGCGGTGTTGCGATGCGAGTAACGAAGGCGCGTTTGATATGTTAATTTATATAATTCGTACCTTTTCACTGCTTTTACAAGCTGTTGCAACATGTCGTTTACTATCTTACACATTCATTTTGGTTTATTTTATACCAAGTTTGGTAGTAGGTACTAGTGAATTACTTGCATTAGGTTTCAGGAATATAACACATTAATTAATAATTTGTTTATTACAAAATGAATTCTTTTATATAGTAGTCGTCTTTTCAAGACTCATTATACCCATCAGGTAGAAACTTACATTAGCTTCGAGTAGGACTCGATAGCTTAACGGTCAAAAGTACCTCTCACGGTCAGGGCAATATTTTCCACTCTAAAAGCACAAAATTCAGGAGTCGCAATATGGGGAAGTATTTATATAGGTCTCTGTTTTTCGGAGAATATAGGTACATTCATTTACATACTAAAAAGATATGTTTAGTTTATATACGAACCCAATGATTGTAAGCATTAACCATGTAGATACTTATATAAAACAACGAGATACTTATTTGATTTGAACATTACACATCTCCCTAAACAGTCAAGTAAGTGGATTCAGCGATAAAGTAGTTAGAAGCAATTTACGACACTTCTGTCGCGATACAATAATTAAATTTTAATATTTTAAAATGGCAACATTAGCCCACGCTCGCTCTTCTTTGATTCCACGATTTGAATACGAAATGTGAACGGGAAGGATACAGTAAGCGGCCATGATGCTTTTAGCACCCTTTAATGGAAAATATTTGTGAATAAAACGAAGAGTCTGATTAAAGTGTAAATGAAAGGGAATTGATATTTTAGCAGCTTGTGTATGCATTACGCGGTGACGATTCATATTAAAAAAAAACTCTCGTTCGCTCGTTATTGTGGACAAATATCATTTATTTTTGAGACTCTACAGCGTTATTTCTTAACGTGTCGGATATGAAGTGTTTTCGAATTCATTGGTAGGTGCATAGTTTACATTTGTTTATCATACTGAACGGCTAAACAGAGCTGTGTTTTTCTCTAATAAGCATAAAAATACATAATATATATGCTACTACCTCATCTTCTTCTATATATATAAAAATGTTGTGTGCGTTTAAGTACTCTTTAAAAAATCAAAATTTACTGAATCGACTGAGCTCAAAATTGGACACGATATACGACAGGATTCAGAGATGGTTTTACACTTTTATCATAACAGCAATAAGAATAAAACAGCTTTAAAAAGTGATTTTACTAATAGATGGCGCTGGTCGTTGTTTCTTAATTATATTCTGCTAGCTTCAGAACAAAATATTATAAACAACCTGAACATTCCACCGGATAGGTTTATGATATATATCTATATATATGGATAGGTATCTACCAGATTGGTGTTTTTTTAAGAGAAGTTTGATTGCGGCCTCCTTGCATTCAGAATAATAAAAGAGAGTACCTACCTAATAAAGAGGTCAGATATGTTTTGCATGTTATTTTTGAAGTTAGAGTTTTGGCGCGTTAGGGAAACATTATCAACGGGAATTTATTTTTTTGAAGCGTGCGCACGATGTTTTAAAAACTGAATATTGATCACAGAATAGATTTTTTTTTAAGTGAAGCTTCTATTGATTTGGATGTAAATTGGATTTTCAGAAAGATTTATAATTTTGGTTACGGCTCAACATTAAACTTTTTGAAAAGGTACATGAAACCACCATAAAAAAGTCACAGCGGACCGTGGCAGGGAACCGCTAGTTGTTTCAGAAATATATAATAGGCTTCCTACGCCATGTCTGGTCCTTAAATAAGAAATTTCCACGAGCTATTCCGTGCTTCGAAAGGCACCTTACGTCATTGGTATTGGACCTAGTTGCCAGAAACATGGCTGCTTGAAAATTTCAACCGCGGGTAGCCACGACCTACGCATGTGCATTTCCAGTCGGCAAATTGTGATCAACAAATGGTAAAATTCGGGCGTACCTATAGTATGTTTCTGTCTGTCCCTTTCGGGATACAGACTTGATATTATAATCAAGTCTTTGTGAGTAATACCTATAAACTTCAATTCTCAAAATAAGGCACCTAAATATCTTTTCAACTGACTTTAATTTGTTGAAAGCGTCTTTAAACCAGACGTACCTACAAAATTTATCAAAGCAAAACAGCTGAATTCGTGTTACAAATCCTCAATTAGCAAGTATACAGTTCAGTTTAAAGTTACGTTGTTTTCACTCGCAGGTTTCTCAAAGACTAAATTACAGACACGATTTGAGCATTGCTTGCATTTTATGCCTACTTGCCAGTATGCTACGAGCATGATAACTTTAGCACTCACAGAGTAGCTTAAATTGATTGTATTATGAATCTGAGAGTAAATGAAGATATTTTTATTCTATTGTGAGATCAACGACATAGTTAGGTTGTTGTAAGCATTAACGTTTAAGTTATTTCTGCAAATTATACGTACATACATTATATAGTGTGAAAAAAATAATATTGGTATACATACATTGGTATACTATGCCACTGCCTACCCCTTCGGGGATGAAGGTGTGACTGTATATATGCTGCATATAATATTTTAAAATTTTAAAATAAAGATATTATTAATAGTGTTTTAATACCATTTCATTGGCAATCATAATAATATTCTACTTACTTTATCAAGTGAGTAGAATATTATTAACTGTTATTATATCGAATAAATATATCAAATTAACTGCTATTATATCGACATGCTCTACACCATAGATTTAGATTTTTTCGCTACTCTCAAAAAAATCATTAGATTCGTTTACCTTTACATTCATTTACATTCTAAATCTATGCTCTACACACAGTGACAAAGGTGTTACAATTTGAAAGTCCATGAACTCACAGCAAAAATTTAGTTTTTTATACGTTACGGTTTAACTGAAATAACTTACTCATCGGCTACATAATCTTTGGCCCCGCCATCAATTGCGTATGTGAGTTGCGTAGCTCACTAAGTGGATCTCCATTTTAACTCCTGAAACAAGTCAGTTGAGGCTTTCAGTTGGATCTCCGTATTTGCATGATTGGTATTACGCTGATTACTCCTCCCCTTCTCGACTCTTCCGTCACGCTTCACCCCCTACTCCTCATTCGTGTCGGTCCCAGACACCAACTTAACCATATGCAAATTGACATTTCAGAGTTATGGTGAAAGAAGATTTTGTGTATTTTATAAATTAAAATATTTCGATAATGTCGGTAACCTAAAGAAACAGAAAAAAATATAAATGGGACATTGTGCAGGTACATTATACGATTTTCTTTTTTTGTATAATTTACAATAGACTACAATTTAATATGGCGTAAAATATAATTGTCATGTTGAAGGCCATATGGGCTGCTTGAAAATATTCTTGCTTTGGTTCCCTTTCAGGAAAACAGGCGTGACAATAAATGCATAATAATCATTTATTTATATTATGTACATATATTTTTAATATCAAATATTCAGATGTACAAACTCTTTTGGAAAAGTACCACACGAACAAGGAAAGAGTACCTTTGCGCTGCTATCCACGCGCCAAATGTGATACGTAAATTATAAGCCGCCCGTTGTACTGCTATGGGTTTATGCTATCTCGGATTTTTGTTTAGAGCTTTTTAAGATGAACAATGTCGTCATACCCAATTATAACGTAACTTTAACCAGTTACGCAACGTGCACACTAAACGGAAGCTCTCAAAAGGAATACATTTTCCTCGTTTTTGTAACTTCATCCACTGTCGTCGTAGCGTGGTATCTATCAATCTCTGAAAGAATTTTTGAATTCTAACCCGTATTTCTTAGCATCCTAGCGTCCAGACAAATAAATCAATGGTTTAAAAAACCCTAGAAAAATACGCTTTTATAATGCACGAAAAAACCCAAAAATAAATTATGGATCGTTCAAGTTGCCTCTATTTCTGGGCTGAAGTGTAAACTATGTGCTTTTAGTTATAATATTTGATTATAAAAGCGTGGGGTGCTGGAACAGGAAAGACTTTCCTGGCGGAAGCTGCATGATGTCTTGTCAGATTAAGGATAAGGTCACATTTATAAAAGCGTGTTTTTCTCGTGTTTAAACTATTAATTTACACTGTCACGCTTTTATATATCTATTGTGACTTTTACTATTATTAATATCATTTTAAATTTCGAAAATGTTTTAACGATGATAGGCTTTAATTGAAATACATAACATACTTACTTGAAAAGTAAAGTAGTTAATCACGCCTACGCATTTTCAACACCCACTTTTGCCAGTTTTTCGTGACGCCTGCGTAATAGGAGCAAACCTATTACCGTTACGAATCTCTATTAGATAATTCATTGGTAGGTCCTTAAAGTTTCAGCATTCCGAGATATTTAGTACAATATGTAGTGATCACGTAATAGGAATACAAACGCATATATCCCCAAGCGGGTTTTTAACGGTAACCAAAGATATCTCGTTCTCGAACAAGAACTCTACATTTTGCCACAGTTAACGTATTCCCCTCATGTATCTACTTAATTGCCTGAAAGAAAAGGCGTTCCCTTTGGCAGCATAAACGTTATGCTCTTGTGCGACCTCATGCAGCTTTCGTCAGGATTTTTATTATATTAGGATTAGTATTAATAGGAATATGCTTACAAAAAAGTCTTTCTTGTTCTAGCACCCCACGCTTTTATAATCAAATATTATAACTAAAAGCACATAGTTTACACTTCAGCCCAGAAATAGAGGCAACTTGAACGATCCATAATTTATTTTTGGGTTTTTTCGTGCATTATAAAAGCGTATTTTTCTAGGGTTTTTTAAACCATTTATTTATTTTATACTTTTTAGTCACAACATTTATACCTTGACTAGATGTGCCCTGCGGCTTCATCCGCGTAGAAGTCGTTATCGCATAAAATCATTACCCTACTTTCGCGCAGTCAATTAAAAAGTAACCTATGTCCTTCTCTTAAACTCAAACTATCTTTATAACAAATTTCATCAAAATCGGTTTATTGGTTTAGGCATGAAAATGTAACAGACAGACAGACAGAGTTACTTTCGCATTTATAATATTAGTAGGGATTTCTGTATTACATGGTGTTTTGTCTGAGTTCGACTAATGTGAAAATATTTCATTATTACTCTAATACATATACATTTTCCGCAGGTACCTATGTCAATATTTACACTCAATATTTACACTTTATTTATTTATTTATTTCCGATAACAACAATTTTTATAACTTAGCATAAAAACTATAGTAAATTAAGTAGATACACATCAAATATGCGATAGCGACCTGCCAAACTAGGTAAGAAACCTGTATTTCAGCTTACGGTGCTACAGCAATCAGATACAATATTAAATACTAGTCTAAATTTTACACAGTAGAAATAAGTGCACACGAATGACCTTTAACTTCAATAATTATATAACAGGTTTGTTATAACCTTAAACCCTAATCGTGGTCTAAGCTCATTACACGACTTTTCTAACAAATCCAAACACAGCTATGATACGATGTTCAATCATGAAGTTACAGTTCATATCTTACGACTCCATCATCAGATCAGTTTGACAGCACCATATTATTGTATTGTTATCAGAACTACAAACATCTGCCAATTTTCATGACGCTACGATCCTTGGAAGATGCTTAAATTAGTTACCTGAGATTCCATTGCGTAGTTTTACAAGTCAATTAAAAAAAGGTTTGTTATAACCTTGAAACCTAAGCCTGGTCAAAGTTCATTACAAGACTTTTCTGACGAATCCAAAAACAGATATAATACGATATTCCATCATGAAGTTCCAGTGCATATCTTACGGCTCTATCATCAGATCAGTTCAACAGTACCATATTATTGTATTGTCATCAGAACTACATACAGCTACCAATTTTCATGACGCTACGATCCTTGGAAGCTTGTTAAATTAGTATCCTTAGATTCCACTTTTTCCATCGAAGTTTCAGTGTCTATCTTTCGGCTACATCATCATATCAGTGTGACAGTACCATATTATTGTATTGTCATCAGAACTACATACAACTGCCAATTTTCATGACCCTACGATCCTTGGAAGCTGGTTAAATTAGCTACCTTAGATTCCACTTGTTTTCTGTGCCTATCTTCCGGCTCCATCATCATATCAGTTTGACAGTACCATATTATTGTATTGTCATCAGAACTATATACATCTGCCAATTTTCATGACTTTACGATTCTTGGAAGATGGTTAAATTAGTATCCTTAGATTCCATTACATTGTTAGTTACATACACGACGACCTAATAAAAGCTTATTAATAAACAAACTCTTCAACTTTTATACTCGTACGTATAGATATCGAGCTCTCCACCATTTCGTAAAAATTCAAAATGGCGGATTGCAGTTAGACCACGCTCCATATAAACATTTTCAAATCCATTAAGGTGACGTCGCTGAAACATTTCACATAAAAAAGGTATAATATCAGTGTGCCGGAAGCGGAGAAATCGGTAAAGTTGCGGCTGGTATTGGGACTAGGCAGGGGAGTGTTTTCTGGAAATAGTCACATTGCTTTTTATTGACACTGAAACCGCGAGCGCACAGTTTATGCAATAATACATTTGTAACATCTACCATATCCTATTTTGTATTAACAGCCAATTTGTACAGATTAAAATTATAAATGAGAGAACACCCACCCCCTTCTATCCTCACGCCACTTCCTCCCCCCACTACCTCAACTGTTGAAAGTGCTTCAGAAAGTGTCGTTTATGTACTCAAAGCATTATGCAAATGGATGTTTTAAAATTTTAGGGAGAGAACGCCACTTTGGTCCCCGAAGCTCTTCCAAATATCAAAATGTAAATTCACCCTTTTATGTTTACAAATCTTGTAAATTGAAGCTTTCGTTTTATTGACTTTAGCCCGACAGACATTGAGTAGGTACACGGTCATATTGGAGTTAAATACTCGTAACTAGCTAATGCTCGCGGTTCCGCCTGCATTGTGAAGTCTACTTGTATGATTTTGACGTTGAACATACCTTTTACTTTTAAGGCGCTCTCTCACCGGGAGCATTCGCATGTAATGTAACGTTACAGCTCGAGCATTACAGCAGTGAAGGAGGAGAACCGAGCATTACAATGCGCACCTTGTAATGATACAAGGTTTAACGTTTTGATACAACTTGTAACATCAATGCGCTGACATACGAAAAATCTATACTAAATGTTACATTACATGCGAATGCTCGTCGGTCAGGGAGGTAGGTTGTAATATAATGCTCAAAGTCGAATCTAAAATGTTACATTACACAAAAGAAAAAAAAAAAGCAAAATTAGAAGCAGAAGGGAGGATTACACACACCAAACACCCACAATTCGTCAATCTCGCTGCACTAACTATCAAGCATTGCACCAAATACTTGTAACTGTGATTTTCACAAGTTGAACTTCACAAGGAAAAGGCTAGATAATAATGCAGGTCACACTTTCATTTTAAACTTAGGTACATCAGTATTACCTAACAGTAAATGTGTCGAATAACGCTGATTATGTTTGATCAAACACCGTTTACCGGGCGTAAAGTGAGAAGTAGGAATAGGAAGACGGTGTCGCTCGGTCTGATGCGCGCGCGTCGATCGCTGAGCGCTCTCAGCAGATTGGGTTACCCGCTCATGCACACCGAGACTTACAGGCTATCATTCTAGATTGCGGTTTCCGAGAATACTATTATCGATTAAACATCTAAGTATATCGTTTATAAGTTTCTAGTTTATCCACTAAGCTTTTAGGTATACCTATAAGTATAGATTATCCAACGAATATGTTAAAACTTTGAAGTACCTAGACTATGCTTGGATGTTTGTTGTTCTATCACGCTTTAATAGCGGTAATAACTTGACTAAAATCCATTATAGGTACAGGTTATGGTCTAGAATAACACTCCTTATCGCTATGTAGGGTTCTACAGGATGCGGAATCGGGTATAGAATTTCAAGAGGCTAGAACGACGGGCACCATCTAGTAAAAATAAATAATAGATACTTATCAATATCTTTTAAAAACAAGGTTATTCTTTTGTGGTATCAAGTTTCCTGTGTTTAAAGGTGTGGTATTTCAGAATGTCAGATTTTTCGTTCGTTTAAACTCGTTGAAGAGCATTGACGCGAGAAACTCGCGTTACGCCCCATGATCATTTATGACGAACACTCCGGCGTTGTATCGAATTAGATACTATTATAAACTGAATCTAACTACCATCACACACATAGCTACAATGTTAATCGATTGCTTCATCGAATCGTGTCTCAATCAATTGCAATTTTTAATCGAAGCTTTTTTCTCTTTACTCCACTGATCTGTATTATTACTTTACTCGCTAAGGGCGAGGCCGCACTTGCGGTTATCGCGGCGGTTTCTAACCTCAAAATGTCAAAACATTGACTTGATTTCATTGATTTTGACAGTTTGATGACATTTTGAGGTTAGAAACCGCCGCGCGGAAAAACGCAAATGCGGCCTCGCACTAAGAGGCAATTAATTTTTTCTTTTTCAGACATGAAGGTAATTTAAAGAGAATGATGGTCGATTCAAGACTTCTTTGTCCTGTCTGTAAATATGTAGATGGTTACTTACTCAAGTAGAAAATAACCCTTTTTGTGTCAAGAGGAAAATATTACTACTTAGAAATTAAAACTATAACTCGTACATATAAAACTATAACTATGAGTCATAGTTTTAATTTATAAGTCTAATTTAATTGTGATATCAGAAAAAACTGACTAAGTGCGAGTTGAACTCGCGCAAAGAGGGTTCCGTATTGTTACGGTAAAAAACATTCGTTTGGAGGATTGATGATCTTTGGCCTTAGGTACCACTTCGACAAAAGACAGGTTAGTATTGTTTTGTCTCGATTTCCTTTTTTTGCCATTAAAATACAATCAACAATACAAAACAAGCTTTTAACCCGCTTAAATATAAACAAAACAGCAAGTCACTTACTGCTTTTGCAATGGTTTTTAAGATTTTCTCAAAAGCTCTCAAGCAGCAGAATAGTGCACCAATTTACTATATTGTTTTATCAATAAATCTCACACGAACATGCTTCTATAAATATAAAAATATTAAAATAAATGTTTCTAAACGAAAAATATAACTCACAAGTGCAGATAAAATCTAAAGTCTACCGGTAATGTAATACATTCATAATGTAGCGACCTATCTGATCTAGGTTTATGCATTTGTCGGACTGTTAGCATTGTACATTCTTTTAAATTATAATATTATCTTACTCATGAGCATACACCATAAACTGTGGTGTGGAGGTATTCTATAGTGATCTTCTGAACCCAACCCTCACCTGCAAGTAGTGTACTTACTAGACTAGACTAACGAACGAAATCATGGTGAAGAGAAAAAAAAACTCACAACAAACTCCTATATCAACCCTACTGGCGAGCATGGTTTGTGATAGGCTTATGTAAATCATAGGTAGATACGAATGGATCATGAAAAAGTATTCCCTCTTTGTCTAACACACTACTCAATAACGACTTTTCTTTACCAACTCATTGTTGAAGACAGGCCCAGGTATAGCGAGGCGAGTATGCACATACTACTCGTTCGCGCTAAGTTTGCCGGTCGCCTCCCATACTACACCTCTACACAAGCCTATACGCCAGCGGCAAACTTAGCGCGAACGGGTAGTATATTTATAAAAATATATACCTTGTACAATCACGTCTATACCATCGAGGAAATAGGCAGAGAACACATAAAGGTGCAGGAGAAAATCTAAAACCATTCTATGATACGCACAAAAATTTAATACACTCAAAACAAGTTACTAGTTAAAGATGCCACACACATAAACAGTGGAGAGAATCTTCACCAGAACTGAGCACAACCTGCCCGCACACGTGTTTCCCCATCTTACAATCCCGGGTTCTTCAAGCGAAGTGTGAAGTGGCCCATCACAAGGCCGGCAACTTGAGGACCACTGTCAGAAGTCTTACGGACTGTGAGAGTGGCCCCCAATCGCTAGTTGCGTCACGGCTTTCCATGAGTCTGGTGATGTCAATGTGGCGAGCTTAATATACAAAAAAAGTTAAATAGCCACAGGTACGAGTACAATCTCTGCAATCCGAGTAATACTCACAGACAAGAAACTCATAACTTTGTGCAGTTTTCTAGTAGATATGATTCTGTAATAAATTGTGGTTAGCTTATCTCATATACGGTTCATGTTTAATAGAGTATAAACTTGATATCATGGTATTAGCCACTGGTCTCACGACTCAATGGTTTGACATCCACGCTACTACATCTTGACGAAGACAGGAAGAGACGCTGTGGTCAAAACCGCTCTTGTCCTCACTTAAATGCGTTTGTTTTAATTGGGGTTAATGCGGTGTGCTTAAGCTTTATAAATGTACTTACTACGTTATGATCTCTACTAGCTCTACATACAGTTAGTAGTCACTTAGTCAGTAGACACCATAGAGCAGCGCGAACTGTATAAGGCGTTGCTCTGTGGTAGACACAGCCCTTTCACGAAATAGCAAACATGCCAGCTTAATGACCCTTACATTCAAAGGAACCCTTGAATTCTAGGTATAGCGAAGATTGAGATATTCCTAATTTCTGATGTACAAAAGTGGGGCAATACTTTTTTTACGAGTGGAAATCCCCACGATTCCACCGACTACGTTAATATGAAATTTTTGTCATCTTTATCTGTTGAAAGAATATATTTTTTTACTACAAGAGTGGCAGACATACTAATGGCCCACCTGATAGTGGATTAGCGTAACCTATGTACGTGTGCAACACTTGAGGTGCTACATACAGTACGCGCTGCCGACCCAAGCGCATATTGTGACGACACATAAGAACTTAATTTGGCTAAACATTTCATAATTCGCAATGCTTTAAAATTCCGTACCTAAAGGGAATAAGGGCCTGGTTTAGAAAATGACGAATAAGAGGTACAAATTATATAATTTATTGTCGGCATAAGTAGACGAAAAATGATAGTAAAAAAGATTTTTAATCTATGTTACAAGAGTGTGTCAAAATATGACTTTGTTATAAATTGTATTTTAATCACACATGTGTAAAATGATCATAAATTCAGCCCCGAATTTTTAGGTAAGTGCAATTCATGACGTCAATCATTATTGACGCGAAAGGAAATTAAATACCTATGCCAATTTAGTAAGGAAACACACACTTATAATTTGTTTTTCTTTTCGATTTTCTTACACTCTCTTCACATTTCCTAGCTCGAAGGACGCGTGTTTTATATGGCGAAGGTCGTTAGCCCTATCAACGCGGCGTATAGATACATATCACAAATAAACAAAACACAATAGAAAAGTCAACCTTGGCGATAATTAGATCTTACAAATGCTGCTCTCAAAACTGAAATACCAGTTTCTAGGTCAATTTGACTAGACTAGAGACTTTTTACAATACCTAGGTAGGTATTGTAAGAAGTCTCTAGTCTAGTCAAATTACCTTTTAAAAATGCCTTTTAAAGTAGGTAGGTATCTCCTTAGTTTAAAAACTCTGTTATTATGGTGAAGGCGTGAGGATCAGTGCCTGTATGGGTGTTTAGTTACTTGCGGTTGGTGCGGCTCACTTGGTAAACGGACGTAATCTCAACTAAACACTGATCAACTGTGTTTCTACACTGGTTACTTCAGTCAAGAATAATTTAGAAGTCCCTAAGGAGCAGAATTCAATTACTGGGCTATGTAAAAGCCTTTTTGTGATTGTGTGTGTCAAATTTAATGTTATAGACGTGCAAAAGTGGTGAAAACGGGCTTCCATAAATGCGGAGTGGGGTAAGGTGGAGCTGATGAATGAAGAAAAAGAGTAAAATTGAACGTGTTCCGTATAATCGAATTCCTTATTTTGTCACGTTGTTCGAGATTTGTAATTGGTCAATTGACGGTATGCTTTTCGCGTGCGGAGTAGACCCGACAAGATCCGCGTCACTAGAAACGAGCCCTAAACCTTTTTTTTAAATGTGAGTAAAATCCTACATGGATGCTATGCCGGACTCCTACAGACTAAAAACCATACGTGTCCTACCTAACAGCCAGTAAGCCCTTGGAAGGATACCCCAAAACTTCCAAGCGCCCTAAGCTTACAAGACACACGTCGCTACGAGAACCTCACTCTGTAGCACCACAATATTCTACATTCTCATCATCTTATAAAGTACCGGGTTTCTTACTGTCAAGGCCGCTGTTGGTAACATTTAGTACTGTATTTATAGACATACAATGTTCTTTTTAAGCAGCAAGTCCTTATAAATGCTCCAACGAGATCTATCTGACGTGTTTCATAGGGAGCTAATAGAAAAAGAAAATCAGACGAGTTTTAGTGTTCATTCGCTTTTCTTTTTATCGTGTAAAAATCCTGTACGGATGCTTTGCCGGACTCCTACCAACTGCCGCAAACCGCGCAATGCCATACAACAGTCTATGGGCCAGGAGGCCCAGGTAAGCCCTAGGGGGAATCTCCCAGGGTTCTTGTGAGACTTTGGCTACCACCACGGCCTTGCCTAGATGGTTTGGGTACTATCCCGCGTCCCGGGGGTTGGTTCGGGTGTTGGGGAAGGAGGGGATAATGGATCTTCGCCCTTCATAGTATAGTGGGATAGCAATCCCACTATACTATGAAGGGCGAAGAGACATGCCACCGTCTTGGCCTGCTTAGGTATGTAAGAACGACGAGCAGCCGACTTGCCATTTTTAGGCCCTCGGTCATGGAGGCCGTTAGCCTTGGGCGTATAGCAACGTGTTCATTCGCTTATTGCGAAATGAGGTGCTCCCTCCCACAGTTTTAGTTACAAATTAGTCACCGAAGATTTTGATAGATGTTGATGACCATTATGTCATCAACATCTTTTAAAATCTTTGGTGACTAATTTACATCAGCTGGGCTAGTACGTACCTATACTTTTTCAATACCAAATGGGCAGAAAAATATAACGAATATTTCAAAAGTGAAGCTACATTGACACGAAAATTTGTACATCGATATGATCAAGTTAAACTATTGGTAAATGTATCAATGACGGGGTAATTCGATATCACGATGTGCGGCTACTTACTCGCACACATTGATGATAATGTACTACATTGCACACAAGGTATGCCTACTGACAGCTGTAATCACAATAATTAAACTTTATCATGTAATGAGTAACGGGACATTTACTTTGACAACGAGATGATTGCGGTATGCTACTTTTAAACTTATTACAGCTTGTAACCTGCTTACTTATAAAAAGCTATTTAGGCCTTGGTTCTTTTAAACAATTTCATGACTCCCGCGTACAATTTTTTACCCATTGAATGCAGTTCACTATTGCCCGGTATGTTGCTGTTTTACCGGCCTGAGCCGATGGTTTTGTGAGGTTGTAAGGTAATATCTAGGTCCACCTGAACCAATTTTTTTTTGTATACGTAGTTGGCCTTTACATTATTCATACTAACTAAAGAAAAATCAATTACTATAATAAATACTAATTACAAACACAAAGATTTTTGCAAGTACGTGTGTGTGTAAGTTATGGGTTATGAGCAAGCGCAATTTCGCAGTATTTTGTATCGTCGTGCGACCGCAGGCTCCACTCAACCGATACAGGGCCCTCAAGGCTCGTGTTACAAGCGTGGAGATCAGATACCAGGGGAAATCGTTTCATAAACACAATTTTGGCTTCTGTGATACTGACTCTACATAATATATTATGGAATGACCCCAATAGTTCCTTTTTGTTACACTTTTAATTTTTTGTAACGATATTCATTTCTTTTTCTTTTTGATGAAGCTACAATTATTATTTTTGTTTTTACCCGTATATAGCACGTTTTAATCCCCAAAGGGATAGGCAGCGGCATTCTATACGTTTACGTCACATTCCAAAATATTTACTTTTTTCTCGTGTGAGGATAGTTAAATAGTGATGATTCTATAGGTATTGTCGTGTGAAAAATGGATAGGCGCAAGTAGGGTCTAACTGTTGTCAATATTAAAAAGTACCTGATTAATCACTGATTCTATACAAATATGTTAAAAAACAGTGATAAATTTGATTAAAATATCCTGGGAGTCGAGTAGTCAAGAAAGGGGGGTACAGTTAGACAATAAATATTGCCATAGATCACTGCTAGTAGCCCCGCTAGCTGATTGTTCTGTAATCGATCAGTGTGGTAAGAATCTTACGATACAGTAAGTCCTGAAATGGGTGGCTGTATGTGTAATTTCTATTTATGAACGTTTGACACTCGGCACACTACCAACCGTTTGGTTCCGGGAGCCAGTAGCGTAGCAGTCGTTAATAGCAGGGGTCTAAGTCTGTTATTTTAATTGTCGTAGCTATATAATATGTATATAGGTATCTTTATAATTTTTATTTTACCGTAGTCGACGCGTCAGCTACGGTAAAATTGGATATTTTTCGTAGCTATTGAATCGTCCGGAAAAATGCTAAATCTATGGTTCGTTCCCATGTCTGCATGGCATGGTTATTCCCGGGATAAAATGTACGAATTATTGTTGAAGATAACAATGAAACATAATATAAATCTATTATAATAAAAGAAAAGTAAGACACATCAAAAAAAGTAAAACGAAAACTACTAAACTAAAATGCATCTTAAAATTTCTCCGCAAAACAGTCTTCATATGGCAGAGATTCTATGCCATTTTGCAATATATCTATTTAAGTACTTATGTGTTATTCCAGACTATAATTTATTCCTGTCCCTAAATCAGCCCGATTCGCTCAGTCGTTAGGGCGTGAAAGACTAACAAACATCCATACAAAAAAACCCGCTTATAATATTAGTAACAAAATACTATGATATACCTACTACTATACAGCAGAATATGTAATGTGATTTAATAGAACTCACAACATTATCGGATTTACGACACGTTTTCCCCTCATAATGCGTTTAGCGTTCGTTTGTGTGTGAGTATCGTTGTTAATTTACTCATGAATAGTAATAAGTAAACTGCGGCTCGAGGGAGAACCATTAATACATGTTTATGCTACCGTTACACTGATTACTTCGACTGCTTGGGTTTTCACGCGGTTTCACTCGCGTAATTCCCGTTCCCGTGGGAATACGGGAATAAAATATAGCCTATGTTTACCGCAATGAGTGTTGCTTGCCAACAGTGAAAGAATTTTTCAAATCGGTGCAGTAGTTTCGGAGCCTATTTGATGCAAGCAAACAAACAAACAAACAAAAAAACAAACAGACAATCAAAACAAACAAACAATCACATCTTTCCTCTTTATAATATTAGTATAGATTTATTTATTGTATACTTTATTGTACGCCAAGATCGTATTCCAATTCGAAATTAGATACGAAATAGCACTGCAATGGGCTGCCTTATCGCTAAAAGCAATTTCTGCCAGGCAGTTTAGTCTAGTGGTGCGATCACAAGGTCGTGGATTAGATTCCTATCACGAGATAACATTTGTGTGATCTAGAAATATTTTGGTTAAAGTTTGGGTGCTTCTATATAAAAATATTTTTACAAAAAAAAGTATACTTATTATATGTAGACCACAATGGTAGCCAATTTAGTACTTACCATAACTATTCTTCAGACATTATTGTCTGAAGAATAGTTATGGTACATAATGGACATAAATATTTGTGACAATCTCACACATCATCTAGCCCAAATTAAAGCTTAATATATGCTTGTGCTATGAGATCGAGACGACTGATAGACATACTTAGATATATGCATATTTGTAAATACATACATGTTATACATAGAAAACACTCAAACTCCGAAACAAACATTTATGGATCACACAAATATTTGGACCGACACAGGAATCGAACCCAGGTCCTCCAGCGCGGCAGGCGGTTCCACTACCGACTACGCCACAGAGGCAGTCACAATCACCCTGTAATATATTAATATCCGTTGTCCAGACAACGGTACTGGTATTATAAAACCTGCTGGTGTTATAATACCAGTATTATAACACCAGCAGGTTTTACAATTGTATGTGCTTAGAGGAATTGTTTGATATGGTGTTGACGGCTACATTCTATCATCACACCGCTCGTCACAGACAGGGTGTTCATTCTCACACGTGCGTCCGGAGCGTACGAGCACGGGAAGGTCCGATAGAAGCTTCTTCCGCGCACGCTTTGATTGTAAAATGATCCTCGTGCCTTGGTTTTCACAAATGCTTACGGTGTGGAGTTCTGCAAAAGGAGGCTTAGAAGGTTCTTGAAGGGTTGGCAGCGCGAGAATATCGCCTAAAAAGAACTTATATATAAGATTGCACATAAAAAAATATGCAAACTCTTTTCATTAGGTACATAATTCGGCTTCCGCTGTCATAATGACATACCTAGTAACAAAAAAAATTGTCTTTCATGTCGATATTTTCGACCATCTACAGTTTTATTATAAGTAGTACCTACCTATCCTACGTATATTTTATAAATAGATAATTATTTATTATTTAAAAGTTTCGACAGTATTTTAACTTCCTAATCCATTTTTCAGAACAGGCAATGTTTCTAACATAAGTACTTAGGTTCAATATAAAAATTATGTTCTTAATGAGTTTCTACAAAAAATTGTACATCACAACAATTATAATTGATAACGTTTCTCATTCACTCAATTATATTAAATGGAGTGAATGTTAGTTATTTCCCGGTTTGAAACAATAACGATAATCAGATGGCAACATCTCCCGAACAATGACATTCTGCGCCCAACTGTGGTGACAACAAATCAACTTATTTCAAGGATTTTGTCTGCCCACCTAACAACCGAAGCGGTAGAGGCATATTGACACGCTCTCTAACACCACTTGTTTTTCTGTCTTGAAATGGACAGGCACATCTTGACACTACCCGTGAAAAAAATTCTGATGCCGCCCGGAATACAGTACAAATTTCGTTACAATTTAAAAGATGGACAGTGGATTTACATGTGCTCATCTTCAAACAACGAGCTACTATTATGTTTAAAGATAAATAAACTATTCATACATTTGAGACCTTTATACACCGGTGTGTGTCCGGACGTGAACATTCTCTCGCTGGAGACCGTGGTGCGAGCCATGATCTCTAGCGGGGGCCTGAGACGGTGAAAGGGCTGCTCACAGTTCTTACAGAAGCAGGCCCTAGACGACAGCGTGACGTGAGGGATTCACGCACGCCTCCTTAGAAGCGGGATAACACCCGAATAACCCCTCAAAGACTATAATATAATATAAACGATACGTATAAACAGTCAACATCCATAGCCATTATTTCGTGGAAAGAAATGTCTATGAACATTTCTTTGGTACATATAGCATATAGTTTCTATACGGTTGTTTGAACATCCAATGCGTTCAGTATTAGCAATTCAATAACTGCTTCTTTTTCTAGCAATATTGCCTTATTGAATAACGGTATGACGACGAGGTAATACTATTATGCAAAACCAGGTACAATACCGTAAGTAATCGAGAATGTTATTGTATTGAGTGAATAAAGAGAAAATAAGTACAAAAAATGTCGGCTACTTACTGCAGGTTTTCTGTTATACATACTGATACAATTTTATTGAATTATTTATTTTTTTACGAAAAATGCCTTTAGATTGAACTCCCAGTCAGGGTCACTGGGAACCAAAAATTTTTGAACCACAAACGAGAAATTACGACTAAAATCCGAATTTCTTGCTGGTGGACCAAAAATTGTAGATTATTTGAAGAATATGGTGTAAAGTGAACTGAAGTGGAGCATCGGTTATTTTCATTTATGTTGGTAGATTACATGGAATAGAATGTACATAAAAAGAATGGCGAAATATTTCTTTAAACATAGATACCAAGATTTTTTATACCTGTCTAAAACTCGTTTCGAGGTTAGGATACCCTCGAATATATTCTAGTACTTCCTGGAATATTTCCATACATCCTATCGCTTGGTCACCTTACGCTTTTAACCGACTTCCCACGGCGCTGTTACTGTTAACCTAACTGCCTATAAGCGGTGCACACATAATACTTAAACATTAAAGTTATTGTATTTATGAAACGTGTGAGAATGTTTAATTAAATAGATGGGCTAAACGGAACTAAGCGCTTACTTTATTTGATGAAAGTGACGGCACAGTGGTTAACACTAAATTTACGTAGTTACTTACATGTGTTGCGAAGATCAAAACGAGATAACAAGCCTGTAAGACATAAGAAAGAGAGAAAGCGCAAGCGCAGCGGCGTTGTGCACTTTTGGGATAGGTAACAAAATTAAATGTTAAACTCGTGTCAGAATACGTGAACTGATCGTAATTTCATAAGAAGTAGGGAGAGTAGACGTCTTTCTTTCTAAATGCGAAAATGTATGCCTGCTCCTGCTGTTTCGTAGTGTGCGTGTTTTTGTACCATAGATTTAGAATTGTTTTGCAACTCTCAAGTTTGTCCCTACTAGAGCTTACTACGCGGATCCACGGATAGTGACTGATGATGCACAACGTTAATGTTCAAGTTGTCTCTTCTGCCGGCACTCTCGGAGTGAAATCCATTGTTTTTTTTTCTGATATTAGTATTTATTTGTTTTAGAACGATAATAAGGAAGGGGAGGGAGCGGAACCCGACATGCACCCCCGATTGTCAAAACTAACGTATAACAGTTAAGGATAATCAAAACTAATTGTTAGGGACAGATGACGAATGAAATCTTTCAGGAAAGGAAATTTGGATGCAGGATAGGAGAAATACCCTGTACCCTCCAGATTGTTAAAAATAAGCACTTCTACTTCGCTAAAAAACGTGAATAATAAGTATTTATTCGTTGTTTTTGCATGGAGTCGGTGAAGTCTAAGGCGCACCAGGCCATGTATTGACTGCAGTATTCCACGTGGGTGTTAGCCCCACCGTTATACCACAGTGTGAAGAGAAAGCCTACTGATGATGCACAGTAAAAAGAGATAACATATCATGATCTGTAGACTGTGGTGATACTGTGCTGAGCACTTGAGGCATTTTGGACACCAACTTAGCGTAATTCTTGAAACGAATAACTCACTGGTCTTTATCAGATATTTCAAGACAAAGGACAGGAAAGTTCGATTTCTGTTGAATTTCAGCTGGATCCTTTTTTTTTTCATACTACTAAGGTGGTAGACCACCTTGCGGCTACAGTCCACCTGTTGGAAAGTGGTAACCGTAGCCTATGAACGTTTACAAAACCAGAGGTGCTACACTCGCACTGTCATAAAAGATTATCAGCAATATCATGATTATTAAATTGCCACCAATAAAACACACAGACAGTTACAGGTCAACGAGTTTCATAAGAAAAAAATATGAATGGTGGTCAATCGGTTGCATAAACATAATTTGTACCCTAATAACGCATTTCCTAGCCTCATCGATGAGCATTATTCGTGTGTAAGTTTCACAGGAGCACGCCCTACGGCATCGGGCGTCATGTGCTCACTCAACTCGCCCGCCTCATTAATGAGTTGGGCTGAAGCAAAAAATATGTTCGTCTATACAATACAAGCGCATGACTCGCCGCTCTGCGATCAATTATTAATAAAAAGCGGGCCGCTTCATTGAAAGGGCGATTAGCTCAATATTTATATGGAATATTCGGTATCAACGGCGCTTTGTGCTCATAATTCGGTGGGTCGTGACGCGGCGCGTTTGAGTCTCCGACGCCAGTCATAGACCAACTGCTACGGACGTAGACTTGATAATGTCTACGGTCTCTTTGCAGCGCAGCGCGTCAATCGTAGCTTAAAATAAAAATATTATAGTATATATTTTTTATGTATATATATTAGGGTACCGTACCTAAAAGAAACACAAAACAACCCTTAAAAGATCACTTTGTTGTCCGTCCGTCTATCCTTCAAGAACCTTTATCTCGTAAACGCGTAAAGGTACCGAGTTGAAATTAATGCCATATATTGAGGTCTACGGTTCCTTGAAGCTGTAAAAAAGTCAAACTTATGAGTTAACGCAGAAAAAAGTTACAGCCGCTTATGCCCTCAAAAATGCGTATTTGGACACTCCAGGAATCAAAATTCACAGGGAACGTTCCTCTTACTTAATATCCTGAAATTTGGCAAGTAATGTCCTCTTATACTACAAATATAGGTAAAAATCTAAAAACGATAATTTTGTGCCAAAATCATAAAAAAACGGAGTTTAAAGTGCATACATCCGTCTGTCTGTCAAGACTCCTTATCTCGTGAACGCGTAAAGGTATCGAGTTGAAGTTAATACCATAAATTAGGGTCTATAGTTTCTTGAAGCTGTAAAATATCAAACTTCTATACCGACGCAGACAAAAGTTTCGACTGTTTATGTCGCAAAAACGTATATTCCAACTTTTCGTTGAAACAGAACTATGAATTTGGCAACTGGATGTACGGAACCCTCGGTAGCCGAGTCCGACTTGCAGTTGTACAGTTTTTTTTATATAATACCTCTTAACACATTTAGTTTACATCTGTACTACGAATTTACCAAAAGAACCCGTACATTCTTGGATTCCGTACCGGCAAATTTTAACAAAAATTCAAACTACTTTTACTTTACAACGTATCGATATTTCTTGGATGATCTTGTTATGAGTGGAAATCTATAGTCTTCCGGCTAAAACCACTAGGTGCTTAATGTATCACTTAATGTAACATCTGCCTACTGTGGAAAGTACCGGACAAACTCTCAAGTAACTGTGCCGTAGCTCTCTAGTACTGTAACGGTTGAATTAAAGCATATTTCTGAAACGCCTAGTTAGCTAGCCTAGTTTTATAGAGCGAAAACTAACTTTAAAAGATTTTGTGTGTTAATCATCATTTTATTAAATACTGCCCTAAGAGTCATTTCAATTAAATTGCAGAGTGGCGGACATGGCGAAATTATTTCATAAGTTTATGGTTCGTAGTCGTAGTACGGAACCCTTAAAAGCTAAACGAAATCTGAGCCTCAGTGCGTTCCGATAAGTAAGGGCAATATTCAAACCATATCTAGCAGATCCATTCGTAGTTAGGCTTGGCCCACCAAGCTCGAGCCTCATTGTACTACCGAATTGACTTGCCTCTTTGAATAGAATTCTTCACCGTGAAAGCAGCCACTAAGTCGGCATTTTATTTAATCTAATACCCACTGTTCCACACACATCAATCACAATGTTAGGTATAAGGTAGGCACCTGATATAAGCACTCTGTCGATAGTCAGATATAATATATAGTGCATTAATTGCAATGCTATTTGCTAACAAAGCATTGATAGTTATTTTCTACTGTACTAGCTGACCCGCGCAACTTCGTTATATACTTATAGATTAATTCTATTAGGGATGATATGCCGGGCTCTTACTGACTAAAACCTCACGGTCCTAAATTACTGTCTCGGTCCAGCGCTAGAAAGGATGTCGCAGGATACCAGTATTCCTTTAAAATAGAGATAGTTCGAGGCACTGAGAAGGACATAGACTACTTTTTAACTGACTGCGCAAAAGGAAGGTTATGATTTCAAGCAGTCGAAGCCGCGGGGAACACCTAGTCAATATGTTTTAAATGAATCCTGAGACTGAGGTCTACGGTTCCTTGAAGCTGTAAAAAAGTCAAACTTATGAGTTAACGCAGAAAAAAGTTACAGCCGCTTATGCCCTCAAAAATGCGTATTTGGACACTCCAGGAATCAAAATTCACAGGGAACGTTCCTCTTACTTAATATCCTGAAATTTGGCAAGTAATGTCCTCTTATACTACAAATATAGGTAAAAATCTAAAAACGATAATTTTGTGCCAAAATCATAAAAAAACGGAGTTTAAAGTGCATACATCCGTCTGTCTGTCAAGACTCCTTATCTCGTGAACGCGTAAAGGTATCGAGTTGAAGTTAATACCATAAATTAGGGTCTATAGTTTCTTGAAGCTGTAAAAAATCAAACTTCTATACCGACGCAGACAAAAGTTTCGACTGTTTATGTCGCAAAAACGTATATTCCAACTTTTCGTTGAAACAGAACTATGAATTTGGCAACTGGATGTACGGAACCCTCGGTAGCCGAGTCCGACTTGCAGTTGTACAGTTTTTTTTATATAATACCTCTTAACACATTTAGTTTACATCTGTACTACGAATTTACCAAAAGAACCCGTACATTCTTGGATTCCGTACCGGCAAATTTTAACAAAAATTCAAACTACTTTTACTTTACAACGTATCGATATTTCTTGGATGATCTTGTTATGAGTGGAAATCTATAGTCTTCCGGCTAAAACCACTAGGTGCTTAATGTATCACTTAATGTAACATCTGCCTACTGTGGAAAGTACCGGACAAACTCTCAAGTAACTGTGCCGTAGCTCTCTAGTACTGTAACGGTTGAATTAAAGCATATTTCTGAAACGCCTAGTTAGCTAGCCTAGTTTTATAGAGCGAAAACTAACTTTAAAAGATTTTGTGTGTTAATCATCATTTTATTAAATACTGCCCTAAGAGTCATTTCAATTAAATTGCAGAGTGGCGGACATGGCGAAATTATTTCATAAGTTTATGGTTCGTAGTCGTAGTACGGAACCCTTAAAAGCTAAACGAAATCTGAGCCTCAGTGCGTTCCGATAAGTAAGGGCAATATTCAAACCATATCTAGCAGATCCATTCGTAGTTAGGCTTGGCCCACCAAGCTCGAGCCTCATTGTACTACCGAATTGACTTGCCTCTTTGAATAGAATTCTTCACCGTGAAAGCAGCCACTAAGTCGGCATTTTATTTAATCTAATACCCACTGTTCCACACACATCAATCACAATGTTAGGTATAAGGTAGGCACCTGATATAAGCACTCTGTCGATAGTCAGATATAATATATAGTGCATTAATTGCAATGCTATTTGCTAACAAAGCATTGATAGTTATTTTCTACTGTACTAGCTGACCCGCGCAACTTCGTTATATACTTATAGATTAATTCTATTAGGGATGATATGCCGGGCTCTTACTGACTAAAACCTCACGGTCCTAAATTACTGTCTCGGTCCAGCGCTAGAAAGGATGTCGCAGGATACCAGTATTCCTTTAAAATAGAGATAGTTCGAGGCACTGAGAAGGACATAGACTACTTTTTAACTGACTGCGCAAAAGGAAGGTTATGATTTCAAGCAGTCGAAGCCGCGGGGAACACCTAGTCAATATGTTTTAAATGAATCCTGAGACATCATGATATAAAACCGTGTGGCTTTAATCGATAGAAGTCCGGCTAAGCGTCCATGAAGGATCCATTATTTAAAAGAAAAAGTGGGACCCTTATAGGATCACTTTGCTGTCCGCCCGTCTGTCTGTCAAGACCTCTTATCTCGCAAACACGTGGAGGTATCAAGTTAAAATTTATACCATATAATATTGGTCTATAGTTCTATGAAGCTGTAAGAAATCAAATCTCTAAAAAGTTACGGCCGTTAATATTTTTTTTTGTTTAACGTGAGGGAAAATCCTCATGGATGTTATGACGGACTCCTACCGACTAAAAAACCTCACGTCACGCCCAACAGCCTGTGGTTGGGAGCCCCGGGGAAGCCCTCGGAAGGATGTCCCAGAACTCCCGATCCGAGCCCGGGTGTGATCCCGCTTCTAAGTGGGGGCGTGCGTGAATTGCTCACGTCACGCTGCCGTCATGGGCCTGCTTCTGTAAGGACGGTGAGCCGCCCTCAGGCCCCCGGTCATGGTGGCCGATAGTCCTCGGCGAATACACGTCGGCGGCGCCCAGGCCGTCGACTGCGGAACTCGGGTGGGAGAGTTCTCTCCCGTACCCGTCCCGCCGCCTCCTTCACGAGCATGACCTGCTCGCAGAAGGAGGCAGCGCAGTCCCACTTTCTCCCGCTAGAGAGCATGGCTCGCTCCATGGTCTCGAGCGAGAGAGTGTCCACGTCCAGACCCACTACGAGGACCTGGCGCTGTTGCGCCCACAACGTTTATATAGCCAATAACGTGTATTTTGACACTCCCAAGGAATCAAAATTTATAGGTTAGGTACTGACTGGGAATAATCGTTCCCTAACCTAAAGCTATGAAATTTGACTAATAATGTCTTCTTGTACTTGTACCACACATGTGTACGAGAAAATCTATAAACTGTAAATAGGAAACGCGGTCTTACTTAATGAAAAACTACGAGTTGAGATTCCTAAATGTCTTGATAGGCACAACTGCGAAATTCGATTTTTAGGGTTTCGTAGCCAAATGGCAAAAACGGAACCCTTATAGATTCGTCATGTCTGTCTGTCTGTCTGTCCGTCCGTGTGTCACAGCCACTTTCCTCCGAAAGTAAAAGGCCTATGCTATTGCAACTTGGTAACTAGATATATTCTGTGAACCGCATTAAGATTCTTATATAAAACTAGAAAAAAAGCAGTAAATTTTGGGGGTCCTCATACTCGGAACTGAAACTCAAAATTTTTTTTTCGTCTAACCCACACGTGTGGGATATCTATAGATAGGTCTTCAAAAATGTTATTGAGGTTTCTAACATCATTTTTTTCTAAAGTGAATAGTTTGCGCAAGAGACACTTACAAAGTGGAAAAATGTGTCCCCCCCCCCCCCCCCTCTAACTTCTAAACTATCAGAATGATAAATCTAAAACGAATATATGATGTACATTGCCATAAAAACTACCAACGAAAATTAGTTTGAACGAGATAGAGCTGGTAGTTTTATTTTAATACGTCATAAACCGCAAGTTTCGGTTAGAAAAATCACTACCACAGCGAACGTGTTAAAACATCAATCAAAGTTACAACGAACTATAAGAACTTTATATTATGTTACTTGCTGCTACGAAACCCTTCATGGGCGAGTCCAACTCGCACTTGGCCGGTTTTTTGAATCGTGAATCGAATCAAAACATTTAAATCTTTATGCTGATGAGATCTGAAGATTTCATCCTTTAGGAATCGCAATTGATTTATTCGGGGCAAATACAGAAGCATTTTGTGGTGTCCGGGTCAAACATTCGGCTCTAAATAAGAACGCGTGTATTGTATAGGTACATACTCGTACCTACTCTTATAATTTCTCAAGCCAACATATTGGACAAAACCAAATTTGAAATAGTTTTTTTTGGTAAATATACTTTACTGTAATTTGATTTATGAGATTCCTGCAGGGACTGTTTGCTTTGTACCCATTGTCTGCTATATTTTATCTACAAAGACCATGACATCAATGCAAATAAATTTATAGGTAATTTATTAGCCTTAATATCACATACAACAAATGGCTGTCAGAACAATTTTTCAGTAGAGCTGATGCTAATGAAAAGGCATTTTCACGAGCTTTGGCGCCGGCCGCAATGCAAATGTGCTGGTTAATGACGCGCGAAGCTTCACAATACTCAACTACACAAAACAAAACGTTATAATACATACACTTTATTGTTAAAAGTTGTTTTGGGATTGTAATTACGTTTGTGTTCATTCAAGTATTTAGTTTTTTGGATGTTGGAGTATTATTTAGACACTTAGCGATTCTCCGCGCACAAATGATAAAACCTAAATGACCTCCTGCACTCCAAAGGGCTCTTAAATCCGAAAGGTTCCGATTGAAACTTAAAAATAGCTTCGACTTACTGGGAATCCCCTGATAAAGTTCACGAAAAAATGTATGTACAATGGTGAATGTTCCAAATGTAATACTGGAAAAAGCAAAAGAGGTGTTTGAAACTCACTCGCTACTATCATATTCTAGCTACAAGAACAAAAGACTTATACATAGAAATGAAATAAAAGTATCTTCATTATTTTAATATATTAAACTGCGTAGATGACAGACAGGATTTCCCCTAAACTCGTTATCAAGGTGCTTAAGACATTATCCAGACGCTGCTGGACTGGAAAGAATGGGGCGTGAGTATTAACGCTCGCGAAGTAAGCGCTTTGAAGTGAAACGACGGCTGATAATGAAGGAAACAAGTACTGTAGTGGAGATGGCGGCTTGGTAAGCGTTGTGTACTACAACACCCCTTCAGATGAACGAATAACCTGGAAAAGGTCGCAGGGAGAGAGTGGTTGTGAAAAGCGTCCAGCAGTGGACACCTCTACAGGCTGATTTGACTGATTCATTGACGAAGTCTACTCTGCTGTGGGCAAAGCTAAGCTAAGACTTTACAATATCTTTCATTCCTAGCAAACTTAACATGGAAAATTATGCCTAGCAAACCCTTTCATATCCGTCATTCCTCTTTAATTAACTAACTGCTTGTAAAGTTGAGATGTGCACCAAGTTATACCTAAACTGCTTTTATAAGAAAATACTAGAAACTATTAACTACATCCTGTAAATGTAAGCATTATCAAAATTATTAAAGAAGCATTGAATTCAGACCCATTAGCTGAATTACATTCTGATCTGAGATGGAGCTCGTCCAAAACTCTAATCGCGAGTCGGATAGAGTTATATTAATGGAAGCCGTGCCCGAACGATGGCTACCGTTTTCATATTTTCTGACTCACGAGTGACTCGAATGAAAAATGATTTTAAACCATTACCGCGGCCTGTCCGGCCTTTTGATATTTAAATTTTTTTCAAGCGCCCGTCATTATCGTCGAATGATTTGCGAATTTTGCCCTAGCTCGCTCTTTTTGTTGAAGTCTGAACGAGTTTTTGTCGCTCTCATTTACCATGTTTTTATTGCTACATAATGACAAATTAAAAGAGTATTGTGAGACTCTTTAATGCCATATTCTCTGGCCTTTTCAAGGATAAAGGGCCTTTGTAAGACTCAAATTGTGACACATTGATTTTGAGATTATGATGTTGCAAAGCATTTCTTCTAAATCAGAACTCAGAATTAAAGCGACTGTTTTAAATAAGTAAATAGATTGATGAGGCAATTGCATCAAAACATAATGTATCTCACAAGTAATACTATATATTTAATTAGAGTAAATAATGCGATTGCCAAGTCACTCTATTTACTTGCTTTAGACACTAGCTTCGACAGCGTTAAGTTTTGTTCCCGTTCCTGTTTCCCATGGAAACTTATTCGCGGGATAAATAGTGACCTATTTGTAATCCAGACTATAATCTATCTCTGTGGGTTCCAAATTTCAACCAGATCCCTTCAGCCGTTGCAGCGTGAAAGAGTAACAAACATCCACAGGCACAAACATTGGCATTTATTCTATATTTTTAACTAGCTGTTGCCAGCGACTTCGTACGCTGCATTTTATATGTGATTCTTTAGATTGATATAACTTTTTATTTATGAACCGATTGACATGAAAGGAACACTAAATGTTAAGTGGAGCAAACCGCAACGTAATAAAGAAAACCGCATTGCAATCGGTTGAGCGGTTGCTGAGATTAGCGTGACAAACGTACAGACAAACAGACATACAGACGAACAGACGTAAATATGAAAAATAATGGTTTTGGGTTCTATTGCGTTCATAAAGCCCCCCTATAGTTTTTTTCTTATAAGTATATCTTCAAACAGCGACCGGCTACGATTTAATTATATGTATTGATTGATATTGATATTAGTAAGATAGATAGATTTCTGATTAACGTAATATAATATTCAAAATACATTTTACTTAAAGCAAACTAAATTTATCAGGTATTAAAAAAATTCGTTTGTCTTTGTTCATTGGCTAGAAACTAGAAAGACTACTTATCACAATCTCTGATAAGCAATTGACATTGTAACTTTGTTCCTTCTTCAGGTAGTCCTAGTTATATTGTAAGCCTCACCCAGCCCTTTGTCCTCATAATGCTGATACAGATTGTCCTACCGTGACCAGGTAACGTAATCCCTAATCCCTACTAATATTATAAATGCGAAAGTAACTCTGTCTGTCTGTCTGTCTGCCTGCCTGTCTGTCTGTTACACTTTCACGCCTAAACGGCTGGAGTGATTGAGATGAAATTTGGTACCTATAAGGATGGTTCGAGGCCCTGGGAAGAACATAGGCTACTTTTTAACCGACAGCGCGAAAGGAGGGTTATGATTTTACGCGATAACGACTTCTACGCGGTCGAAGCCGCGGGGAACAGCTAGTAACAATGTAAATTTCATCTGTTAAACGTTCATGTTCATTATAGTGCTAAAAGCCTTTGCACTTGTCAAATGTAGTCTTCATTATACAGGCCATCCCCGTATTTTACTCAAAGAATTAGTGAGTCTGTAGCTCTGTAGGTATCTAATATAACAGAATGCAGCCAGCATATAAAGTTCACGCCTTTTATATGGTCAGTTGTTTAGGGCTGTTGCCTATAGCACAATGTTAGTCATAAGGATTGAATGAAGATGGTAACTCTCGGTATTATTCGGGTAAACAGTGGACACTCCACCTAAAACGTGTTCTTTTATTATCCTGGCTAGCCAACTTCGAATTTTCTTCTTCTTATCACAAATTTATTTTTTACTAGCTGAGCCCGCAACTTTGTTTACGTCACATAAGGTGTATGAAAGGAAAGGTATTTCTTCATCAGAGTCATCAAGCAGCGTCTGAAACTGCCCTGTTTGCTTAATCATAAAAGAGCTTAATGTTTAAGTCTATTTTAAAACAATTCAGTCCACGCCTTCGGCGCGGACTGAATTGTTTTAAAACAGTCTTTAAAATAATCATTAAGCTCTTTTATGATTAAGCCAACACGCCAGTTTAGGTTCACTTACATTCAAAGAAACCCCTACAATTAAAATTTTCAAAATATCTGATTCTTAAAAGTGTTATAACTCTTTTATTTCTAAACCGATTTACATAAAACAAACGCTAAATGTTAACTGGAGCAAACCTCAACACAATAAAAAAAACCGCATTGCAATCGGTTAAGCGGTTACTGAGATTAGCGTGCACAACCGTACAGACAAACAGATATACAGACATACAGACATACAGACAAACAGACAAACAGACAAACAGACAAAAATTCTAAAAATCATTGTTTTGGGTTCTATTGCGTTCATAAAGCCCCCCTATAATATTTTTTCTTATTTATCTTCCATGTACAGACAGCGACCTGTTACGATTTTATTATATGTGGCGCGGACTGAATTGTTTTAAAATAGTCTTAATCATTAAGCTCTTTTATGATTAAGCCAACACGCCAGTTTAGGTTCACTTACATTCAAAGAAACCCCTACAATTAAAATTTTCAAAATATCTGATTCTTAAAAGTGTTATAACTCTTTTATTTCTAAACCGATTTACATAAAACAAACGCTAAATGTTAACTGGAGCAAACCTCAACACAATAAAAAAAACCGCATTGCAATCGGTTAAGCGGTTACTGAGATTAGCGTGCACAACCGTACAGACAAACAGATATACAGACATACAGACATACAGACAAACAGACAAACAGACAAAAATTCTAAAAATCATTGTTTTGGGTTCTATTGCGTTCATAAAGCCCCCCTATAATATTTTTTCTTATTTATCTTCCATGTACAGACAGCGACCTGTTACGATTTTATTATATGTATTGATGATTGATTATACAAAACTAGCTGATGCCCGCAGCTTCGCCCGCGACGGCGCTGTATTTGAAAAATGATTTTCCCGCTTTTCTGTTGAAAATTTTCCTGAATTTTCTTTGCTATAAACCTCACGGACCTTTCCAACGAATGCAAAACCGTGGAAATCGGTTCCTGCGTTCTGGAGTTGTAGCTTCAGGAAGGAAAACCCGACTTATTTTTATATAATAGATATGAAGAAATTTTATCAATAATACTTCTGTAGCATATTTCAACTCTTTGAATAATACTATTATTTTTCTCTTTCAATAATACTTTTACACAGCAAAATCATCTGTTGACATAAAACAAAAATAGCTATTGAAGAGGCATTCTATATGCCCTCATCTCACTGCTGCAATATTTTCAAACCGCCAATATGGCCTTATTTTTAACGTTCGATACTACATGGGTGCTATGCTGGACTTTCCCAGCCCTACCTAATGCCTACGGTTGGGAGCCCTGGGTAAGCCCTCGGAAGGATAACCCCAGAATTCCAAATAGACCTTGGCTACCACTGTGGCTTCACCTAGGGGGTTCGGGTGCTATCTCGCATCTTTGGGGGTTATTTGGATATTAACCAGCTTCTTGGAGCGCCCCCGCCGCAGACTGCGGGACTCGAGTGGGACAGTTCTCTCCCGCTCCCCCCCACCGTCTCTTTCACGAGCATGACCTGCTCTCAGAAAGACGCAGCGGTGTCCCACTTACTCCCACTGGAGATCTCATAATGACTGCCACAAGGACCTGGCGCTGTTGCGCTCACGCTGTGCACTCCAACGATATTTGGAGCGCTGTGTCCTCGCTGCGTTCTCGGAGCCCATAAATAAGGCCTTCAACTTGGCTTAATGACGGCCATTTTACTAGCAACGCTTGCCAATAGAAATGTTGGCGAAAGTTGCTTACTACAGAGATACGAGCGCTTCGGTTATATATTGCACTAAACAGATCAAATTAACACATAAGCACTGATTAACTAACTGCAAGTTAATGTTACTTTTTAATTAATTAATGTTTGGTAATTTATCTATAGCATTTATGCATTTAGAAATAATTATATTAGTTTATGTTTATCAGTCGTCTGGATCCCATAACACAAGCTTATGTCCACAAATATTTATTTTTTAATGTTATACACCACACCAACTGCATAAATAACTTTCACGTAAGTTACTTCGTATTCTATTACAAAATTATTTGTGCAGTTGACTTACCAGATTTTTATTTTCTTGTTTTTTTTTTTTTTTTTTTTTTAAATATTCACGGACATCTCACACAACGCTATCTGATCCCAAAGTAAGCTAGGAATAACCTGCTTGTGTTATGGGTATCAGACCACGGATATTAATACTTATATACTTTTAAATACATACATATTATACATAGAAACACCCAGACTCTTGAGACAAACATTTATGGGTCACACAATTATTTGTCTCCGGTGGGAGTCGAACCCACGACCTCCAGCGCCGCAGGCGGTTTCACTACCGACTGCGCCACAGAGGCATTATAACACTAATTGCATTCTAGAAGTTTCTATGCCCGCTAGAAGTGCCTTAGAGTTTTGTTATGATCGGTCAGACAGTACCTAAGTGAGTGACTGCGAATTTTTAAGGAACTTTGACTAGTCATAACTCTAAAACTACATGATCAAACTGAATAAAATTTGAAATAACAGAAAATTCAAACTGCTAGTTTCATTAACAATAAAGTTGAAAAATGGCTTGAGTGAAAGATAGTAGGTACAGCCGTGCCGCTGTTGCTCGACTTGGTGGATGGAGATAATCTGCTTCACAAACTACATTCACATTGTGGGAAATTCAAGGCGGGAGTCATGATATCTGATAATAATTTATTTGCCTGTAAATTTAATCTGTGGCACCTGCTTCCGGTGTAACACCTAATCCACATGCGAGACGTCACAACTACTATGAAATATACTGCTAGCTATCGTCAGCAGTTACGTGGTTAGATATTCCCGTTTCTGTTTCCCAAACGAACTAATTCCCGGGATAAAAATAGCCTATGTCCTTTCCGATTTATTTCTGTACGAAATTTCATCCGAGTCGGCTTAGCAGTCCAGGTGTGAAAGCGTAGAAACAAAGTTAGATTCGCATTTTGGAAGCGAATACATCATGGGGCGCACCTACTCAGACCCATATTCTATTGCGTGCGCGTCGTAGTAGTACCTAATCTTTCAGATTGTAAAAAAGTGCTCTATATCAACGACGTCGATTTTCCGCCGATAATCTGGAGGTACAAATTTTGATATAAACAAATAAAATTTGCATAAGTTGATGGATAAAGAAAGAAATAGTGTCTAAGATGTAGGTGGAGACCACGTTGTTTTAGACGGTCCGGGGAAGTTAGGTTTAAGGGGGAGTCGGAATCGCGCAGAGAAGGTTCCGTACCTAACGAAAAAATCGCATAAATTACGTTTGTTTTATAAGAGCCTCCATTAACCTCCCCTTTTTTTCTGAGTTTAGTATTTGTTACAGCGGCAACAGAAACACATCGTCTTTGAAAATATCAGCTCTCTAGCTATTACGGTTCCAGAGGTACAGCCTCGTGACGTTCAGACAGACAGACAGACAAACAGCAAAGTCTCATTAATAGGGTCCTGTTTCTACCCTTTGGGTACGGAACACTAAAAAAATAAAATCATGGATATTCTTTGGCGGTGCGTTTGTTGTACGTTGATATGCAGCTTACCACGTGTGATGTGGACGGATTTTGCTAGGTAATAGTTATTTCGTTGTTAGGAGAAGGAAATAGAAAATAAATGAAAAAAATGAAGCATTGTATTCTGCAACGGTACAAAGTTGGCTGGGACTACAAGTCAGTGTAAGGCAGTACGAGTACAAGACATACCTGGGCATCGTGCGAAGTATCCTATACAGGGCCCCCGTATGGGCGGAGACCCTGACGGCCAGCAATGTGGCTAGACTGCAGAGCCCGCAGAGGGCAATGGACGTCAGGGGGTTAAGGGGATACCGCACGATCTCCGGTGAGGCGGCATCACCTCCATGGGACCTGGAAGCGAGAGCCCTTGCGTCACTGTTAAGATAGCGCAAGGAGGCGCTGGAGCGGGGCCAAAGGCCTGGGTCTCAAGAAATCGAAGCCCAGCGGTCCCTTCTCCACCAGGAAACCGTGGAGACATGGAAGGTGTGATTTGAGCAACTAAAGGGGGGATTCGCGACAATCGCGGCCGTCAGACCGGTCATGGACGAGTGGCTGGAGAGGAGACACGGTACTCTCTCCTACCGGTTGTCACAGATACTTACTTTACTGGTACTACGACTACTACTGGGAAACGGAACTGGTGTACGGGTGCGAAAGTTAGTTTGCTGAGCGATGTAAAAAAAGTAGTTGTGTAGTTATAATTTCAAAACATTCGTATGAAGTCTGAAGCACAAATACTAGCGGTAGAAAATATAAAATGGTAACAATTCTTAAAATAATTATCAAAATGCAATAAATTCTAAAAGATGATTCCTATTTCGATAAGCAGAAATAATGAGAATATTTATATGGTCAAAAGGGTTACCTATCATAATAACTAAAGTTGATTCAACTATTTTCAAAACAACTACGGTTGATTCACCTATGTTCATTACGCATATTGGTCGACTCGACTACTCGTTAATTCACATAATTTCGAATAAACTATAATTATTTGAACTAATGGACTATTAATATAATGTTCATTTAAGATATTGGACATGTTGACTACGTTTGAAATACCTAATGCTAAAGACGATTATTTATGTTTTCGATTCCTCCCTTTTTTTTAATAAAGTATAGTCAAGTCTAACTACCGAAAATATTATTTCCAAGTGAGTGGAAGGCAAACTACAAAACTAAAAAAAAATAACCACGAAGGCTAAGGCGGGAGCTCCGCTCCGCTTCGCTCCCGCCTTAGCCTTCTAACCTAACCTATCCGAGTCGGGGTTTTAACTATTCACTTATAATGGTTAACACCTCGACTCGGATAGGTTAGGTTAGAAGGCTAAGGCGGGAGCGAAGCGGAGCGGAGCTCCCGCCTTAGCCTTCGTGGTTATTTTTTTAGTTTTGTAGTTTGCCTTCCACTCACACACACAGAATTTTTGTGTGTTCCCTTTTGAAATAATATAATATAATAAAATGTAGCCTGATGATTATTTCTTCTGACTATTATACCTTTTGATTTTATATATTTTGAACTTATACAATGTAAACTTATAGATTTTAAACTTATGCATTATGATACGTACCCCTGAGTACTGAGAATCGTAATCGTACAATAAACTCGTAGGCGAATTGATTATTATGTATTTCATACATAGTTCAATCAATCTTAGCACAGTTAATTGTAGTTGAATAAATCGTAGGTGAATCGTCCATTATTTGTTTCGACCAGTAGTTATAACAAAAATAGGTGAAACGATCTTTAGGTGTTTTAATCAGTAGTTATTTTGACCGTAGTTGTTTTGAAAATAGTTGAAACAACTTTAGTTATTATGATAGGTAACCGGTCAAAAGTGTGGACTTAAAAGTAAATTACCTTATCGCATGTATTGTTTAACGCCGTGAGCCTTAAAGCAATCTTAGATAACACTGATTGATATTAAATCTCAGCAGGGTAACTAGCTATAGGTAGGTATAAATGAACGCAAATTAATTTACAAAATAGTATGGAGAAACGTTTTAGCAAAAGCTTGGCAGCTCAATGATCACCGCGAGTGATGTTGCCGCGGTAGCCACCGCCCGCAGAGATTGTGATTGAACACGATGCCATCTCACCTCGACCCATTATCCTACAGACTTTACTCCACTGTATAATGTACTGCGGAGCGCGTTAATGTAATTAAGAATGCTACGTACAACTGATACAACTTCCTATTCGCCTACTAATTACACTATTAGAAAATTATTTTACGCTTCGCGACCCCTACTGACCAACCGTGGAACAAATTACAAAGTACCTACTTTCAATAATAAATTATTTTCTGCGATATCAAACAAAAACTGTCATAATTGGTTTGCTCGATTTAAAGGCAATATCAAGACGTTTAAGTTTTTATTGTTACGAGGATAGAAAGGTAATTAATTACGGTTACTACAAGTATTTAGTAGAACAAGAAACAAAACGCCTTAAAGGGCAGGGCGGTTAAAGCAAAAAAGTTGTTTATTATCATAAAACGAAGTCGACTATCGCAATGAAATGCAAAAAATGAAACACAAGTGAAGGGACTGTAAATGTCAAATGTGACTGTGATGATGATGACATTAACTCAGTAAATCATTTTACGATGCGGTACGTAAGTTCTGAGATGAGCGTCTGTGTCATTTCTATATATATATATGAGAGCTTCCGTGCCTGGTAAAGCAGGCTACCACTTACAAATCGTCGTTAGGCCAAGTTGAAGACCAAAAACCAAACAGTTCAAAAAAAAATATCAAAAAGTATTACAAACTGCCCCTAACTCTTTTAACACAGCAATGAGCTCACAAACAACAGCACACCACGAAAAATAGAACGAGATTTGATAATCCTATCGACCACGTCCTGATTGGTTTGTTTTGTAATATTTTATAGGTACCTATGTTTTTAAATTGTAGAATCACGCATATCAGTTGTTCAGATTCTATTGAACAAGCTTATATTATGAACTAAACTAGCTGATGCCCGCAGCTACGCCCGCAAATCGCTCCCGCTTCACGTGGGAACTTATTCTCGGGATAAAAAAATAGCCTATGTGTTATTGCAGTATACAATGTATCTGTGTACCAAATTTCAGCCCGATCCGTTCATCCGTTCGAGCGCGAAAGAGTAACAAACATCCATACTCACAAACTTTCACATTTAAAATATTAGTAAGATTTGAGAAGTGCTCGTGGCCCCTCGAACTTATTGTTCTGTAAACGATCACTGTAGTAAGCAAAATTTCCTATAGACGGTTATGGATGGGTGACCACCTCACGACCACTTTATTCCCGAAGGGGCAAACAGAGGCGCAATATATTCACCTTTAGATTTTGTCCCACTTAGGTAGTGTGCCGTGTTGCCGTGTTGATATCGACAGGCGCAGGTTGTGACTGCCTGCTGTTGAATTTTTTCTAGCCACCCATAAAGGCCTTCAACTTGGCTTAACGACTATACTAGCAACCGGGATCAAAGGCTTAACGTGCCTTCTGAAGCACGGAGACGCTCGTAAATAAATGTCACAAAGTGGTCGCGTAGAGTGGACACTTATCCATAAGACCCGACATAGTATTGCTTACTGCAGTGATCGTTTACACAGAACTACAGGGCGGAAACTCCATACAAATAATTCGTTTTCAATGCTGTCACCTACACTAAATAAACTTAATTATTTAATATACAAAAAACCCGACTGCAAAGAAAAAATGCAACTGAAAACCAAAAAACAAGCTCTACATTTCTTTTGAAATTTTCTTTAGCTACTAACTGTTTTACTTTGTCGGCAATATTTGCAGGCAGGAACAAGCTATCTCAAGCAAGTGGTGCTTTAGAAAATAGCTTAATGTCTCTATAGCTTGTTCCTGCCTGCAAATATTGCCATCAAAGTAAAACAGTAAGTAGCTAAAGAAAATTTCAAAGAAATGTAGAGCTTGTTTTTTGCTTCTCAGTTGTACTCATACTTATAGAATTCGGGACTTCACGCGAAACACATTTACTTACATTTTCACACCTTTTCATTTCATTTTTGTAGAAAACCGCGATAGTTTAAAAATAACATTCTCAGTTGTATTTTTACTTTGCAGTCGAGTTTTTTTTGTATTCTAAATAATTAAGTTTATTTAAAACTTTTTATATAGTTACGAGTATAAATTCTTGTGTAGTGAAAGGACTTCACCAAAATTCAACCTTAATTATTATATTTTGGTCATATTTCTGGTTCTACTCAATGGACTGCATTTAAACAAATGTAAGATTTTAAGTCTGACTACAACCTTATAAACAAACAAAACCGCATCGAAATAGGTTCAGTAGTTTTTCGTCCATCGCAGTCAAATAATTATAGCGCCACAAATCCGCCGTTTGATACTTTAGGAATTATACACTCATTTGCAAAAAAAACGGGCACCTAAGCAATGAACCATTTCAAATGTTAATATTGCTTTGTTTGATAATTATAGGTAGTTTTATCCTCACAATTTGGTAAATTAATAAGAAAATAATCGTTTTCATCAGTATTTCATAAAATTTTGTTACAATTTATGGGAAATAATGCTAAACCTCGCTAGTAGTGTATGTTCGCTAGTAGTGCATATGCTCATGAAGTAAAAATAAAAAGGTTTTTTTTGTTTGTTTTTCTTTAATGAAGTAAAAGCAGATAAATGTTAAGTATCGAGTGTAACCCCCTCTAGCTAAAATCACAGCTTGATTTCGTCTGGGCATGCTAGCGAGTATATCCCGGATACTTGCTTGCGGAATACGTTCCCACTCCGCAGTAATCACATTCTTCAGCTCTCTGATGGTCTGCGGAGCCGGGTGTACTGATCTCACACGCCGTTTTAGAACGTCCCAGACATGATCTATGGGATTGAGGTCGGGACTTCGAGCTGGCCAATACAAACGACGAATGCCGACCTCTTGCACATACGCATTAACATCGCGGGATCGGTGGGCGCGAGCATTGTCGTCCATAAAAATTGAGTCTTAACCAAGAGCGGTCAATGCGGGTTGTGCATGAGGAATTAGAACTTCCGTTATGTATCGAAGCCCAGTCAGTGAGCCGTTTTCAATGAAGACTAACTCTGTACGTTCCATTGAATTTATTCCTGCCCAAAACATAACAGAGCCCCCACCATAAGGTGTGATTTTTTCGAAACATGCCTCTGCAAAGCGTTCTCCTTGTCTTCTTACCACTCGCCGACGTCGATCTTCACCGAACAGAGATATCCTGGCTTCATCAGAGAACAAAACCCTATTCCAATCTTCTTTAGTCCATGATTCACAATTTCTAGCGAACCTAAGCCTGTGAACTCTGTGCTCACGGAGTAATTTGGGGCCGCGGGCCGGGCGGTGACTGCGTATATTGGCAGCGAGAAACCTCCTCTTGACCGTCCATAGACTAATATGCACATTTCTTACTTCTTGGAGGTTGTTCTTGAGATCCACATACGAAGATTTGCGATTTCTCAATGCGCGACTCACTAGAAAACGATCATCCCGTGGTTGGGTACATGGTTTTCTTCCAGAACCAGGCCTTCTCTCGACGGAACCAGTCTCCTGATATCGCTGCCAGGTCCTTTGGACCGTCGAGCGACTAACATTTAGCCTCCTGGCCACGAAACATTGGCTGCAACCCTCTCAAGCAGCGCCATAATTTTGGTAGCTTTTACCACTTTATCTACCATTTTTGATACAGCCAAACAGCAATAAATAAAGCTTTGACAGTCAAGGATATGAAATTAATCGATAAAAATTGAATAAAAGTTGTGAAAGTCGATCTTAACTCCTGGAACTTCGCGCCGAAAATGTAGGATAAAGTGGGGTTTTCTGTAAAAATGAGCATCAAATGAAAATTTGAATTTAGAACGTAGTTTTTTAAATACCACGGCATTTTTAAAACCGGCCAGTAACGTGTACAAACGATTGTAACCTTTTTGGTATTGTATCTTTTTAAAGATGAATGAAAATCAAAACCGCCCGTTTTTTTTGCAAATGAGTGTATATTATACCTGGTGTCATTCACACAATCACGACGGTCGACGAGTCAAATGAACCTTGCGTGAGAAAATCCGTAAAGCCGTTCAGGCTGTAGAGCGTGCAAGAAAAATTTTCAAGGTTTTCATTTTAGCGCCAAAAGTCTGCCATTTTAATTTTTTTTTAAATTTGTATACCTGGTGTCACTCACACAATTACGATGAATCAAATGACATCTCGCATGTCAAAATCCGTAAAGCCGATCAGGCTGCAGAGCGCGCAAGAAAAAATTTCAAGGTTTTCATTTTAGCGCCAAAAGTCTGCCATTTCGTTTTTTTTTTAATTAGTATACCTGGTGTCACTCACACAATCACGACGAATCAAATGACACCTCTCATGTCAAAATCCGTCAAGCCCTTCAGGCTGTAGGACGTGACAAAGAATTATGGATACATACATACATACATACATTATCTCGAAAAACATTACCCTCCTGTCTTCCGCAGTTCGGGTAAAAAGGCTTGAATGTGCGTGAGGCCTTAGGCGGGTCGCTCACTGGTAAGTCGAGGCGCGGTAGCGGCGGCGTCGCGGCGCGGTGGCGCGTGAACGTTAAGTAGAGTCGAGGCGCGGGCGGCTATGCTTCCTTTACGCATTCCAATTTATTCACCATGTCGTCGTCAGAAGATGAAGACGCGCTTGCACTCATACAAGTTATTAGTTTAAATAGAAGAAGATTTTGGCAACATCCATATTTGAAACACTGTGACATAAGAGGAACATTCAGAGCTACACGTGACTTAAGAAAGTATCCCGAAAAGTTTAAAAAGTTTTATGGAATGTCACATGGTACCTTTTGTTTACTTCCTGTTGCTATAATCAGATCGTGTTTGATCATAAATACACGGATTCATTCGTACAATTTCAATAAAGTTTACGTTAGTTTCAAAATCGTCACGCATTTTTGAAGAGTGTAAACAGGTCTACGCACGAAACAAGATGACAAAATGGCGACGGAGTCGCGGCGCGGTCGAGCGCATCAGCCCCACCCCGCCTCCGCCTCGACTCCACATCGCCCGTGACGCGACTCTAGTGTGTGAGCGCACTCCCATGTATTGCAGAAGGAAACGTAGAAGCGGCGCGCCGCTTATGCGCCCGTGCTTCGACGCCGCCTCGACTCCAGTTCGTGTGGGCGACCCCCCTTAAGGTTAAGTAAACGTTCACCCAAAATACTGTATAACTATATGACAGCTGTGGCGGGGGTGGGAAAGCTTGCTGATTGGGGGCAGGGAGTTGCCTATCTGCATGTAACAGTTATTATCATTATTTGATAGATCAGTGAGTTTTATTATTAGTTATCTATAGGTATTATAGGTATAGATAATTTTTTCTCTAAAATATAATATACAAATTTTAGATATTATAAAATTAATTAAAAATATATTTATTATTTAAATATCATAATTTTTATTAAATAGGTACCTATAAAGGAATTTAGGAAGTAGAAATTCTAAACCACTCAATTGTGTTACATCAACTGTTATTAACAGGAATTAGTATAGCTCTCTATAAAACGTGTGAAAGTATTTTGTAGCCAATATAAGTATGTACATTATTAACACGTGCCGCCGCCCTTAAGTCGATGCGAATTGTGTTTAGATCACGTGGCGCCCCGCCCGCCGCGCCGATGGGTCGCGTGGCGGTAAAATATTCCTTTACAATGTCTATGGGGTAGAACAAATATGTGTAATTTAAAAACCCATATTTGGGGGTCGCCAATGATTGTTTGTAAATAAAAATTTCAAGAGCCAAACATGAAAAATACAAAACAGCCGTAACTCCTTTTTTCGGAGGCACGCGAGTTTGAGTCAAAATGTTTATTTATTTAGGTTGTGATTTTGGAGGAATGCACCATTTCAAATAAAGATAATCACGATCATAGATATAAATACGTGGTAAAAAAGGAAATTAGCTAAACTTTTTTTTTTTTTTATACTACTTAGGTGGCAGACAAGCTTACGACCCACCGGAAGGTTGGTAACCGTAGCCTATAGACGTTTGCAACACCAGAGGCGCTACACACGCGCTGCCGACCCGGGCGCAGGTTGTGACGACCTACAGTTGAAATTTTTCAAGCCGCCCGTAAGGCCTTCAACTTGGCTTAACGACTGTCATTTTACCGACAACCGGGACCAACGGCTTATCGTGCCTTCCGAAGCACGGAAACGCTCGTAAATAAATGTCACAAAGTGGTCCACGTGGTGGTCACCCATCCATGTCCGGCCATAGTAAATGTTGCTTACTGCAGTGATCGTTTACAGAACACTGAGTCCGCGGGGCCACGAGCGCTTCAAAAACTAAAAAGGTATTGCGGCAGTTTTACTAGGTCAAGAAGGTCTTTAAGACAATGCGTTGCCTTTGGCCCTGTTTCCCTACAACTGTACTGAATCTGTTTAACAGCAGCAGTAAACTGCAAAGTTGTTTCCGACAAATAAAATATAATCTGGATAAAAATATAATCGGGAGAATAATAGGGTTGTTCTAAGCTCGCTCAGTCAGGTAGTGGCCAACGTAAGTATTTAGATTTGGGTAATAAACATGAAAAAATATAGACAAAATGAGAACCTCTCAGAATTCTTTGCCCTATAAAATAAAATATCAGTATGGAACATTGTATAGGTACAGTACACGGACTTAAATAGTTGACTTTAAATTTGCCCATAAAACCACTTAAATACACCTAATCTACCTACATACTCGTAATCTGTTTCCATAAGCCCCCTATAAAAAGAGAAACAACCGCTAAATCAGTACACTTACTTGAAATTCAGAGAGCGAGTGGCTTAAGCACACAGAGAAAATATTGTAAGGGCCAGTAGCTGAGGGAGGTGTGAGGGCGCGACGTGATTACTGGCGTCCAACCGGGACGACCGGCGACCCCTTGCACCCTTCTTATATGAGAAAAAATATACCGTAGTACTTTTCTATAGGTACGTATGAAAATAATTGTACTGTATGCTTCTATATTTTTCTTTTGGGTCATTCTTAATCAACATTTAACTAGGTATGTAGTTCAAAGTAAACTTTAAGTTTGGTCACAAACTTAAAGTTTTCTACATCCCATACAATTATTTTAATAGACATACAATGTGGTAAAATGGTTGTGGACACGAGTCTGAAGGGAATTTAACGGCTTCGCCCACGTAGTGAAGTTTTCCCGTATTAGTTTCACATAGAAACTGGTTCGCAGAATAAAAAATAAAATATTGAAAAAGAATTAACTAGTATCCCAAACTTAAGCTGTTGGGAGTCCTGGGACATCCTTCGAAGGGCTTACCCGGAGCTCTCAACCGTAGGCTGCTGGGCGTTACGTGAGATTTTTTAGTCAGTAGGAGTCTGGCATAGCATCTATGAATGATTTTCCCTCACTTTAAATAAAAACACTCCAAACTTAAACGTAAAGTTTTGTATCTTTATTTGTTCATGGAGTATGTGCTAAGGTATATTTAAAAGAGTTCTGAAGTGGAGACCGCAACTTGGTAACCTGTCCTTGCTGACCTGGCAAAGTTCCCCGGCAAGGACTGGATGCGGAAGGCTCAGAACCGCATTGGGAAAAGCACGACTAAAGTTGGCGATCAGCATTGGACTTCGGACTTCTATAAGTCGATCTGATTGATTGATGATCTTATATCAGTAGATATTAGAGGAGTGTAATTTTCCTCTATTTTTAACCGACTTCAAAAAAGGAGGAGGTTACTCAATTCGACCGTATACAGTTTTTTTTGTTTGTTTGCGCAGAATTCCGTTGTTTATGGACCGATTTGAAAGATTTTTTACTAAAGTCGGTGCCAATATGACTATGAGGGAGATTAATAATGTCTACCTAAGCCTACATAGTTTTACTGGCCGATTTCTGCATCATATTTAATGATATCTGATAAATCTGAATAATTATACTAACTTTGTGCTGAGTAAATTTTATTGTTCAGTTTTTAGGGTTTCGTAGCCAAATGGCAAAAACTGAACCCTTATAGATTTTAGTTTTGTTTGAATCGGTTTCTTTTTTTAACGGTTTTATTTAGCTCGACCCGTACGGAATTTATTTGTTTATTTATTTGGGTCAAAATTAGAAATTGAAATTTAAGCACCTTCCCGTTGTCAGATTGATCTGAAATTTGGTACACACATTTAATTTAGATGACAATACAATATAATAAAATCAATAACATTATAAATCTAAGATGGCCGCCGATACAAAATGGCGGATTGCATATTTTTCCTTAACCCTTTTGTAGTTTTCAGTGCACATAAAATAAAACCGTTTAACTTAAAAGTTTTTTTACCGATTTTTGTTAATTTTTTTATTATACGTGATAGTGTAGCTAAATATACAGTGCAACGATATGAGAAAACACTTTACAACTCTTTTAGCAAAGTACAATGCTTTCAAACGTCATTCAATAATAATTAATGCCATTTCTCTCTATTGGTATCTCGCAATAACTCATTCACATTGTACCCATAGCTCATCATCATACATTTAGAATGTATAAGTATGTATTTTTCCATCCTTAAACTTTATGATTGAGTTAGCATACTGATTGCTTTTCAAAATTATCTTAATGTTTCTCACTATTCACTGATCATTTATTCGTTGCGAACATGGGTAAAAACACGGTCCTATGAAATAAAATAAAAATGTTTATTTTACGCAAATATTTTACATTCGACACTTATAGAAATATACAATCATAACATACTAGTATCTCAGTAGTCCACCAAAAGGCATGCAAATTATATTTATATTTACAAACCTTAATTTTATTTTCTTTACAAAGAAATTTAGTTGATAATGCATACCTAGTGTACTCATTATAAGTGCAAGTTAGCATTTTTGGTTTAACTTTGAAATATTTTGTTCGAAAAAAAGGGAATAAACAGATATCGATTTAAGTACATGCCATAGTATAATCTATACTAATATTATAAAGAGGTAAAGTTTGTGTGTTTGTTAAATTGTAAGGGGTAATCTCGGGATCTACTGAACCGATTTTAAAAATTCTTTCACCAATAGAAAGCTACGTTATTGTGGAGTGTCATAGGCTATATAGCATCACGCTACAACTGATAGGAGCGGAGCAGTAATAGTAAATGTTTCAAAAACGGGGGACGACGTAAACAGGTAAGCGCAAACGAAGTTGCGCGGGTCAGCTAGTACCCAATATTGCCCGTGGTACCACCACATGTCAGAACCATAGATTTAGAATTTTTGGCTTTGCTCAGAACAATACCTACACTTAATACCTATATTTTTAATAAATTATAGTGTCAAGTGTTAGGTACATCCCTATTTTAGTCAGTTGATGTGTCCCACCACTATGGTGGAAGTACGAACGTCATACATTTATAGATGTGAAATGTCAAAAATTGCATGTGAAATCTGATCCTTAGAACATCTGACATTAGAAAGAAAATGTTTTAATTATTTTTTTCAATAAAATATTATACAGAAAATTGTCTAAATATTTACTGAATATGGTCTGAATAAAGTATGTAGTCTAGTACTACATCAAAATATTCCTCAATGCCTATGTAAAATCATAATCATAACATAATATAAAAAATTCTCGTGAACATGTAGGTACCTGTGTAAGATGCTTGTAATTTGATCAAGACTGTGCTGAATGTTACCTGAATACCTACACCATTGGAATCATCAAATGGTATCTATAAATATCTAAAATGGCCTTGAAACCCACAACCTGTAAGGAAGCTATAGCTCGATGGGAAAAGGCAAACGGAGCAAATGCCACCGAAGCTACCGTAGTTGAGCTGCAATTTCAATGGCCTCCTATTGAAAAGATGGATGGAGCTCTGTCGACTCTGGTAGCCTGCGAGTAAGTAAACTTAACTTTTTTTTTTTTTTTTATTTATTATCATACTAAACAATTATATACAAAGAAAAATTACATAAGCATTTATAGAAAACCTATGCGGTTTATATCTAATGCTTACATGCTAAATAAAATAAAATTATTGATTTTAAAAAATGACATTTTAGTCTGCATTTAACATTCTGTGGTTTAATATTGTCCATTGTGCGCAATTCTGAGGGTAGTGAGTTAATAAATCGAGGAACCAGGTAAGCAGTCGTTCGTTCGCCGTGTGTATTGTTCGCGCCACCCGGCTCACGCAACCTACCACAAGTCACAGCCCGCGTGCATACAGAATGGTTTATTTTGTTTCGAAAATGTTGGTTAAAAAAGTTTTCCTTAATTAATAAATATTTAACTTGGGTATGTACCGGTAAGATCTTGCAATAATTGAACAAACCATTGTCGTTATCATTGAACTGCTGTTTGATCTTTGTGGATACAATATTGCGGAGAATTCTTCGTTGAAGATTAAATATGCTTTGCAAATATGTATTATATGAGCGACCATAACTGCTTAACCCGTATTGTATATACGATTCCGCTAGGGAGTTATACAATAGCAATTTAATCTTATAAGGAATGCGATTTTTTAACAAAGTAATATTTGCGAGAAACTGTCTAAGTTTATCACAGACGTATTCAATATGGAGACTCCAGTTCATTTTGCTATCGATAATTACACCAAGATACCGCTGCCTATCAACATTCTTAATAGTAGTGCAGCTACACTGTTTGGATGGTGGCGCATGTAAACAGCTGTGACTATGTGCAATTATGCTGTTATATTGTGAATGTTTAAGATGAGGAGATTTGATGTGTAATAGTTGTGTCTTATCTGCATTTAATACTAATCCTGAGTCGTGACACCATCGCAACTGGTCAAGTGCGTTTATTTTAAAAAATTACGTTTGTTGTATGTAAGCTGCTCTTAAAAGATGACTCACGCTACACCGTGCCGGGTCCGAGCCGAGTGTCGGCTGTAGCACGGTCAACTAAATGTTACATAATTATATATTTTGTCTGAACACACGCTATACCGAGCGGCAACTGAGTGACAGCCGAGCAACGGACAACGGCAACGCTCGGAAACAACTCGGCACGGTCTAGCGTGAGTCATCCTTAACACTAGAGGGGTCGCGCGGATTAGACATGTAATCCACTAGCACAAAATAAAAATTTCTTTAAAACAGTAAGAGTTGGGCTGATGTGCTTCAAGATAATTTCAAATGAATAATCGGGTGACTCACTTTGTGCAGCACAAGTGCCGGTCTCGTATACGTCATAAAGCGCCTTGTAGAGTCGACTGGTGACCCAAGAGCTGTCAGTCTTCTCGCTCAGCGATAAGGTATGGCTATTCAAAGGGGAAATGCTGCTAGTCTTTTGGGTGCAATGCCACCGGGGCCTCATTTAGGTTTAGTTTAGATAGTAATGATGTAAATATAGAGATATGTAATAATTAAATATTTGTGTGATCAACAAATGTTTGTTTCGGAGTTTGTTTGTTTTCTATGTATAATAATGTAGGTATGTATTTAGAAATATATAAGTTTTATATCAGTCGTTTACACAAGCTTATATTAGCTTAATTTGGGCTAAATGATGTTGTGCGTGAACGTCCAAAAATATATCATAAAAAAAGATTTTCTGTAATTTTTAACAATATAATAGCTTGTGCAGAGATAAAATATAAGGTAAAATCCCTCAAGCTTGCCGAATGGGTCTGGTTCAACGCGTGCTAGGTGCTAGTACTATATTATGTAATCTGTGCTAGTACCCAACAAGGGGTGTGCTCGTTAGGGGTCTGGTTGAAAACCAGCGTTAGGTACTAGCACAGATTAAAAAATATAGTAATTTTTAACAATAAATGACCCTTATATTCTGGCTCTAACAAGAAAGTCGATCATTTGGAAGAGCGTTATCATGAATCGGTGTCCAAGCAGGAGCAAGATAACGGAAATTTGGGCCAAAAAAGACACTTAGAATTAACGGCGAAATCGAACTTAGCCCTGGTGATTGCTCTTTTGCTGGCCCTCGAGGTGGCATTAAGCAATGATCGTTTTCTGAACGCTGAGAAAGAGGGGCTGCAAGAATTTCAAAGAACGTTTGAAGTTATCCTCGGCACCAATGATGTTTAAGTATTTTACCATAATCATCATTGATCGGCACGACACAAAAATTATGATATGATCACGTAGTTCAATCGCATTTTTGATTCATCGGACCTTTTAACCTTTTTTTTCAGCGGGTACTGAATGGTTAATTTGTCTCCTATAAACATTGTATATAGGTATTTCTGATAAACTAAATATTTACAGAATAATATAACTAAACTACTAGTAAAAAAGTTTAATTAAGCTAAAACTACCATTAAATCTAATTAAATCATTTAAATCTCCTATTAAATTTCACTCTTCTCTTACCTCTTAGTGACAGGAGAGACTTTGCTTCTCTGTGTGTGTTCTACCGCCTGTACAACGGTTTGTGCTCTGAAGAATTGTTTGATATGATGCCTACGGCTACATTCTATCATCGCACCGCTCGCCATAGACAGGGTGTTCGTCCACACACGTTGCGTCCTGAGCGCTCGAGCACGGTGAGATCTAATAGAGGCTTTCTTCCGCGTACGCTTAGGTTGTGGAATGATCTCCCTGCTTCGGTTTTCCCAAACGCCTACAGTATGGGGTTCTTTAAAAGGGGACTTAGAAGGTTTTTAAAGAGTCGGCAGCGCGATTGTGGCGCCTCTGGTGTTGCAAACGTCCATAGGCTGCGGTGACCACCGGTACATCTGGTGGGACCGTATGCTTGTCTGCCACTCTAGTGGTATAAAAAAAAAAAAATTCAACGATCCAAATATTACTACTTCAAAAATCACCTTTGTGAAGCCATTGATTTATAATTTTTCAAAATCTGTGTATGAAACATGTACCTACCTACTGCATTATGCAAATCGTACTTAAAGGTTTGGTGTCTGTGGTATTCGCAGTGAAAAATTCTAAATCTATGGGTATTCCTGGCTAATCATATTTTTAGATTTCGAATATCTATATACAGTAGACGCACACTGGGCGACATGTCGCGGCGACAAGTGGCGGGCGTTAAATTACATACATTTATTGTTGAAAATTACAGAGAAACATAAATATTACATATCTATATTTACACTATTACTATCTAAACTAAACCTAAATAAGGCCCCCGTGGCATTGTGCCCAAAAGACTAGCAGCATTCCCCCTTTGAATAGCAATACCTATTCGTTGAGCGAGAAAACTGCCAGCCCTTGGGTCACCAGTTGACTCCACAAGGCGCTTTTTCAAATTCTTGAAAAATTTTACATACATTGTGTTCTAAGCTCCACACACAAGGTGACATGTTGCCGCGACTCAGTGACAAGCCATGGGAGTCGAGGCGACACGGCGACAGTCGCCGAGCGATAGCATTTTGTACTACGTCCGTCGCCGCGACTTGTGGCCGACGCCAGCGACATGTAGCAGCGACTGTCGCTCAGTGTGCGCCTACTGATAAACGTGACCAAAACGTCATGTCTTTGACGGAACGACGTCAATGACAGTTGTGGTTTAAAACTTCAATTATTATTCGTTTGTGAAGAATATAATTATTTGTTTTTCTATTCAATCTGCTCCATCTAAAATTCTAATATGGCAGTACCAAAGCCCACAACCTGTAAAGAAGCTATAGCTCGATGGGAAAAGGAAAAAGGGCAAAATTCCACTGAAGCTACGGTAATAGAATTGCAATTCCAGTGGCCTCCCATAGAAAAGATGGATGGAGCTCTTTCCACTCTGGTAGCGTGCGAGTAAGCTTATTATGTTTTATGCGTCGCTTCGTGAAGACAAACAAAGACAAACAAACAAACAAAGACAGACAAACAGACATGAAAAATTTTAAATTACATTTTCAGCTTCAGTATCGATTAGAGAACGCCCTACAATTAAAATTTTCAAAATATCTTCCATGTACAGACTCTCGACCCGCAACAGTTTTATGATATGTAGGTATAGATAGATTAATATGATGTGCACACACCTCTCATTTAATAAATATTTTATAGAGGGGATTGTTTTAGAAACACATAGATACATACATATGGTCACGCCTTAATCCCCGAAGGGGTAGGCAGAACATATTATTATATGCCCACATTTCACCTCTTTATAATTTTTCCACTTAATAGGTGGTGAGCCGTATTGCCGTGTTGGTAAAAAGACTTTCAACTTGGCTTGACAACAGCCATTTTACTGGCAACCGTGACCAACGGCTTAACGTGCCTTCCGAAGCACGGAAACGCTCAAATAAATATCACTAAATGGTCACCTGGATGGTCACCCATCCAAGGACTGGCCACAGTGAAAGTTGCTTACTGCAGTGATCGTTTACAGAACACTGAATCCGCGGGGCTACGAGCGCTTCAGCTCGCTCAGCTTAATAATAATAGTGTTTCGTTTTTAGAAAATTAAGCCTGTCATCTAATATGATTGACAAAATTGCTGGTATTGCTGGCATGAGAAATCTCAGAATTCTATCAGTTGGCCGCAACTACATAAAATCACTGGCTGGTGTGGTAAGCATTTTAATATTTTATGCCTACCAGAACTAGGGATGTCAATTATGGTTAGAAAATCCGGATTTGGCAAGTAGGTTCCTTACAAGATCTCACTTAGAAAGTTGGTTATAAAATAATAGACACATATATCTTTGATTTGCAAAATATTACAAATAAGGAGGTAAACTAGGGGTTGTCTTTCGGCACCAGCTACTATAGCATTGTTGGAAGTTTCACCATTAAGGTGGACTAGAGCCATTGTAATGATTGAGCGTGCTCAATAGCCACGTTCCGTAACTTTAAAGTTAGGATGTTCACGAAAAGCGTTTAATACCTGTGAAATTTTTATCTGAAGCCAGATTATGTATCCAGGTGTCGTGGCTTAGGGAAAAATTGTGCTATAACAACTGATGAAAAAAAACGATACATTCTTCTTTCTCCACTAAAAGAACAAATTTTGACAGCGCGCTCGCTTCAAGATTATCCCCTCTTATGGATTAATGGCGTCACTAACAGTGGTGGCTATGGTTTGCGGTATTGGCTCGCATTTTATATTATACATATTTCAGCAGCTTTAGTTTTTAGTAATCGATTACGAAATAAAGAACATAAATTTTCACATTCGCGGGATTGAATGCCGAACGACAAAATAATATTAAGTATAATTATAACAAGTAACTATTATAAATAAGTTATTATTTCAGGAAACGGTGGCCGACACCTTGGAAGAACTGTGGATGAGTTACAACCCCGTAGACAAGTTGAGAGGAATAGGAGCTCTAAAAAAGCTAACAGTGCTTTACATGGCGAATAATAATGTTAAGGAATGGGTCGAATTCAACAGACTACAGGTTTGTATCAATACACATCGCACATGAAAAAAAACTAGCCCTGTCGCGTCCAAGTCAGTCCCGCTGGAGGTTGATGAACCGATGCAGTGATGACGGGTTCATGGACACAGACAAGGAAAATTCGTAAGAAAACCAGGGCCAACCCGTCTGGGCAGCAGAACCAAGTCAAAATGAAATTGAGCAGAATTTCTTCATTCTGCAGTGAACTGTGGTAGGCAGTTTTGATTGATTAATCTTCAATTAATTTAACATACATACATACATATAATCACACCTTTTTCACCGAAGAGGGTAGGCAGAGGCCATAGTAGGTATACGCCCACATTTCACCTTCACCTTATAGTTTTATGTCCCGTGTAATAGGTGGTGAGCCTATTGCCGTGTTGAAATGGACAGGCGCAGGTCACCGCGACCCGCAGTTAAAATATTGTGTTGTGCTCCGTGATAAACCGGCTCGTGAGTGTGGTGATTACCAGAACTGAGACTTCGAAGAAGATCTTATAGCACATACATTCAAAAGTATTTCTAAATATCTTACTAAATCATGCCCCGTGTGGCGACGGGGTCCCGTGTAAGAGTACAAAATGTCGCCACCCCAATACATATCGAGGGTATCCTAAGAGGCGACTAAGGGAACATTTTTGCAAAAAGATCCATTGCGTAGAGCAGGAAAACTCGAAATGAAACCCGGTTGTCAGTAAAATGACAATTGTTAAGCCAAGTTGAATACCTTATGGGTGGCTTAAAAAAATTCAACTGCGTGTTGCGGCGACCTGCGCCTGTCCATCAACACGGCAATGGGCTCACCACCTATTACGTGGGCCATACAACTATAAGGTGTAATGTGGGCGTAATCTATGCCTCTGCCTGCCCCTTGGGGGATAAAGGCGCGACTTTATGTATATATGTTACTAAATATTATAAAAGCGAAAGTTTATGAGTGTGTATGTTTTTTACTCTTTTACGCTGTAATAGCTGAAGGGATCTAGTTGAAATTTGGTACACAGATAGATTATAATCTGGAAAGCACACAGGCTATTTTTTATTCCAGAAATAAGTTCCCATGGGAAGCGGGAACGGGAACAAAACTTCACCCAGGCGAAGCTGCAGGCATCAGCTAGTACACATATAAGCTAAAAACACAAACTCCGAAGCATTTGTGTATCACACAAATATTTTATCTGGCCCGGGAATCGAATCTAGAACTTCAGCGCGACAGTGGGCTGCACTACCGCCTGCGCCAGAGTGGAGGAATTAATTTACTACCCGTTCGCTCTAACTTTGCCGCTGGCGTAGAGGCGTATACCCGAATTGTTAATTAGACGAAGTAAATTGACAGTAGCTAATGTCACTTCGTCATAGAAAATATGCAACATTGTATGAAGAAGTGACAATAGTTGCTGTCAATTTACTTCGTATAGTTAAAAATTCGACTTTAGTATGGAGCCGAGCGGCAAAGTTAGAGCGAACGACCAGTAGTTGGTGACTGCAAAGTTAAGTGATGCCATGCGTCCAAATATAAGGATTGTCAGTCGCACCCTATCTGAATGCATTTTCATTTCGAAGTCTTTTAAATGGAGGGCTCGTCACCTACCTTGGATGAAAGTATCTAGTACCTACCGAGGGATGGTAAAAACAGAATGGATATTGTTTGTAGTATTAGCCGGTTGGAAACGGCACAAACATTTTGAATTTTTATTGCGCACTTAAATGTAATTTCTCTATTAACGTTGAAAAAGGAAAACATTATAACAATAAGGTCGAATATTGCTTGCAATGCTAATTTGTGCCCCTTCGTACTAATCAAGCTCAGTGTGCAGCACTTTAGTAAAGAAGAGTACATAATATTTATACACGTGTAATGTGTACCTACCATTTTTGTACCTACCCATTACGCGTGTAATAGTAGTAGTGTACACACATGGGTACAAAAATGTACTCTTTACGCTACCAGTTAGTGCAAACCAGTATTACACTACTGGTTTGCAAACCTCTCACCCCCCCTAACCAGAACATATATCACGTGACCTTCCCCAAAATTAATCACGTACGCATTGAGACATTTCGAACCGGTAACGACTCCCCCCCAAATCAAAACACAACAGCCTCGGACTTTTGTATTAGAACCTGGGCACGCCAATGGAGAAAATGCTGTACTAAGTAAAGCTGTACGAAATACGCTACCAGTTAGTACAACCCAGTAGTATTGCACTACTGGAAGCGTATTTTGGCGTACTGCGTTCGAATCGACTAACCCAGTACCTACGCCATAATACCTACCAAAAATATTTTAGTTCGCTTTTATTTGCAGGAATGTCCAAATTTGAGAGACTTGGTTTTCATCGGCAACCCAATTATGGAAGCTCAACCTGATATTGACGCTTGGCGCAATCAAGCCTCCAATCGGCTGCAGCAAATAACCAAACTTGACGGCGCACCCATAATAAGGGGATGAAGTGGAAAAATACATAAGTAATAATAATAGTAGTCTTTAATTTTTTCTTTTTTTTCACTTGTCCTATTTTTTTTTTTGCCTAATATAATTGAAGAAGGTTAAATTTAATATTAAACATTTATTATAATATTCGGTTCACTTTACTTACGTGATTAAATCCTTGGTCTTGAATTAAGGCAGAAATTCGCAGGCTACGCACACATAGACAACTCATTCACAGACACTACGCACACAAAGACAACTCATTCACAGACACGAAGCCAGGCGGTCCTCAAACGACTTTTCGATACTGATTTGTGCGTGAGTGTATGTAGCAGAGGGTAGGGGTGTGAAAAAAGTACATACATGATTTTTCCATCTGTACTATCTCTAATTTGTGATTCAGGTTTCAACTTAGAATATAGTTTGTCCTATATTCTAAGGGTTTTAACTAAAACCTTGGGCAACCACCTCCTACGATTCACTATCACATTGTTTTTTTTTTTTACAATATGCACTAGTTTTACTCAAAACACAACTTCCTCAAAATGCCTTTGGTTCACCATCGTAACTGATCTTTCGTAACCAGTTACGAAAATGGAATTATTTTCTTACTTTGATAACCAGCTACGAAAACAGAATTAATTTGTCGTTTTTGTAACCAAGTTTCGTAGCCAGCTACGATAGAAGATTATTACTTCTTTTTCTGTAGCTAGTTACTAATCAAGAATAATAATTCCAGGTTTGTAACCCAGTATGTGGGTAAAAAATACACTGAGCAATATACTATTACAACAACTTAATATATTTTAAGATTTTATTTCGCACATGGTATTAGCATAGTTACGTATAGAACTGGATATTACTACAAGAATTCTTCTTCTCGACTTCTATGGAACCTAGCAGTAAAATTAAAAAAATCGTCTTACACTAAATTCAAATAGGTAACCAAATTTGTTTACTTTTATTTGTCTGTGTTTGTACGAATCGTCGTTTCTCTAACTAAAATATCTCTGATATATCTAATATATCTGACAAAATGCTTACCTACCTTTTTCTTTGCTACTCACATGGTTACATACCTGGAATAATTATTCTTAATTTATATTCTATCGTAACTGGCTACGAAAGGACATCATTCATTTTGGACCAAAAACTGAAAGTGCCGGCCAGAAAAAGAAAATGTGATATTCGCATAGAACACACAATTTCTAGCAAAAAATACTACTACATTAACCCTGTGCGTGCTATGGTTTTTTTGTTACATGCTTTTAAAATTCGTGAAAAATGTTATTTCGAAGGTGTCATTCTAATTGATATGAGCAGTTGAATAGTGATTTATTTTATTAATTATGTCTTTCAGCACACATATAAGCACACATACATATAATTATACCTGTTTCTCTGAAGGGTGAGGCAGGGGCATATTTTATGCCCAATTTTGATTTCTCGTTCCTACATAAAGGAGCATGTAAAATAAAGATTAAGAGTATTTTATTTCGACAGAGTCAAAGGCCTTTTTGTAGTCCTCAAAAGCCATACACAGCGGCTGATTGTACTCGTTTGTTTTCTGTACAATCTGCCGTACAGTATGGATGTGGTCCAAGGTTCTGAAGCCTTTTCGAAATCCGGCTTGCTCCTTTGGCTGAAACTCGTCGAGCCTTCCAGCGAGGCGGTTTGTGACTACTCTCGAGAACAACTTGTAAACATGGCTCAGAAGTGAGATGGGTCTGTAATTGCTCAGCAAGGTCTAATCACCTTTCTTGAAGAACAGAGCCACCGCACTCCCGCTCCACGCTTCAGATGTTTGTCCCTGTTGGAGGACGGAATTAAACAAACTCGTCAGCTCGTTGAGAACCGGGGGGCCCCCCGCCTTCAGTAGTTCAGTTGTAATTCCGTCCTCCCCAGGGGACTTGTTGTTTTTAGCTTGCCCGAGAACCGCCCTCACCTCGCCCTGATCGATGTCCGGAATGTCCTCGCTATAGTGGCGCGATAGTGGGACTCGGTGGTCACAATCAGTAGGGTCCTACTCGTCGGCCTTTTTGTCCGTGATGCATACAGGCCTCTGTAAAAGCTCTTAATTTCCTCGAGAATCTCGAACCTTGAGGTCACAGTTCTGCCATACGCTGTCTTCAGTTTCATCAGAGGGGGTCTTCCAAGCTGTTGGGCAAATACTTTGGTACCCCTGTTCTGCTAGATCGCTGCCTCGACGATGCTGATGTTATAGCGTCTAAGGTCGCGGCGTATCAGCTTTCGGATTCTGAGATTTAGATCCCGCTGGTCTGACGAAGACGAGTGCGTAGATGGCGTTTCCCGTCTTTTTCTCATAAGTTCGAGAGGATCGTGCGAGAGCTTAGAGCACCTGTTATTGCTTTCTCCGGACATAAACCTTCGGGACACTTGCTGTAGCGTCCTGACCACATTGTCGGCCTTATCGTAAATATTGCCAGTGGTTTCCAGCAGATCAAAACGATTTTGAAGTTCTAACTGGAACCTCTCAGCCCCTGAGGCTAACTGGAGTGCGGTAGGTCGGAAAGTAGGCTTCATCATACGGGCCCTTTCAGCTCGGAAGTCCAAATTCAGAGATGCTCGTACAAGTCGGTGATCACCACCGGTATTAACCATTGGACCACCGAGACACTACTCTCGACCGTCAAATTCTTTCACCACATTGCATGTTTGGGGAGGTATTATCGCAAATCGAATGATTATATAGGAGCAATTTTAAACATTCGTGCCGTACAACATAACTAAGTTGCCGTAGATGGTGCCTACGTCGAGAGTAGTGTCTCGGTGGTCCAACGGTTAAACCTGTTAACCACAGAGACATCTCTAAATATAGACTTCCTGTCCGTCATGATGAAGTCTATCTCGTTCCTTGTGACCTTGTCGGGGCATCGCCAAGTCCATTTTCTGTGGGTCTTCTTCTTAAAGAAAGAGAATCAAGAAGAGCCCCTGAGACTCAAGAAAACTGACAAGCATATGGCCCCGGTCATTTCTTCGCCCTACACCAAAGGGGCCGATCTTCGTTTCGCCGCGTTCTTGTACTCCCACTTTGGCATTGAAGTCCCCCATCACAACGCTGTAGTGAGCCTTGGCAGTACCATGTAGTGCTTTTGCTATTTCCTCGTACACGGTCTCAACTGCGTCGACAGTGCTTTTCGAGGTCGGGGCGTACACTCGTATCACCTTCAGGGTGTACCTGTTGGTGAGTCTCAGTATTAACTCTCCACAAAGCTGCTAACGAGGTCCTTTTTCACCATAAAGCCAATCCCGCCCTCGGAAAAATGTCTTCCCGAAAGTAAAACAGGTCGCCTGATGCAAGGGTTAGCGTGTCCTCCCCCTTTCTTTGGACCTCGCACAATACTGGATGTGCCAGTTAATACGACCTAGTTCTACCTCGAGTTCGGTGAGCCGTCATGGGCCTGCTTCTGTAAGGACGGTGAGTGACCCTCTCACCGTCCTCAGACCCCTGTTGGTACAGGGTTTAGTTTCGAATTTTCCTTTTCTGTGCGCCATGACCTCGTCCGTTTATCAGCAGGTGCACCACTCGCAGATGAGGCTGGCTTGGACCCCGGGGTTGGTGGTAGGGCCCCATCGCACCCATCGGGCGTCGGGAGGTGGCGGGGTGATTTGCCAGGTACATGTCGCTTGGGCGTGGGGGGCTGCGCGCGCGGCACCTTTGTCTAAGTTTTTTGAATCAAGTTTAGACTTGTTGTGAAATGAGAGGTACGTTTTGTTTGTGCGTAGGTAAGTAGATCATTAGTAAAATGATAATTCTTTCTTATTACAATAGAATAACGTAAAAACAAATCACTATTCAAGTGATGAAATGTATCAAAATACATCATCAAAATAACATTTTTCTCGTATTTTAAAAGCATGTAACAACAAAACCATAGCACACACAGGGTTAATGTAGTAGTATTTTTTGCTAGAAATTGTGTGTTCTATGCGAATATTACATTTTTATTTTCTGGCCGGCACTTTCAGAATTGGCCCAAAAATGTATGAAACGTGAATGATCTCCTTTGGTTACGAAAACGACAAATTAATTCTGTTTTCGTAGCTGGTTATCAAAGGAAGAAAATAATTCCATTTTCGTAGCTGGTTAAGAAAGATCAGTTACGATGGTGGACCAAAGGCTCAAAATGTACCTAACTTTCTTTTTGCGATGAGGATGGGTCATGATGATCGTGACCGATTGGATTGTTAATTTTTTAAAGAAGATCAGTAAAACAAATGAAGATCGATAAAACAGAAGACTATCGACGGTAAGTTCATAAGTGCGAAAATTGCTTGCACCCATTTACCATGAAAAAATTCAACTCTCTAGCTATCACCGTTCATGAGATACAGCTTCGTGACGGATAGACAGACAGACAGACAGACTGACAGACAGACAGATAGACAGACGGACAGCGAAGTCTTATTGAGTAGGGTCCCGTTTCTTACCCTTTGGGTACGGAACCATGAAAACCCGACTGCTATGACAAAATACATTACCTACATTACATTATATGGTCAAGCCTTTATCCAGAGGCATATAATATGCCCACATTTCACCATTTTTTAGAATTTGACCCAAGTAATAGGTTGTGAGCTGATCGCCGTGTTGAGATGGACAGGCGCAGGTAAAGACTGCCTGCAGTTGAAAATTTTCAAGCCGCCTAAAAAGGCTTTCAACTTGCCTTTACGACTGCCATTTTACTGGCAACCGGGACCAACGGTTTAACGTGCCTTCCAAAGCACGAAAACGCTCAAATTAACCTCTCAACCGTGTTGTGCCGTATCCGTCCATACCCCCCCATATGTGTTGTCCCGTATCCGTCCCAAGAATAACGGCTCTAAATTTACGCAAATAAAACGCTAATTCTCTTGAAAATAGGTTCTTTTATTGCTTGATATTGTATCTATGATCATCAATTTTACCACTCAGTAGTGCCATCGTTAAAAAAAAAATATATATCAGTCAAACAATTCGACAAACGCCGATTTGCAATATTTGAAATCTGTTTTTAGGAGTGATTTATTGCTGGAATCCAGATAGTTTACTTATCAATTGATTGGAAAATTATCTAGAAATGTGTAAAAATAAAAATAACCAAATTCTGTGAACTAATTTATTGACAAAATCGTTAATGTTTTGCAACAGGTAATGTTCGATAATATTATAAAAAAACATGATTTTATAAATAAATGTTCATAAATAACATTATTCACTTATTTATCTTCCTAAAACAGTCATTGTTCATATTATGATTCATATAAATTTTCCTTGAATTTTGAGAAATTCGAAGAGCAGTCGCGCGCTCCCAGCGGCCTGTCTAACTTGCCACAGACGACGGGTACAAATTTGTTGCCCCTTCCACGTACGAAAGGTTAATATCACGAAGTGTTCACATGCATGGCCTGGCCACCATCCAAGGACTGGCCATAGTGAAAGTTGCTTACTGCTGTGATCGTTTACAGAACACTGATGTCGCGGGGCCACGAGTGCTTCAAAATACAACTGAAAAGCATAAAAACGAGCTCTACATTTCTTAACTTAACTATCTTCACGCCAAATCCCTTGCAGGGTAGGCAGAAAGAACCGAGCGCCACACGGCACGGTCCATACACACCTCACTTGCTTCTTCAACTTTCATTTTTCTTTTCATGCATGCACGTCGGTTCCTACGGCTCTTGACATCACCTTCAACTAACACACGATTAATTTGGTCGTGGTAGGTGTGTCGTGGCCTTCCCCGACTCCTACGTCCATCCACTTTCGCGTTGTATATCTGTTTTGTCATTCTTTCATCTCCCATTCGTTCCACATGCCCGAACCATCGTAGCATGCCCTTCCTTACTTTAACACCGACACTCTCTTTCAGACCAACTCTCTTTCTTACATCTTCATTCCGAACGCGATCTGCGAGCGTTACTCCGCAGATTTTGCGTAGCGCGCGCATCTCGACCGCGTTTATTCTACTTTCATGCGTTTCCTGCCATACCCAACTCTCGCTTCCATACGTTAGCGTAGGTATCAGCACCGCATTGTGTACTGCGAGCTGGGCCTTTTGACTTAAGCCCTTGGTACCTAAAAGTTTGCCTAACGCTCCATTCACACTATTGCCCGCAGTTACCCTCTTTTCTACATCAGCGGTGTACCGTCCATCCCTGCTAAATGCACATCCAAGATATACAAACTCATCCACCTGTTCCAGCACTACATCATTTACAGTTATCCTGGCATTCGTTCTGTCCTCTTCTCTTTCGAATACCATCACTTTCGTTTTAGTCGCGTTCAAATGTAAGCCTCTCATTAGACAATCATCTTTCATCGTTGTGATTAGTGACTGTAGTTCTGATGGCGATTCGGCTATGAGCACGGCATCATCTGCATACAGCAAACAGTTCACAAGTAAGTCACCCATTCGCAATCCAACATTCATCGATCTTACTCTCTTAAGACAATCGTCCAGGTACAGGACAAACAGCAGAGCCGACAGCACGCAGCCCTGTCTGACGCCAATGTTAACGTCAAACCAGGGAGACAGGCTGCCGCCCACCCGCACACATGCCGTACATCCCACATATGTAGACTGCACAGCACGAAGCAGCGCACCATCAATCCCGTATCCTGGCAATATATTCCAGAGATCCTTCCGTACAACTCTGTCAAATGCTTTCTCCATGTCCACAAAACCGCAGAAAACCTTCCGGCCTACAGCCAGCTGCTTCTCTACGATGTTGCGGAGAGAGAAAACTTGGTCCATACATCCTCTTCCATTTCGGAAACCACCCTGCGCCTCCCACAGTAATCCGTCAGATTCCACCCTCATTCTCCTTTCAATAATTTTGCCATACACTTTAGCTGCTATACTGATCAAACTGATGGCCCTATAGTTGGCGCACTCCATACGTGAGCCCTTGCCTTTATACAAGGGCACGATGATAGCACGCCTCCAGTCCATTGGGACCCTTCCAGTCTTCCAGCATAGATTGCTCAATGACCAGAAGGCGTCTCGGACGCAAGGACCACCTAATTTGATCATTTCAGCAGATATCCTATCAATTCCCGCAGACTTTCCATTTTTCAAGCTTCGTATCGACCATTCAATCTCTTCCAAAGTAATATCTCCGCTTGATGCTTGCACCGCAAGATCAGTCATCGACTCCCTCGCAGTGCCCGCATCCGGGAGATATTCATACATTTCTCCAAAGTACTCATTCCACCGCTCTAACACTTCTAATGGGTCCGCAAGAATGTCCCCAGCTTTACTCTTTATCTTATCCATTCTGGAAACTGACGAACAGCTCCGAGACTTCTTGACCTCCCTCCAAAAGAGTTTGGTATTTGTCTCGAAGTTCCTCGTCAGCTTCTCTTCCGCAATCAAATTTATTCTTTCACGCTTCTCTTTCACTAAAGCTTTGACTTCATTCTTGCAGAGGCGGTAAATTTCTTTCTTCGTGTCTTTCATACTGTCATTCAGTTGCAAAGATGAGACATAATCCAACCACGCTTTCTACTCTACATTTCTGTTGTCTTTATTAACTACTTGCGAACTACTTTATTAACTACTATACTTGCTACAGACGGTAATAAGCTATGCCAAGCGAGTGGTGGTTTACAAAATGGCTAAATGTTTGCATAGCTTATTCCCGTTGCAATAAGTACCTACCTAAGGAAAGTCACAAAAAAATTGCAAAACTTGTTTTTGCTTTTCAGTTGTATTTTGCTTTTGCAGTCAGGTTTTTTTTTGTTTTCTTAATAACTAAGTTTATTTCAAACTTTTATCATAATATTGCGAAGCGACGTCACGATGGTGACTTTGCAGTTAAATGAGAAATTTATTTAAGTTTATAGCACAAAATAGAATGTCGTCCATTTTATTTTCGGTCCAGACTGACCATCACACCACCCTGTCACACTAGTGTGGTGGTTAGGAAATCTATTTCTTAACTGTCATACTAGTGTGGAACTTAATATTTGTCCAGACTGCACCATCGGGTCCAGACTGACCATCACACCACCCTGTCACACTAGTGTGGTGGTTAGGAAATCTATTTCTTAACTGTCATACTGACAAAAGGTCGAAATATCAAGTATGTTTAACAGTTTAATGTTTATCTTAAAACTAAGCACAATTAACGCAATATATTCAAAAATGTTTCAATTGTTATTTCACTATGAATTAACCGAATTTGTGTGTTAAGTATTAAATTATCCTTTTCGATTTCTAAACACCTTCTTGGGTTAGAGCTTTCTTGAGTGTTAAATAATGTGACATGGTCTGCAGTTAAATATTCTTTTAGTACGGATAGTAATTTAGCAATGGTTACATAGTTTTTGTTTATGAACTTATTGATTACAGAATGACTATTTTCGCTAACATTATTGGTTCTGTGCCGTTCATTATGTACACACCAATCATTGATTTGCGTATCGTCTTTAAGCCAATTTTTCCGCATATAATTTAGAAAGGCATGCATTTTTTTTTCTTTCATGTCATTACACTGTGATTCTATATAGACCCACCCATCCTTAATAAAATTCACTGGTAATAAGGGAAGAGCTGCACATAATCCAATGATGCGTTTGTGAAGTTTCGCTTTTATTCCAAGTTTCTTGGATTTTTTCCATAAAGCATTTGAGAAATGGGAATAACAATGTTTTATTATCACACCAGGAACAATTTTTTTTAACGAATTACTTATCGCAATTTCAAAATCTGAATGAAACTTTGTTGGATTCCAGTTGGGACAAATGGACTTAATTAAATCGAACAGTGCCAAATAACTGGTTTCTTTTTTATCACTCATAAGTGCGAATATTAATGGAACTACATTAGTAGTCTTTGAAGTACTTCCTACGTCCCCATGAATAATAAACAATTGGTAGAATGGCCGTGGTGTACTCTTGAAGGTACCATCCCCAAAATATTCTTTTACCGTGCCCAGTAATTGTTTAGATTCTTCAGTACAGAACACGAGTATTCTAGCTTCTTCATGCCGGTAGTCAGCTATTAAAAAATCACGATGTTGAGCTGGAACTTCAACTTCATCTAAATCACGAAATATCGTTTTTTTAACGTTAAATGCTTTCTTTCTTGCGTGATATAAACTGCATTTTACGTTTTCAAATGATGGTAATTTAGTCACAAAATGCAATCCTTGATCTTTTAAAGGTTTCAAATGTTTTTTGAAAATGACTGGCATTGCATCTGCTGACTTAGTGGCTTCCTCTTTCATCTTATTAATTGTAGACAAAATTCTGTTTTTGGCATCATTTGCATCACACTCAGAAACATTGTGTTCCACAGTTTTGACAATCTTGTTATCCTGGAATATATTATATATGTTATGACTACTAGATGTAAAAAGCGTTAACAGAAGTAATAATAAGAAAGATTTTTAAAACTTACTTGAGTCGTAACCGATCCTAAACATTTATATTTACGACGGTTTCGGCAAAACCAAATAATGTTGTTGTTTACATACACTTTCTGTTTATAATTTTGGTGTCCGTGTGGGCTGAGAAGAAGATTCCCGCCGTTACTTTTAATTAAAGTACATTCCTGTTCCATGATATTGTTGACAAAAAAAGAAGACCAGAACCAGAGAACAATTAATTAATCGGACTACTGATACTAGGGGAGATATGGGAACGATTCCAGTGACTGAGTTTTTCAACTGAAATGACATCCGTGTCATAAGCAAACTAAATTATCTGGAACACTTTAATGTAAGTGGCCAGTTATCTAAGGACTTAAATTAGGTATCAATACTTCTTGGTGATTTCAAATGGTGTGACGGTTAAGAAAACAATTTAAACATTGCAAGGACATATTAACTTCCACACTAGTGTGACAGTTAAGAAATAGAATTCCTAACCACCACACTAGTGTGACAGGGTGGTGTGATGGTCCATTGTATTTTTTCAACCTTCTTTTGTCAGTATGACAGTTAAGAAATAGATTTCCTAACCACCACACTAGTGTGACAGGGTGGTGTGATGGTGAGTCTGGCGCCTAAATTTCAACCGACTTCAAAAAAGGAGGCGGTTCTCAATTCGTCTGTATGTTTTTTTATGTATGTTAACCGATATTTCCGTCAATTATAGACGGATATGCAATTTTTTTTCTTTTTTTGTAAAGGGTTTACTTCTGAGGTGGTCCCATTTTCACCAGGTCAGGATCCGATGACGGGATCCAGGAGAAAACGACGACAATCATCGAAAATTGTAGTGACAACTAGTACGTTAGTTAACTTTTTAATTAAGGTACTACAATTAAATGAAGGTCTGGAGTCGATCTAATGATAGAGTCGAAAGACCGTCGAGGGAATTCCTTAACAATTTACAGCAGTTACCTCGTGTTTGGGCTTGATTCATTTGTATTGATGAGAACTTTACATCTAGATAGATACATAGATTTTTCAGTCTATCCGTCACTTAAAATAATAATAATATGTTTTTGGTAACAAAAATATAACCGACTTCAAACAAAAACTGAAAAATAAAATTTCTTAGCACAAAGTACCTTATATGTTTTTAGCAGTATTTATTGAATACTAGCTGATGCCCGCGGCTCCGGCCCGCGTGGAATGTTATTCCCGGTCACAGGGGTATGAAGAATAGATGTTAGCCGATTCTCAGACCTACTCAATATGCTCACAAAATTTCATGAGAATCGGTCAAGCCGTTTCGGAGGAGTATGGCAACGAAAACTGTGACACGAGAATTTTATATATTAGATAATATTGAAGACGGTGCCATTAATAGTACGTACCAAAAACAATTCAATATGATATTTGATAACATATATTATGATAAATCAAAATACATTATTACTTTGGGCTTTGTAAATTAAATTTTTCAGTTTTTGTTTGAAGTCTGTTATATTTTTGTAAAAAAAATATTCATCGACCAAAGCTTGATAGTCAATGTAAACTTATGAGGAGGTAAGTCAATAAATGTACTTAATGAAGAATTGTTTTTTTTTGTAATTATATGTAATCCAATAGGTAAAGCAATTTGTGGAATAATGAAACATAAGACATGGATCGGTAAGTTTATATTTATTTCTGAAATAGTTCTACATTACCTACTCATACATAAACTATATACCAACAAAAAAAATGCAACAAACGTGATTTTTGTGCGATTATGTTTTAAATATTAATTGACCGTCTTTCCACTCCGACCAACTAAACCGTGTAGCATTTATTTTCTATAGATGCAGTATTTAGGATGTGAAAGCAGCCTTATCGAGTTATCTTTTTTTAATCGGTTGTCAGTGGTGACATTTCTGCTGTCAGAATGACAGGATGTCATAAGTTCGGTGACGAAGCGTTTCGCATTTAAAGGAACGGGTTTTGTTAAGATTTTTCGTGAAAGACAGGACTTTTGACCGAGACCTGCTTTGGGGTAGTTGGAGGTCCTTTGACTTTTGCTCTGAGACTGTGCCGCGAATCAGTTTTTCGCTCAAGCGCGATTATTTGTTACCTCGCGTGGCCTAACGGGCTGTGATTGGGTTGCTGCATTGCATCTTGCTACATTTTACCCAGAAAACTGGGTTTTTTACTACGGGGCTAGTTGCCGGATGAGATATTTGGTGCCGCACCTATAAGTTAGTGGGCTGCACGTGGTACGACAACGTGGAAGTGCGGACTACACGAGCTTCTCATGTGAGAGGTATCTGCCGTCATCACCTGGCAGTAACAACAGGCAGTCACTCTCACTCAGCTCACTCTGCAGGCCAGTAAATCCACTACTTATGTGTAGCTTAGTAGCATAAGTACCTAAGCACTGACTATACTTCTGTGTACCTGTGATATTTGTGTCTATCAGTGAATAAGCTCTCTGTGTGTCTCTGTGTATCTCTGTGTTATATAAATATATGTGTGTACACCCTACCTGACTGTTTTCGTCAGAGCCCTGGCCTACCCTTGCACGCACACTGGAATCTCTGTAGTAAGGCGCCCTGGGAAAGAGTTCTCTGCATAGCTACCTCGCGCTAGTTGGTGAGTAACACTGATCATCACTGTGTTATAACCGATCAACTCTAATGGATCAACTATAACTATAAGTTATAAAATAAAAATAAGTCGGGTTTTCCTTCCTGACGCTATAACTCCAGAACCCGCGAACCGATTTCCACGGTTTTGCATTCGTTGGAAAGGTCTCGGGCTCCGTGAGGTTTATAGCAAAGAAAATTCAGGAAAAATTTCAACAGAAAAGCGGGAAAATCATTTTTCACATACAGCGCCATCGCGGGCGAAGCTGCGGGCATCAGCTAGTAAGTTATAAAATTACAACGAAAAGTGGCATTGATTTTTAACCGACTTCAAAAAAAGGAGGAGGTTCTCAATTCGTACGCTATGTTTTTTTTTTGTATGTATGTTACGCGATAGCGGCGCCAATTATAGATGGATTTTGAAAATTCTTTTTTTGTTTGAAAGAGGTTACTTCTGAGGTGGTCCCATATCGAGGATATCCGGATCTGATGCTGGAATCCAGGAGAAATCGAGGGCAACGACCGAAAATTGTAAGGACAACTAGTGCGTTTGTTAACTTTTTGATTAAGTGCTTTAATGTACTAAAATTTAACGAAGGTCTGAAGTCGATCTGATGATGGAACCGGAAGACAGTCGAGGGAATTCCTTAATGATTTACAGCAGTTACATTGTGTTTCGACTTGATTGATTTGTGTTGATGAGAACTTTACACCTAGATAGAAATACTTTTCGGTCCACCCGTCACTTAAAATAAAGAAATAAAAATTTTAAATAAAAAATAGAACCGACTTCATACAAATCCTTAAAAATAAAATTTGGTATGGCGGTATGCGCTTTTCGGAAGTTCACCCTTTTTAGGGTTTCGTAGCCAAATGGCAAAAACGGAACCCTTATAGATTCGTCATGTCTGTCTGTCTGTCTGTCTGTCTGTATGTCTGTCCGCCCGTGTGTCACAGCCACTTTTCTCCGAAATTATAAGGCCTATGCTATTGAAACTTGGTAAATAGATGTATTCTGTGAACCGCATTAAAATTCTTATATAAAACTAGAAAAAAAGCAGTAAATTTTGGGGGTCCCCATACTCAGAACTGAAACTCAAAATTTTTTTTTTCATTAAACCCATACGTGTGGTGTATCTATAGATAGGTCTGTAAAAATGCTATTGAGGTTTCTAAAATCATTTTTTTCCTTAAGTGAATAGTAAATTGGTTTGAACGAGATAGAGCTGGTAGTTTTTTTTAATACGTCATAAACCGCAATTTTCGGTTAGAAAAATCACTACCACTGCGAACGTGTTAAAACATCAATCAAAGTTACAACGAACTATAAGAACTTTTACATTATGTTACTTGCTGCTACGAAACCCTTCACCGGCGAGTCTAACTCGCACTAGGCCGGTTTTTTTTTATTTACTCTTTAAAGATGTTGTGATTTTTATGATGAAAAATTATTAGTTAAGAATTTTCGTTATTTTTACATAGTTGATTTTTATTAATTTAGATATCTATGAGAGTTGTTGATTTTTACAAATTAGGTAGAATTTTCGTTATTTTTTACTTAGTTGATTTTTGTTAATTTAGATATCTATGAGAGTTGTTGACTTTTACAAAGTAGGTATCTATGAGAGTTATTGATTTTTACAAATTAGGTAGTTTAAACTGAAGGAAACCAATGATTTATGTGATACAAAATTAGAATATAGGTAACGAACTAAAGTAGGTACTGTGATTTACCTTTTTATAGATGTTTTTTATTTCAAAAAAAAACATGATTAACCAATAAATAGTTTATTATTTATGTTCCTGACTGTATCTACTGGCAAAAACAATTCAGGTGGAAACGCAACGGGTTACAAGTCAATATGTATAAATAAGTATTTTATTGTCTTTAAACCTAAGCGTGGTCAAAGTTCATTACAAGACTTTTAAAAAAAATCCAAACACACCTATGATACGATGTTCCATCATGAAGTTCCAGTGCATATCTTCCGGCTCCATCATCAGATCAGTTCGACAGTACCATATTATTCTAATGTCATCAGAACTACATTATAGCTGGCAATTTTCATGACGCTACAATCCTTGGAAGATGGTTAAATTATTTTTCTTAGATTCCATTATCGTTAGTTACATACACGTTGACCTAATAAAAGCGTATTAAAAAATCTGTCAAGCCGTCTAGGAGGAGTTCAATGATACACACGTATAGTAGAGTTATAAAATGTTACCAAGCCTTAAAAGACGCCAGTTTTTCGCAAATCGTTCAACTCACCAGGAGGAGAGAGTCTTTGTAACGGCTTTATGATTCGTCATACATCTTAAAGGCCAACTTAATAGCCTGCTTAATTCGCATCAAAAGGAAATACGAATTGACTAGGGATGCCATTGACTAAGGAAAAGTTCCTCTCGCCATAGACCCTCAAATAGCCCCAGCATTGTGTTGCTACTAATAAAATTTAATGATGTAAATGGATAGCCCGAATTTAACTCGGAACTCCATAGGGTGCGGAGCACTGAGGGGAAATCAATTAACGACAATATATCAGCAGTAAGGCAAATAGAATTCGGTATTGTAATTCGATACTGTTGAGTATAAATAAACTGTATTTCTTGATTTTTTTATCAATGCTAGTTTTAATTTTAAAGGACATTTTGTTTTTTAAATGACCCTATTCCCTGCCTTCTTGAATTCGATGCGTGATTTTTTTTTTGCTACACGTGAATCTCTCAAAAGGTTTGAATGATCCGGAAACTTGATACGGCAAATTGTTCAGGTCAATTAAAAGAGGTGCAAGGTTATGGTTGGTCAAACTGAAGTCATTAAATGGGCCATAAGCGTGATGTTCTGTTTACACAATAGTCTATTCTTAGCTAGACTTTACAGGTCTTATTCGTATTGCCTTTAGTTTTCTATTTAGATCGTCAAAATGATGCAGCGCTTGTGGCCCCGCGGACTCAGTGTTCTGTAAGCGGTCATGGATTGGTGTAGCAAAATGACAGTCATTAAGCTAAGTTGAAGGTCATTATGGGCGGCTTGAAAATTTCAACAGCGGGCAGTCATAACCTGCGCCTCTCCATATCAACACGGCAATACGCTCACCTACTATTACGTGGCGCTTCTCAGTTACACGTGACACTTTTTACACGTCGCCATTTAGCCCAAACTAAGGTAATATAAGCATATAGGTACTTTTACACAAAAAAACAACTAAACTCCAAACAATCATCTGTGGATCACACAATATTTGGTCCGACCCGGGATTCAAACTCAGGGCTATTGTAATGGTGATTGCTGAATTGCTGAATCGTGAAGACCCAGGATTCGAACCCAGGGCTATAGTAATGGTGAAACTCTAAGGGATGCGGCTGAAGCCAACCTTATCGTGTTGCTCGAAGAGGTGTGCAAGCTCTTTGAGCGCATTATTGCACAACGCCTCGTCGGGCACTTCACACGCGTGGGGTCTGATCTGGCGGATAGCCAGATCGGCTTCCGTCAGGGGCGCTCCACCGTGGACATGATCATGCGCATTAGAGGCCTGATGGAGGAAGCAGTCTCACGGGGTGAGCGTGGTGGTGACTCTCGACATCGCCAACGCCTTCAACACCTTGCCCTGGAGCTGCGTTAGGGAGGCGCTTATCTTTCATGGAGTACCTCCCTATCTCCGTCGAATTGTCGGGGCCTATCTCTCCGAGAGAGCCATAACTTACCCGAGCTGGCTAGGGCCGGGTCGGCGAAATGTGTCGTGCGGTGTTCCACAGGAATCGGTATTAGGACCACTCCTGTGGAACATCGGTTACGATTGGGTGCTGCGTGATCCGTTGCTCCGAGGGGTCGGCGTAACACGTTACGCCGCGCCAACGACGCCCTCGTTACGGCGCGGGGAGCAACGCACCGAGACGCAGCACTAAAGGTCATGGCAGGGGTTTCTCAAGTCGTGGGTCGGATACGGCGGCTGGGTCTCGAGGTCGCCCTTCACAAATCCGTAGCTCTGTGCTTCGGGGCTCGTACGCGATGGCCGGTGGAACTTCGGACATCACTTCCTATGTTTGGTCCCAAAACTGAGAGGGGCAACCTGGCCAAGGGCCAACCTGTTCTATCACACCCCGACGTTTGGACCACTGTTTAAGCCACACCCTGTACAATTTTTTGTGACTCTTTTATTCCGAGGCGATTGCATATAAGGATTCCAAACAGTGGTCAGAGGCAATGAACCGTGAAATGGACAGTTTAGTAAAAAATAACACATGGACCTTTGGTTGTATAAAAAGAAGTCTGCAACCGAAAATAAAGCAAGGTTAGTAGTTAGGGGCTTTCAGCAAACTAATAATTGTGATGACTTATTCACCTGTTGCAAAAATGCAGACTCTTTAAGGTACTTCTTGCATATTGTTGTCGGGAAAATTTTAATATAAATCAAATGGATGTAGAAACAGCTTTTCTTAATGGTCAGGTTTTGTCTGAGATGTATGTACACCAACCTGCAGGAAATGAGGATAGTACCAGTACATAAGAGTTTGAAAATTAAATAAATCTTTATAATGGTTTAAAAGAAAGTCCTAGAACTTGGTATGAATGTGAAAATCAATTTCTTAGTAGTCTTGGATTTTGTAGAAAACAGTATGATTATTGTGTTGATGTTATAAGCAGGAAGAGTACAGTCGGTTATGTTGTTAGGTTATTTGGCAATGCAATATATTGGAAATCAAAGAAACTAAACTGTATAACAAAGTCATCATCATTTGCTGAATATGTCTCATTGTCGGAGGCTGTAATTGAAATTATTTTTTCAAAGTCACTACTTTTAGATGTTTTTCAAATTGAATGTCAACCTGTAAAAATATATGAGGATAACTCAGGTGCTGTAGCTATTGCCAAATATGGAAACTTCACTAAAAACTATAAAAAATATTGAAGTTCATTATCATTTTGTACATGAAAATGTAAGAAATGGGGTCATTGAAGTTGTAAAAGTCTCATTTGAAAACAATGTTGCTGATATATTGACTAAACCCCTTGAAAGTAATAAATTCCTAAACTTAAGAAGCATGTGCATGTAAAGTAGGGCCAGTCAAGTAGTATTACGAGTAATGTAGTTACTGCATAAACATTTCTTTGTTATGACATTTTGTATAATATGTCTCGTGTACAGACTCAATAGCTCACCATGAGCGCATGGTGTACAGTAAACCGTCTCATCTCATAATGTCCTTTTCTCGAAATGTCCTTTTCCCTAAATGTCCTTTTCTCGAAATGTACTTTTCTCAAAATGTCCTATCTGCGAAATGTCCTTTTTTAAAAATATCCTTTCCGCGAAATGTCCTTTTCTCAAAATGTCCCTTTCTCAAAATATGTGCACTACAGGATTAACCCGCCAAATCCCCCGTTTCTTGGTGGTCATACTGGCATGTCATACTGATATGACCAGTGAAAATCGCTTGTACTTTTAATATTGGTTTTAGTTTTTTTATAATTAATGTATATCGTTAAAAATGCACAAAAACCGATCACATCTCTCTCTTTCTTGCACGCTAAAATGTATATCTTCTAATTTTTTTCAACGATTTGGAGTCTGGTAGGCTCTTAATGTCCAATTCCATATCATACACAAGTAACTTTTAGGTATTTACTTAAACAATACGAATTATCTACATTTACTGAATAATCTATGATGTATGGCCATAATGGGCCACCAATTTATTGTTCACTCAATGTAATTTGTTTAGATCATGGAGCGATAATTGACCAGCCAAATAGAAGTAACTCGGTTAATCAAACCGAGGCTTGCACCTTCCCCAGGCATTGTAAATGTATTCCCCAGTTAGCGCGTACAAAAGCCGCCGACTGCCACGTATCACTTCGTTATTTAATTATTAACACTACAATCGACCTAATTTTGATTTCTATTTGACATTTCGATTATGTGGCACATAGCCGCCGGCGAGCAGCCATTTTGTGACATCTGTCTTCGAATGCGTATGGTATGAACTATAAAATTCAATTTCCCCAATCGGCCAGCTAAACACATTTATTATTCATAGGTCGGTGCCTAGATGCTCGGCCACTAACAGATGTGATCTTTTACGTGAAAGAATATCAAAAAACGTGACGTCGAAATAAAGAGTAGTGATTCTAAGGGATATGAATTTGATATTAGATCAGGAGTATCCAATAATATTCGACAAGAATGAAAAAACTAAAATCAAAGTACACTCACATAATATGCTATTCAATCGCGTGATAACGGACATATTCAATTGTGGGAAATGAGTTTTCATTTGAGTACTTAATTCAAAATATGACTTCTGTCATTTCTGAAAATCAATAAATATTTTAAGAGTTCCTGTGAGCTTTATTGGCAAGCAATCCACCACCGGTCACGCCATAATCACTTGTAGGATCTAAATATCTAACATTCATTCTCGTAATCACTGTATCGCTCCAGCTGATTCGCGGTTTATAATTTTATTATTATACTAGCTGACCCTCGCAGCTTCGTTTACACCACATAAGTTGTATGAAAGGACAGGTATTTTTTCAACAGACTCATGTGAGCGTATGAAACTGCCCTGTTTGCTTAATCATAAAAGAATGCCCTGCCCTGTTTGCTTAATCATAAAGAAAAACAATTCAGTCCATTGATTATTATTTTAAAATAGCCTTAATCATTACGCTCTTTTGTGATAAAGCCAACACGCCAGTTTAGAATGACTCTTACATTGAAAACCCTTGAATTTTAGGCTTAGCGAAAGTTAAATGTCTCTAATTTCTGAACTACAAAACCCTCAATATTAAAACTTGTGTGAAACAATCCTTAAAGTACTCCCTTTCCAACACTAAAAAAATATTTGAAATCGGATTACGCATTAAGAAATAACAACTGAAAAACAATTTTGTCTTTCATCCCCTCTCCCGCAGGAACCGCGAAAAATATCGGGATCAAAAGTATCTTAGAACCTTCCTCGGACTATAAGCTCAGAACGTACCGAGTATCATTCAAATTGGTTCAGTAGTTTCGGCGTGATACTTATTCGGGATACAGACAGACAGACAGACAGGAAAAGTTTAAATTACATTTTCGGCTTTAGTACCTATCGATTATATAGAACGCCCTACAATTAAAATTTTCAAAATATCTTCCATGTACAGACTCTCGACCCTCTACAGTTTTATTATTATGTATAGATACATAAGGTCAGGTGGGGTATGTGAAACGACGGGGGAACTGAAACACACATGCACAGACAATAAACTATAGGAGATAGACTCTAGAGTGGTTTGTTGATAAAACAGGAATGACGAACTAATTTCAATGTACCAACACAGATATCGCTACGATAATTTTCTACTATGCTAAAATAAAATGAAAAAATGAACTGTCAACTCGACGATACACGAGATAGAAGCGGCAAGTTTTCGGCTCAATTAAAGTGAAAATATAAGTATATTTATATGTTTTTAAAGGTAAGTACTGCATAAAAGGTGTATATTTTTTGGTTCAATTATCGAATTTAGATAAAACTTACGGGAAATAGATTTTTGGCGATGGTGTAAAACTTAACCTAAAAAAGTATTAGGTGGGGTGAGTGGAACAAGCATGACGGGGGAAGAGAATCATATGTTTCACTTTCCCCATATCAGATTTCACAAACATTTTTTTTCGTGTATATTTTACTGACTGAAATAAAAATATTATTCCAAGTACATCAAGTATGTAGGTAGGTATTATACAGGGTGAATTTTTGAAAAGGGCTTGGATGGCCAAATCCGAAACTATAAGGAATAGCTAAAAATGCTCAAAGGAGTCACGAGCCCGATTTTGATAAAACTTAAAACCTCATCATTAGATTTTTGAAAAACCAATAATCCTAGCTGGGAATCGAACCCTTTGATTTTGAAAAAAAAAGCACATCCTTTATTATTACACCATACGATAGTGTCGCTGATTAAGATAAAATTCTGGGAAGTAATGGTATACGGCAAATTTAAGGAAAGTTTTACATTTTAATAGAATTCATATTTCATGTACCTAAATTTTGTATCATAATTTGTTTCGTTCAAATCCCCAGAATAGATCGTAACTATTCCGTGTTTTAAATAATGCTCAGAATGATTCTTTGGAGAAGATTCTAAACGGAATCAATAATATTGTAATATCAATAATTTGCATCTATCTGCTACTGACCACTCTAAATTTAACAATCGAAAGATCAGTCTATCGATTAATAAATATTCGAAGAATCGTTCAGTCGAAGCAGCGTTTAGCGATAAAAAGTTGTTTCGCAATAAACTCTATTCGCACATTCGTTCAGTCGATATTTCAATAATCGAACAAATGTATCTTAAAATTAAGTTACGGACCCAATGCATTATGATCCTTGAGGTCTCGAATCCGGCTATGTATTGAATACAATGGTCTACATTTTGAACAATTAATCAGTTCACGTTAGAAAAATAAATTGTATTTTGTTAAAGATGAGCACTTTCCTTTAGCTTGCCGTATGTCATTACTTCCCAGAATAAGATCCTTAATAGCAACACTAACGTATGGTGTAATAATATAGGGTGTGTATTTTTTTTCATAATCAATGGGTTCGATTCCTAGCTAGCATTATTGGTTTTTCAAAAATCTAATGATGAGGTTTTGAGTTTCATCAAAATCGGGCTCGTGACTCCTTTGAGCATTTTTCGCTATTCCTTATAGTTTCGGATTTGGCCATCCAATCCCTTTTGAAAAATTCACCCTGTATAGCTCGACAAAAATTAAAAAGGTTGAGATACATACCTTTTTGTTGTACAATTTTAAGGGTTCTGTACCTCAAAAGGAAAAAAGAAACCCTTTTAGGATCACATCGTTGCCTGTTTGTTTGTCCGTCTGTTCGTTTGTCTGTCTGTCTGTATGTCAAGAAACCCTTTTTAATAAATCAGTAAACACTATTAAACGATAGACTTTTCAATTTTACTTTTTTCAGGTAATCAAAAGATGCCTCGAATTTACCAGCGAAAAACCGATAAAGCTTCGTACTCCAGAGAGCAACTCCAGGAGTAACTTCTATTTAAAATTATCAACAAATCTTTAAAAAAATGTTTTCGACATCTGACTAAGACGACTATGTTACACTTACCCCAATATATGTTTCTTTAGTTTATTTTCGAATATAAACCTTATTTCGATTAGACAAGATACACATTAGAAAAACAAAGTTTAAACTGTTGTTTTAGTCAGGTTCATAGATGCATAGTCACATTATTTATTAGACTTTTGGCGACTGTTTCACTTACACCCCTCCAGGGGTAAATGAAACAAAACCATAGTCTCAATTATTTTCTTGTTTTCTCGCTGAAAGTAAGACTAAAGAGCTAAATGTCATTTTACTGTAAAGAACTGATTAAAGGAGAGCATTTTGCACTTATCACTGATGCAATTAAGAATAACATTACTGTGGTAGATACTTTTACATTTAAAACAAATAAAATATGTTTCACTTACCCCACCTGACCTTATAGATAAATCAAAAAGAAATATGATGTACGTTTCCATGCTAACTTTCACCAGCAATTGGTTTGAACGAGATCTAGTAAGTAGTTTTTAGGGTTCCGTACCCAAAGGGTAAAGAACGGGACCCTATTCATGAGACTTCGCTGTCCGTCTGTCTGTCTGTCTGTCTGTCCGTCACGAGGCTGTATCTCATGAACGGTGATAGCTAGAGAGTTGAAATTTTCACAGATAATGTGTTTTTGTTGCCGCTATAACAACAAATACTGAAAACAAAAACATAATAATGTTTAAGGGGGGCTTCCATACAACAAACGTGTTTTTTAACGATTTTGTCTTATATATTCGGTAATAAGGTATCCTTCTCAATTTAAATACGTTAGTTAATTTGAAAATTTTATCAAGATCATTCATTCCCTTTACACCATGCAAATTAAATGAATACTTTAGGAGGTATAGCACAATCAATTGTTGCTCAATGAAATTAATTTCGTGTCGCCATGATTGAACATAATACAGGTCACATACTAACTTATTTTTCGACTTTCATCGTAAATATTTGTTCTTTAAAAAGTGAACAACGTTTTCAGCAGATTACTTTAGGTAGGTGTAATATTTCAAAGATAGCTATTTCATAGGAAATAGTAAACAAATAGTCCATATTTTAGATTTTTCTCCAGTATAAACAGTTTACGTACAAACACACAATTTATGTTGTAGACGTAGATATCGTGTTTATAATGTCATCATTCAAATGTCATCAATATTCTGAAAAAGAAATTAAACATAGAGTTCACAAACTCTTTTTGAAATATATACTGTACCTACCGTAGAGGATCTATACAAGGATAGTTAACACTATAGAGCAACGCGACCTGTCTAAAGACGCGCGTTGTATAACGCTATAGAGCAACGCGAACTGTCTAAAGACGCGCGTTGTATAACACTATAGAGCAACGCGAACTGTCTAAAGACGCGCGTTGTATAACACTATAGAGCAACGCGAACTGTCTAAGGCGCGCGTTGCTCTGTGTTAATAGGTAATGAGGGCAACCAGTAGACGCTTGAAATACTCACAGAATATAGAACATTGTATTTTGCATGAAAAAATAATAATTAAAACAAAATGGACCTTTACTGGGACATCCTTTCGAGAGCTTACCCGGGGCTCCCAACCGTAGGCTGTTGGCCGTTACGTGGGGTTTTTTAGTCTGTAGGAGTCCGGCATGTCATACATTAAGGATTTTTCATCTCGTTAAATAAAAAGAAAAAAGGGGGGCTTCCATGCAACAAATAGGTACGACTTTTTGTTGCTTTTTGGTACGGAACCCTCCGTGCGGGAGTCCGACTCGCACTTAGCCGGTTATTTTAATACGTCTAAAACCGCAATTTTCGCCATACATTCAATTAATGCAATAATAAAAAAAACATTTAATTTCATAAACATAAACCATATGCATAAACCGTGAACCATTATTTTCTAATAATAAATCTGCAATAAAAATTATAGATAAGTAAATAATAATTATCGCGCGGGGGCAGGTCCCGAGTGCGCTTACCCGAGCAGGCAGATGCGTGAGGGCAGACGACGCGTCGTTGAAATTTGTGCGCGGAGCAAATTTTTTGGTATAGAACCCTCTGTGCGTGAGTCCGACTCGCACTTGGCCGGTTTTTTAGTATTTGAGAAGATCACTGTTTGAATGCAGGTTACAAAATTAAATGCCTAAAAGTAATCACGATGCTGAATTGTATTAACAACATTTGTCATTTAATTTATAAATTATAGCCACCACTTCTTTATTAGTCATTTGACTAATAAAGATGTGGTGGCTATTCTATATATAAAAATCAATGCCACTTTTCGTTGTAATTTTATAACTCAAGAACGGGCTCACCTATCCAAACCCAATGTTTATTCTTTGTTCGGACTATTTCGAAGATGGTTTATGTGAAGAGGAGGAGGAGGAGGAGTGGCAGCGTACCAAAAGAATGGTCCAAAGCCGTCATTGTGCCGCTGTACAAAGGAAAAGGGTCGCAGCAAGAGTGCAAAAATTACCGCGGCATAAGCCTGCTCAGCATCGTCGGTAAACTGTATGCGAAAGTGTTGATAAAAAGAGTGATGAATGAAAGTGAAGGAAAAATGTGGGATGTTCAAGCAGGATTTATGAAAGGAAGGGGATGCACGGATCAGGTCTTTTCCTTACGACGCATAGCAGAAAAAGTTTTGGCGAAAAGCCAAAAGGTATATTGCGTATTCGTAGATCTGGAGAAGGCCTATGACAAAGTGGTGAGGAATGAACTATGGTCAACATTGTCTTTGTACGGGGTGAGCAGCAGCTTGATACGAGCACTGAAATCTCTTTATGAGGGCTCGAGTGCTTGTGTCAGGATCAACGGAGCTTGCACGGACTTCTTTAACATAGAAAGGGGTGTGAGACAGGGTTGTGTAGCGTCACCGTGGCTGTTTAACCTGTACATGGACAGTTGTTTGAAAGAATTGCAAGAGAGTGCGTGTGGTATAAAACTGAACGAGCTGTCCATCAAATGCCTCCTATATGCTGACGATCAGGTGATCTTAGCTGCATCGGCGGAGGAGTTGCAGTTGATGGTTAATATTATACATGAGGCGCTGAAAGGTAGAGGAATGAAAGTGAATGTAAGTAAGACTAAAGTAATGGTTTTTGAAAGAGAGAAATGTATGACGAATTGCCCTATTATTATCGAAGGGCAAAGAGTGGAACAGGTGAAAGAATTTGTATACCTGGGTTCAAAATTTACGAGGGATGGAAAGTGTGACCAGGATATTGAGAGAAGAGTTTTGGCAGGAAATCAAGTGAATGGGGCGATGCATACCTTTATGAGCAGTCAAAACGTGTCTAAGAAGGCAAGAGTGGCTGTGCATAGGGGTGTGCTTATCCCCACACTTATGTATGGTAGTGAAAGTTGGGTGTGGCAGAAGAAGCATGAAAGTAAAATTAATGCAGTGGAAATGAGAAGTCTGCGAAGTATAGCTGGAGTGAAATTGATGGACAAAGTAAGAAATAGCGTGATTAGAAAACAATGTGGTATAACTGAAGATGTAGTGACAAAGATAGAAAAAGGGATGCTTAGATGGTTTGGACATGTTGAGAGGATGGATGAAAATAGACTGACTAAACAGATCTATAAGGCGAGAATGAATGGGCAAGCTGGTAGGGGTCATCCTCGGCGTACGCATGGTAACCAAATTGATGACCTGCTGGAAAAAGGCCAGGTCAAGAGCACCCTTAACCGGCGAGCGTGTATGAAAGCACTTATGAAAGTAGAAGAAGCGAAAGTGGTATGCCAGGATCGTAGCAAGTGGAAAGCCATAGTCTCTGCCTACCCCGATGGGAAACAGGCGTGATGATATGTATGTATGTGTATGTTTATGTGAAGTTTGCACAAAATCGGTCGAGCTGGTTCTTCATTTATCACGCAAATGAAGTTGCGCGGGTCAGCTAGTAATTTATAAATTCAGACTTATTTTCATTTTGGCTAGTAATTTAGGAGACAAAAATTTTTTTTAAGAGGTCAATAATGCTATTTGTTAAGTTCGTTTATTTAGCACCTGTGCAAAATACGGGCGTGCCATCATCTTCACGAAGTGACGGTCTGTGATCATCAAGACGAATGCCATGCAAAGACTTTTATTTATAACTAGCGGTACCCTGCCACGCTTCGCTGTGACTTTTTTATGGTGGTTTTATGTGCCTATGAGAAATGCGTAACAAACTAAATGATGGGTACATTTAAAAAAAAATGTGTGCGTGAACTATTGTACTCCAAAACTCCAAAACTCCAAAACTCCAATACTCCAAAACTCCAAAACTCCAAAACTCCAAAACTCCAAAACTCCAACACTCCAAAACTCCAAAACTCCAAAACTCCAAAACTCCAAAACTCCAAAACTCCAAAACTCCAAAACTCCAAAACTCCAAAACTCCAAAACTCCAAAACTCCAAAACTCCAAAACTCCAAAACTCCAAAACTCCAAAACTCCAATACTCCAAAACTCCAAAACTCCAAAACTCCAAAACTCCAAAACTCCAAAACTCCAAAACTCCAAAACTCCAAAACTCCAAAACTCCAAAACTCCAAAACTCCAAAACTCCAAAAATCCAAAACTCCAAAACTCCAAAACTCTAAAACTCCAGAACTCTAAAACTCTAAAACTCTAAAACTCTAAAACTCTAAAACTCCAAAACTCTAAAACTTCAAAACTCCAAAACTCCAAAACTGCAAAACTGCAAAACTCCAAAACTCTAAAACTCCAAAACTCCAAAAGTATAAAAGTTCAAAAGTCCAAAGTACAAAAGTTCAAAATTCCAAAGTCCAAAGTCCAAAGTCCAAAGTCCAAAAGTCCAAAACTCCGAAACTCCGAAACTCCGAAACTCCGAAACTCCAAAACTACAAAACTACAAAACTCCAAAACTCCGAATCGCCAACATTCAAAAAGTCTAAAGTCCAAAACTTCAAAATTCCGAATGTCCAAAAAGTTCAAAAATAACATGCAAAACATATCTGACCTCTTTATTAGGTAAGTACTCTCTTTTATTATTCTGAATGCAAGAAGGCCGCAATCAAACTTCTCTTAAAAAACATCAATCTGGTAGGTACCTTCTAAATAGGTTGTTTATAATATTTTGTTCTGAAGCTGGCAGAATATAATTAAAAAAAACGACCAACGCCATCTATTGGTAAAATCACTTTTTAAAGCTATTTTATTCTTATTGCTGTTATGATAAAATTGTATAAAGTAGCCTAAAACCAGCTCTGAATCCTATTGTATATCGTGTCCAATTTTGAGCTCCATCGATTCAGTAAATTTTGAGTTTTTAATAGATACACAAACGCACACAACATTTTTATATATATAGATATAGAAGTCTTTGATGCCATGTTACTTACAGCAGGAACTTTCAGCTTAACTTACGTTTCAAATCACCTATCCTACCCATATTCGATTCCGATGCTAACACATTTACTTGCATATGTGCGTACTTTTCTATAATCAAATATCTTAATATACAGGGTGTGGCGTAAATAGTGGTCCAACCGTCAGGGTGTGATAGACCAGGTGCCCCACTATAACATACTACAATATCATCAAATTTACACAAGGGTCTCAGAAAATAATAACTTTTTTTGAAAAATCGTCCCTTTTTTGTAAAGTTGCCTGTAGATTATAGGAAAACCGCTATTTCTGATTTCTGTTTTTTCTCTCTCAAAGCTAAATACATAAGCTATCAAAAAATTATATTGTTAATAGAATTCCACAACAAACGTTTGAAATAAATATAAGTTCATCTCAATTTTCTCTCTAATTTTCAGGTATCATGAAAATTGTTCAACGTTTTTTATAAAAAATATGTACTACACTGATGCTACCCAAACGTTTAAAAATATGCTTATGTAATACTGATTTCAAAATGATACCATGTAAGGATTTCGCGTAAACAGAAACTAGTAATTTTTACTGTTAAAGTTCAAAACGGGTTAAGAAAAATTACCAAAATCAACTTACATACATCACACTTATAATGTTTTTTTTTCAAAGTAATAGTTCATAGTCGACATTATTATTATTTATTTAAAATCTTATAACCTAGATAGCGCCCGCGGCTACACACGCGTGGGATTTTGTAACTATTCTCGCTTTTATTTATTTTCTATCTGAAATTCTGTTCCCATTCTATGACAAATTCCTAGCGCGTGGAACTGCGGGCGCCATCACGGTTATGATTTTTTTAAACTATCGCAGTTTTTAACACTTCACGCGAAATACTATTTACTTACATTCACCGACGTTTCGGGCGTTCAACCGCGACCTTGATGTTGCCTGCGGTTTCACCCGCGATGAATTTTGTTACTATTCCCACTTCTGGTGGGATCATAAAAGCGAGAATAGTTACAAAATCCCACGCGGGTGGAGCCGCGGGCGCTATCTAGGTTATAAGATTTTAAATAAATAATAATAATGTCGACTATGAACTATTACTATGAAAAAAAACGTTATAAGTGTGATGTATGTAAGTTGATTTTGGTCATTTTTCTTAACCCGTTTTGAACTTTAACAGTAAAAATTACTAGTTTCTGTTTATGCGAAATCTTTTCATGGTATCATTTTGAAATCAATATTACATTAGCATATTTTTAAACGTTTGGATAGCATCAGTGTAGTACATATTTTTTGTAAAAAACGTTGAACAATTTTCATGATACCTGAAAATTAGAGAGAAAATTGAGATGAACTTATATTTATTTCAAACGTTTGTTGTGGAATTTTATTAACAATATTATTTTTTGATAGCTTATGTATTTAGCTTTAAGAGAGAAAAAACAGAAATCAGAAATAGCTGTTTTCCTATAATCTACAGGCAACATTACAAAAAAGGGACGATTTTTCAAAAAAAGTTATTTTTTTCTGAGACCCTTGGGTAAATTTGGATGATATTGTAGTATGTTATAGTGGGGCACCTGTTCTATCACACCCTGACGGTTGGACCACTATTTACGCCACACCCTGTATATAAATCTCCTGTCACGATGTTTGTCCGCGATGGACTCCTAAACTATTGAACCGATTTTGATGAAATTTGCACACCGTGTGCAGTTTGATCCAACTTAAGAGATGGGAAAATTTGTTTTTTTTGGAAAGCCTAATCTAGGACGGGAAGTAGCGGGTTACAAAAATCTTAGCCCCAGCAACGCGTGGCCTGTCCCTCTAGTACACCTATATTTTTAAGTTGAGTAACCTATTGTCACGGCGAGCGGTGAGGGTAACGAAATAAAGCTTTTCAAACAAACAATATAGTTCCGGCCCTTTGTCGTAGGCTGCATTGAGTAAGCAATTGAGGAGGGCTTTGTGAGAGGCTTTGCCTTCTCCTACAAACCAACCTTTGCTGTGCTTCACCGACTCGCGACCTAACAGTTTACGGTCATAAACCAACAACTTACCCTCATTACATTTTGTTTGTTTAAGATACTATTTGTTATAATTATATAACGTTTTTCCTGAATAGAATAATATCAACATTATTACACAAGTAGACTTTCTACTTTATAATTAGGAATGTAACTATAGCTGTTCCCTGCCACGTTTCGCAGTAATTTTGTATGGTACCTACATAATAAAATATAAGAAATGAGTAAGGTTACAAAACAAAGGATAGGTATGTTGGGTAAACACTTACGTTTCAAAATAGTATCATTCTGAAAACTGAGCAGAAACAAAAATCAAACATTGCATCATTGCACTTTTTAGGGTCCCGTAGCCAAATGGCAAAAACGGAACCCTTATAGATTCGTCATGTCATGTCTGTCTGTCTGTCTGTGCGTCCGTGTGTCACAGCCACTTTTCTCCGAAACTTTAAGGCTTATGCTGTTGAAACTTTGTAAGTAGATTTATTCTGTGAACCGTCTCAAGATTTTTATTTAAAACTAGAAAAAAAGCAGTTAATATTGCGGGTCTCTATACACAGAACTGAAATTTAATATTTTTTTCTTCTAACCCATACGTGTGGGGTATCTATAGATAGGTCTTTAAAAATGCTGTTAAGGTTTTTAACATTGTTTTTTTCTAAAGTGAATAGTTTAGGCAAGAGATACTTCCGATATATAATGTACATTGCCATAAAAACTAACAACGAAAATTGGTTTGAACGAGATCTAGTAGGTAGTTTTTTTTTAATATGTCATAAACCGCAATTTTCGCCTAGAAAAATCACTACCACTGCGAACGTGTTAAAACATCAATCAAAGTTACAACGAAATACAAGCACTTCTATATTATGTTACTTGCTGCTACGGAACCCTTCATGGGTGAGTCCAACTCGCACTTGGCCGGTTTTTTTATTATTTAAATTCAAATCACAATGTAAAAACAATTGAATTATATTTATGTGCGCAATGTTCAATTTTTAAAACATATCTTACTAATATTATAAATGCGAATGTTTGTGAGTGTGGATGTTTGTTACTCTTTCACGCTTAAATACCTGAACGGATCGAGCAGAAATTTGATACAGGGATACATTATAGTCTGGAATAACACATAGGCTACTTTTTATCCCGGGAATAAGTTCCCACGGGAAGCGGGAACGGGAACAAATTTTACGCGGGCGAAGCTGCGGGCATCAGCTAGTCATCTATACTTCTATACTAATATTATAAAGAAGTAAAGTTTGTGTGTTTGTTAAATTGTAAGGGGTAATCTCGGGATCTACTTAACCGATTTTAAAAATTATTTCACCAATAGAAAGCTACGTTATTGTGGAGTGTCATAGGCTATATAGCATCACGCTACAACAAATAGGAGCGGAGCAGTAATAGTAAATGTTTCAAAAACGGGGGAAAAGTTATTCCTTTTGAGAGCCTTGTTTCGTGTGCTGCGTAAATATTCATAGTTATGTAAAAAATATGTTCTACAAAATTGTTTCTCTTAATAAAGTTTTAAAAATATTGCGCGATAGCATGTGTCTATCTTTGGGTTGGTGCACAATAACCATTTTAATGGCAATCAATTTTTTTCTACAATAATGCCTCGGGATACCTACCTCTTTCATAAATGAAATTGTTTTTAAAAATAATGCGACGGGAATACACGCGACGAGAAACCTTTCTCTCTCTCTCTCTCTCACACACACATAGTATTGAATATTAACGACGAGACGCTACGAGAGTAAACGCAACGCGACGGGAGTAAATGCGACGGGGACTGCCGGACTGGTAATACTCTCTCTTATGTGGCGCAAACGAAGTTGCGCGGGTCAGCTAGTAAATTATAATACAGATCCTCTACGGTAGGTACCTACAGTATGTATTTACAAAAGAGTTTGTGAACTTTATGTTCAATTTCTTTTTCAGAACATTTTTCCTGAATAGAATAATATTAATAACATACATGTAATAAAATTGTGTGTTTGTACGTAAATTGTTTATACAGAAGTCTAAAATAAAGGCTCTTTGTTTATTATTTCCTTTGAAATTGCTATCTTTAAAATATTACACCTATCAAAAGTACCTAATCTGCTGAAAGCGTTGTTCACTCTTTACAGAAAAAATATTTACGATGAAAGTAGAAAAATAAGTTAGTATGTGAAAAATAAGTTGAATCATGGCGACACGGAATTTATTTCGTTGCGCAATATTTGATTTTGCTATATCTCCTAAACTTTTCATTTAATTTGCATGGTGTAAAAGCAGGGTTCGCCGATATATGTCGGAATACTCATATACTTTCTTTACTTTATAGCATACTTTTTAACCCTCTAGCTCCTTCTTACCTCAAATATCGTTTTGAGTTTCTTAGTGACATGCATTCCAGGTTCCTAAGGTCATCAAAGAACTTGAAGCTGCACATATCGGTGCATTCTACAAAATTCTGTAACAAATCCTTTACAGTTCAAGCTGCACGTTTGTGGAATGCACTCCCTATAACTGTAAGGCGAGCTCAATCCTTAACTTCGTTTAAAACACAGGTAAAAGAATATTATTTATCCATATGAATTCTAAGTATCTATGTATGTGTATATAGGAAGGTATTTATAATATAGAAAGTATATATTGTATATATGTATGTAAATGTTTATTTGAGTATATGTGTAGTATATCAGTGAGTATGTATGTCTACATTATTTTGACAAAGACTTGTCACCATTAAACTTCCCACACTCTAGCTCAATACAGTCCTATCCATCTAAAGGTCGCCTGTAAGAGATTGCTGTTAGCGATAAGGCCGCCCATTGTACATTAGTTGATAAGCAATATCTGTAATTTGTTAATTTATGGTGTACAATAAAGTATTTATTATTATTATTATCTCTTCTTCTCGGGTACCTTCTTTTTAAGCTATTGCATAGCTTCTATCGCGGGCCTTGCATGGAGACCGAATCCAGAAATTCTGTCACGAAAACGAATCACACTCTCGGCTACCTTCGGCCACGTTCGTGTATCTTTCAAACAATGTAGTAAACAAACAGATTGGATCTCGATTCTCCATAATTACTTACATTTAATTATCAATCCTGATCATATTCGTTTTAAGGAACCATAGTTAGATTTATGCGGCCATTTCGACACTAATTTACCTCTAGAATATAGAATAATTTCATGAAAAATACTTCGATGATAAAAATTTAAACCTGTCATTCTTGCTTGTCATTAAATTATTTTTTCTCAGTCTTGTTCGTCTTTGGCATAGTGTTGTTTAACGGTTGTACTCGCTTATTGATTATGAAAAGAGGTTTAATCATAATCAGTTTGACAACAATTAGTTTAATAGTATAATAAATTATTTAAAAATGAACTTTACTTGAAATATAATTATAATCGGTAATCGTAAAACAGTACTGTGTGAGTGTGTATTGTTCTGAAGTTCTGCGAGGTTTTTCTGTTATCTCTAATTAGGTATATCAACGACTTTGCTTCAAGTACTTTGGCTTTTGGACATTTTCTTTGCGATCTAATTAAAACTTTTTTATACATACTCATATAATTTCTTAGTATGCATACATACGGAGAATTTAAAACGGCAGTAACTGAGTGATTAAAACCAATGGAATATGAATCTGTGGAAGACCTTCTACAAGTTCTTTAAAATCAACTCACATAAACATACATGCAACACACACACACACACACACATACACACGCACACACACACTCAGACACACACACACACTCAAAAATCAACTCACATAAACATTTATGCAACAAACTCACACACACACACCCACACACACACTCACACACACACACTCACACACTCACACACACACTCACTCACACACACACACACACTCACACACACTCACGCACACTCACACGCACACACACACACACACACAGAGAGAGAGAGAGAGAGAGAGAGAGAGAGAGAGAGAGAGAGAGAGAGAGAGAGAGAGAGAGAGAGAGAGAGAGAGAGAGAGAGACATACAGACAGACACACACACACAGACACTCATACACACATACACACACACACACGCACGCACACACACGCACGCACACACACACGAAAGCCTAAGCATGCTTTAAGATTTTGTATTGGTTTTGTTTCATATTTTATCGTTTTCTCTATGTAAAATTATTATATGTTTATAATTTAGTAGGAAACAATTTTAATATTTTAATAGTTCTGTGTAAACATATTGTCAAGTGTCAATATTTTGGGGGAGAACACTGATATCTGCAACACAGTTTGTACTAGCGCAGGTATCAGGGAATTCCAATTTCATGTATGTACACAATTAATGGCAATAAAGAATTTATCTATTTATTTATACATATTATACTTAGAAAACATCAAATCTTCGAAACAAACATTGGTAGATCCCAAGATTTTTTGGCCTGCCCGGGAATCGAACCCAGGACCCCAGCGCGACAGTCAGTTATATTACCGAATGCCACCGAGGCAGGCAAATAAGAATCTGGAGGGTACAGATATTTTTCTTCTCCTACATCCAAATTTCCTCCGATGAGGAGTACGATTCGTCAATCCTATCCTGGTTATCCGTAACTGTTGTACGTTAGGATTGAAGAATCGAGGATGGGTACCTCTGAAGAAAGCCAATAACACCAGGATATTTATTAATTATTTTAAAGTTTTTAGGTATTTTCAACAAAAAAAACAAGCCTTGCCGTGTACCTGCGATACGTCTGGAGGGCGCAGTACTGAAAAGTGTTGCAGAATTTAAGCAAAGACTTTTGGGTCTTTGGGTCTTTTGGGACTTTTGGGAGTTTTGGGAGTTTTGGGACTTTTGGGACTTTTGGGACTTTTGGGTCTTTTGGGACTTTTGGGTCTTTTGGGACTTTTGGGACTTTTGGGACTTTTGGAACTTTTGGGTCCGAAAGTCCAAAAGTCCTAAAGTCCAAAATTACAATAGTCCAATAGTCCAAAAGTCCAAAAGTCCAATAGTCCAAAAGTCCAACAGTCCAACAGTCCAAAAGTCCAAAAGTCCAACAGTCCAACAGTCCGAAAGCCCAAATGTCGACAGTCAAATAGGTACTTGGTACTTTACTTTGTTGAACATAGGCCTTAAAATCTTACTTATATATAATACTAGCGGACGTCACGCGGTTTCACCCGCGTAGTTCCCGTTCCCGTGGGAAAACGGGAATAAAATATAGCCTATGTTCACCGCAAAGAGTGTAGCTTTCCAACTGTGAAAGAATTTTTCAAATCGGTCCAGTAGTTCCGGAGCCTATTCGTTACAAACAAACAAACAAACAAACAAACAAAAAAACAAATCTTTCCTCTTTATAATATATATATATATATATATATCCTACTTCCTACTTATATAATATTATAAATGTGAAAGTTTGTGAAGATGTTTGGATGTTTGTTACTCAATCACGCTCTAACGGCTGAATGGATCTGGCGGAAATTTGGTACAGGGATAGAGTATAGTCTGGAATAACACATAGGCTACTTTTTATCCCGGGAAAATGTTCCCACGGGAAACGGGAACGGGAACCAAATTTCACGCGGGCGAAGCCGCGCGCATCAGCTAGTAGATTATAAATGCGAAAGTTTGTGAGTGTGGATGTTTGTTACTCTTTCACGCTAAAACCGCTGAACGGATCGGGCTGAAATTTGGTACAGAGATACATTATAGTCTGGAATAACACATAGGCTACCTTTTATCCCGGGAATAACTTCCCGCGGGAACAAATTTTACGCGGGCGAAGCTGCGGGCATCAGCTAGTATTCTTATATAGAAATAATTATACTAGCATAGTTGATAAAAATGCTATGTAATAGCTTTACCGCGGCAGTCCCCGAGTGCCACACGTCTTTTTTTTTTTCTTGCGAAGATACCCGGTCTTTTGATAGGCTTACATGGGGACATAAATGGTCCAACACGCAGAGGCCCTTTGAGATTTTTAATGTAGGAAATGGGACCCCCACTGCAGACAATTCACGTCGGCCTTATGTAGAAGGACGGCAATGGACTGCCTACAATGGGAGCTAAACTATTGTAAAATATGCTTACTACAAAATGGGCTATTGGGTTGGGGGTTAAATGGAACTATGTATCTTATGCTATGGATGACAACGGCGTCTGCCATTCCAATATGTTATTATGAAAATATTGGCAGACGGTGACTCGCCAACTCACTAGATGGGCCCCCTATACAATCGCCATAGGCCAGGCCTGTAAGGCGACAGAGGGCAACACCGGTGTGAGCGGCTAGGGGTGTCGAGCGGTGCGGCGCCGGTTTCGCCATCACGGGTCAGACCCGGAGCGGGTTTCCCCGTAGTTATGCCCTTGAAAATGACACTTCCACCCCCGAGCATAAAGCTCTGGCTTCCTCCCTCTGACCGGCCAATTAAGGCAAGCCAGAGTTGAGATTTGCTGCACTTCCGGGAGTAGCGTCCCCCCATTAGCCCATTAAATGCTAACCGGTGACAAAGCACAACAAAACTCTGAGGAATCGGGACCGATGTGTAGCCACGCACATTCAGCTCGCCACAAGCTGCCCTGCGGATGTGTGCTTTTCTATAACCTTGTGAGACATTTTTTGTTGATCTCAGAAAGCAGACGATTCAAAAATCAAATCTACTATGCCCTCATAGGGTTGCGTTAATCCCATAAAAAGATAACGACTGTCCACAAGGGGTATTATTATTATTATTATTATATATCAGCAGATATACAGGGTGGAATTTAAAGACGGTGGTTGGAGGGAAAGTACCCTTAATATTGATATCTAATGGCAAGTTTTGCTGAAAGGAAACATTCCTTTATTTTCAAAAGTAAGTAAAACTGGATTCAAATATTTTTGAAAAATCACCTGCTTGAGCCATGGAGATGAGCTCCCGTGCCCGGCAAGCATCTGTGTCAACCGGTAGGAGAGAGCACCGTGTCTCCTCTCCAGCCACTCGTCCATGACCGGTCTGACGGCCGCGATTGTAGCGAATCCCCCTTTGGTTGCTCAAGTCGTACCTTCCATGTCTCCACGGTTTCCTGGTGGAGTAGGGACCGCTGGGCCTCGATTTCTCGATAAGCGGGCCATTGGTCCCGCTCCAGCGCCTCCTTGCGCCATCTGAACAGCGACGCAAGGGCTCTCGCTGCCAGGTCCCGTGGAGGGGTCCCGGCTAGGAGACATGTCGCCTCACCGGAAATCGTGCGGTATCCCCTTATCACCCTGATGGCCATCGCTCTCTGCGGGCTCAGCAATCTAGCCACATTGCTGGCCGTCAGGGTTTCCGCCCATACAGGAGCTCCGTATAGAGCCATGCTTCGCACGATCCCCAGGTACAGTCTCCTGTAGGGAGCGTTGGGTCCCCTGATGTTGGGCATCAGCCGCGCCAGTGCGGCTGATGCTCCCCTCAGTTTTGGGACCAAACTTCGGAAGTGATGTCCGAAGTTCCACCGGCCATCGAGTACGAGCCCCAGATACTTCATCGAGGGCTCGATGCCGATGCTGACGCCCCCTACCTGTAGGCTGGATCCCGCAGGTGGCCCCATCCGAGGTCCGTGGAAGCACAGAGCCTCGGATTTGTGAAGGGCGACCTCGAGACCCAATCGCCGAATCCGACCCACGACTTGAGCATTTATTGCAAAGCTTCCTCACAATCTGAAGAAAAGTAACAGTCTAATTGAGAAACTCCTCTTTTTTTTAAGTTAGTTGGTTAAGTGACCAGAACGAATATTCCCATTCCCAGAAACTAGGACATTTTTTAACCAACCTTAAAAAAAGGAGAAAAATCTCAATAAATCTGTATTTTTTCTTCAGATAATGAGTAAGCTTTACAATAAAAATATATTTTACTAGGTCTTTCTTTAATTTAAGATACTATGTTGTTTAAAAAAAATTGTTCCTTATCAAATGTTTGTTTGTTTGTTTGTTAAATACTCTTTCGGTTGGTATCATAAAATACAGGATGTTTTTTTTTCACATCTCCTAGGTTCGATTCCCGGCTCAAGCAGGTGATTTTTCAAAAATCTTTAAATGCAGTTTTACTTAGTTTTGAAAATAAAGGAATGTTTCCTTTTAGCAAAACTTGCCATTATTAATATTAAGGGTACTTTACCTTCATCTACCGTCTTTAAATTCCACCCTGTATATATCACGATATAATATCAATTGATTTTTACCTTGATATATAACACTCATTTATTTCGGTCTCCTGGACGAAAAAAATTGGAGACTAATGTTAACCCCATGTGTTGCCAACACGTAGCGAAAAACTACAATTTAGAATAATAATTATTTTGAATTAAATTGTTTCCCAAAATGGCAACCTCATTTTAAGTTGGGGAAATCCCTTTTGACTCATCACCTTAACTTTATACCGTACTAGCGACCCGCCCCGGCTTCGCCCGGATGCAATGCTGATACTAAATACATTAAGTACAGAAAAACTGTGAACTTTAAAGCATTGTGGATCCCAAACCCGCAGGGATACGCGGAAAATTTTTATGTTGTCGTATTAAAGACCATAGTTGCTTATCAAAATATAAGGTGAGACCTTTATACTTTGATACTGCACTGAGAAATTGAACCAAATAAATTTACCCCCATACATTTTTTATTTTCATTATTTTTTTAGGCATGAATGAGTCATTTTATGGAAAAGTTGTAGTACTAAATGTTAATTAGCACTATATTTTCTATCCAAAACAAATTTGACATTTTAGATCGTAAGTATGTTTATTTTAAAATCCGGACCAGTGTGCGGCCGGCCGGTACGGCCGCAAACGCTACGTCCCGCAATTTTATATCTGTAATGTCTTAGAAAATATACATTTAAATCATATGCTGTAAATGGCCATATAGATCTATATTAAATAAACAATGTATTTAAGGTATTTAATTGGATAAGGATTAATGATGTATTGGTTAAAACCGCTTCGAAAATTAGCCATTATTTGTCGTAAATAGTAAATTACTTAAAAATGTTATTGTGGGATATCCATAAGAGATAGAAATATGCCATCGCGGAGTTTTCTGTAGACCTTTACAATGTGTACAATACTTAGTACATTACTTTGATAAATCTCGTAGGATTCAGCCTGCGTTTGCAATGTAAGTGGAAAAAATGTAATTATTTACGACATCACATTAGAAACCTCAAAAATAACAGTTTTTCTCCACTATTTAATGGATGTTATTATACATGCAAACCTTCCTCTTTAATCACTCTATCCATTAAAAAAAACCGCATCGAAATCCGTTGCGTAGTTTTGAAGATTTAAGCATACAAAGGGACATAGGGACAGATAAAGCGACTTTGTTTTATAATATGTAGTGATAGTGATAGTGATAGTGATGATGATAAGGTTCATTTTACGAGGTAATGAAAAGGGAATTCATGAGGACAAATTATTATTAAAATATTTTATTTATCCCACAAACAAATAAATTATATTATAATAACGTGTAAGTACCTAAGTATTTAGTATTTTTGTAAGTGCTTAAAAAAATCCATCTCAAACAAACACTAACGAACGAGCTTGTGTTACGTACCCAAAACTACTTATCAGTACTACTACAATGACGGTGAGGCAGAGACTCATTTGTTTCCATTGGCCGATATTGGTACGGCGGTCAGGGAGACCCGTTGAAACCGGTTAGCCGCTGGCCGCCTGCATGCCTGGAACCTTGGGATCACTTAATTTCCGCCCCAGGAGGCTGAACCAGTAGCCTGCGTAAAGTCCCTGGTGCTGTCGTCGTGCCAGAGAAGGATACCGGAGTGGACGCAGCCCCTGCATCGTACTACCTCTGTCTGCCTTTGGTGAGATGGAGTCTCGCCTAGTCTACTGAGCCACCTTCTTATTCTCCCTTATTTTCATTTAAAATCATGGTTAGAAAGTACAACAAAATTTCCACAGAGGCATCGTCGTCCACACTGAACGTGGACTTTTGCAACATAGAGGTATGCACAAGAACATCAACGCAGTCCACCACCATTTGGAAACTACTCAGCAGAACCTTTTTTAACCCCCGACGGAAACCCGAACGGGGTGTTATAAGTTTGACGTGTGTGTGGGTGTGTGTGTGTATGTGTGTGTGTGTGTGTGCGTGTGTGTGCGTGTGTGTGTGTGTGTTTGTAAGTCTGTCTGTGGCATCGTAGCTCTCAAACGGATGTACCGATTTTTATTCTGTTTCTTTTGTTTGAAAGATGGGTTAGGGGAGAGTGTTTTTAGCTATGTTTTATAAAAATCGGTTAAGCCATTTCATAGATATGAGGGGTGAAAGTGGTGATAAAAAATTGAATGTGTTCAAATATACCCGTGTTAGACAAACTGTTAGTTAAAAAGAATATGATTACGTAAATAATATAGCTACCTATAATAATAATAAAGGTTCAATACTTAGGGTAGATAGGTCATAATTATAATAGTTATTTTTTTACTTTTTACAGGTCTTTTTATTCTTCTTTTTTGTGAGTCGGGGATTTTTTAAATTTCTGGACGGAAACACAGATCTAATGCCCGGACGATTACATCTTACTCACATATTTTTAAACATTGTCAAGGATAAGTACCTAGTTATAAAACAAAATAATATCGCAAAAAAAATGGCTTATCTAAGTCGGAATATAATATTGTCTGTCATCCAGGGATTGTGTAGCTTCACAACGGTAAAATATTTTTTTAATTGGTGCAGTACTTTTGGAACTTATTCAATGCAAATAAACAAACAATCAAATCATTATAATATTAATACAGAAATATCCTAGACCATTTATTAAATGGTATAAGAGAAGTATACTCGTAAATAAGTAGATTTTATAAGTAGACTTCCGTGACTTCCGTTGACTTCCGTAATCCACCAAAAAGTTGATTATTTTAGTGCTAAAGATATAAGTCACGATCATGTCATAAATTTCCTTTTACATTAACACCTACTTTCCATAATAGCCGATAAACCAAATTTAGTTTTCATGTTACGCACCCTCCACAGATACTTATTGTAATAAGCAGTGATCAATGGAGAATAATCCTATTGTGCGACGCACACACAAAAAACCATGTTTGAATTGTTTCGCTACGGTTTGCGCTAATATCTCCATTACATTAGTGTAGAGTTTCATTGTTGTTAGGTACTCAGTGCAATAATGCATTATGTAAAAGATAACCCTACGAATAGGTACAACATTTTCACAGTTGTCGCATAGATAAAATAAAAGCTAATGTACACCAAATAGACGCATAAAAGTTATATTTATTTAAGTCTAGCAACATACAATAACGGTGTATTTTTAGAAGCGGTGCGGCGCGGCGTTGCGGGGCGTTCCGACTTGAGTCGGGAGCGCCTCGGGGCAATAAAATTAATGAAGCGTGGAGATGGGACCATTTTACTTGTATTATTCGTCTCTTGCGGCCTGAGACTGGAGCGAATGTCCATTAGTTCTGTTTTAACATGTTAGCGAAGTTGAAACGTTGTAAATGCGATTTACTATCCGGAGAGGGTGAAAAAGTAGCCGGTGAGATTTAATCGCGATCGACATTCAAAGCGATTGAAAGCGATTCTAAATACATATTTGTTTGAAAACAAGAGCTCATCACTGTGTACAAAACACTTTTTGACGAACGATAATTATATACAGGGTGTGGAGTAAATAGTGGTCCAACCGTCAAGGTGAAATAGAACAGGTGCCCCACTATTACATACTACAATTTCACCCAGATTTACCTAAGTGTTACAAACAAAGGACTTTTCTTGAAATATCGTCCCTTTTTTGTAAAGTTGGCTGTGGTTTAAAAGAAAATAGCTATTTTTTATTTCTGGTTCCTCTATCTTAAAGCTTGTAACGTAAAGAAACGTTTGTAGTAGAAATGAATAAACAATGTAATTTTTTATTGCTCATTTATTAAGTTATAAAATAGAGAAAACAGAACCCAAAAATAGCGATTTCCTTTTAAACTACAGCCAACTTTACAAAAAAGGGACGATTTATTAAAAAAGTTATTTTTTTTGTAACCCTTGGGTAAATCTGGGTGAAATTGTAGTATGTAATAGTGGGGCACCTGTTCTATCTCACCTTGATAGTTGGACCACTATTTACGCCACATCCTGTGTATGAGCTAGCTGACCTGCAATTTTGTATGTCACATGAGAGATTCATGAAGAGAGTGGTGTATAAGGAGAGTTATGTTTTCATCAGGCTCATAGGAGCGTGAAAAACCAGCCCTTTTTGCTTTATTAATACGCTTTTATTAGGTCGTCGTGTATGTAACTAACAATGTAATGGAATCTAAGGAAACTAATTTAACCATCTTCCAAGGATCGTAGCGTCATGAAAATTGGCAGATGTATGTAGTTCTGATGACAATACAATAATATGGTACTGTCAAACTGATCTGATGATGGAGCCGGAAGATAAGCACTGAAAACAAGTGGAATCTAAGGTAGCTAATTTAACCAGCTTCCAAGGATCGTAGGTCATGAACATTGGCAGCTGTATGTAGTTCTGATGACAATACAATCAAACTGATATGATAATGGAGCCGGAAGATAGGCACTGAAACTTCGATGGAAAAAGTGGAATCTAAGGTAGCTAATTTAACCATCTTCCAAGGATCGTAGCGTCATGAAAATTGGCAGATGTATGTAGTTCCGATGACAATACAATAATATGGTACTGTCAAACTGATATGATGATGGAGCCGGAAGATAGGCACTGAAAACAAGTGGAATCTAAAGTAGCTAATTAAACCAGCTTTCAAGGATCGTAGGGCCATGAAAATTGGCAGCTGTATGTAGTTCTGATGACAATACAATAATATGGTACTGTCAAACTGATATGATGATGGAGCCGGAAGATAGGCACTGAAACTTCGATGGAAAAAGTGGAATCTAAGGTAGCTTATTTATCCAGCTTCCAAGGATCGTAGCGTCATGAACATTGGCAGCTGTATGTAGTTCTGATGACAATACAATAATATGGTACTGTCGAATTGATCTGATGATAGAGCCGGAAGATATGCGCTGGAACTTCATGATGGAATGTTATTTTTAAACTATCGCGGTTTCTAACACTCATACTCATAGAATTCGGGACTTCACGCGAAATACTGTTTACTTACATTCACCGACGTTTCGAACACGTTGCAGCGCCCGTGGTCGCGGTTGGACTGAGGCGAGGATCGACAAAAACCACGAAGTTATTTCTTGTCGAACTACCCTCCGTTGATGGTGAGAACAGACGGTTCCTTGGCCCACACTGTGTATCGCAAACTCACTCACACAAACAGATACCTGCACGCCTCCTCGCATCATCACCCACTTCATTTGAAATCAGTCAGCTCCACGCTCATCAAGCGAGCCAATGACCTCTGCGACCCTGAGCATTTACAGCAGGAGTTGGACTATGTTCAGGAGATACTGAAGATGAATGGGTATGCAGCGAGTAGTAGAAAGGCACGACGTGCACCGAGGAGAGTGAGACCGGAGGTGGAACGTCAACCAGCCTATCTGCCATATATAAAGGGAATAACGGACAAGATCGGGTCGTGTTTACGGCGGTTCTCCATTCGGGCGATCTTTAAACCATTAACCAAAGTGGCTAGGTACGTGCGAACACCAAAGGACATCATTCCTTTGCAATCACCAGGTGTCTACAAAGTAGATTGCAGCTACGGTAGCTCCTACATAGGCTAGCGCCCCACGCTTTTGCAATCAAATATTGCACTAAAAGCACATAGTTTACACTTCAGCCCAGAAATAGAGGCAACTTGAACGATCCATAATTTATTTTTGGTTTTTCGTGCATTACAAAAGCGTATTTTTAGGGTTTCGTAGCCAAATGGTAAAAACGGAACCCTTATAGATTCGTCATGTCTGTCTGTCTATCCGACTGTCTGTCCGTCCGTGTGTCACAGCCACTTTTCTCCGAAACTATAAGGCCTATGATATTGAAACTTGGTAACTTTGAGTTTCAGTTCTGAGTATGGGGACCCCCAAAATTTACTGCTTTTTTTCTAGTTTTACATAAGAATCTTAATGCGGTTCACAGATTACTATGTATTCTGTGAACCGCATTAAGTTGAGTTTCAGTTCTGAGTATGGGGACCCCCAAAATTTACTGCTTTTTTTCTAGTTTTACATAAGAATCTTAATGCGGTTCACAGAATACTATGTATAAACTCAAATTTTTTTTTTCATCAAAACCATGCGTGTAGGGTATCAATAGATAGGTCTTTAAAAATGCTATTTAGGTATCTAACATCATATTTTTCTAAACTGAATAGTTTGCGCAAGAGACACTTCTAAAGTGGAAAAATGTGTGTCACCCCCCTCTAACTTCTAAACTAAGAGAATGATAAATCTAAAAAGAAGATATGATGTACACTGCCATAAAAAATACCAACGAAAATTGGTTTGAACGAGATAGAGCTGGTATTTTTTTTTTACTTCATCATAAACCGCAATTTTCGGTTAGAAAAATCACTACCACTGCGAACGTGACAACGAATTATAAGAACTTTTATATTATGTTACTTGCTGCAATGAAACCCTTCATGTTTTTTAAACCATTTATTTATAATAAAAGAGCTTAAAGATTTAGTTTATTTTGTTCTATTCTAAAACAACTCATCAAAATGAATTATTTCATAATAGCCTTAAACATTTAGCTGTTTTATGATTCAGTAAACACGCCAGCTTAGAATGGCCTTTATATTCAAAGGAATTGTAGGTTTAGCGAAGGTTAAATTGCCTCTAATTTCTGAAATACAAAACCCTCAATATTGAAACTTATGTGGAACAATCCTTAAATCCCTTTCTTACACCAAAATGTATTAAAATCGGAGTTGACAAATTACAGCTGAAAAACAATTTTGTTTTTCATCCCCTCTCCCTGAAACGCGCACAGTATCGGTATTTGAAGAAATAAGGCCTTTCTCGGAAAATAAGCTCAATTTGTGTCAAGAATGAAATTACATTTTCAGCTTCAGTATCGATTAGAGAATGCCAAAAAACATTTCAAATTATCTACTATATACAGATTCACGACCGTCTACATTTTCATTAAATAAGTATATAGATTGCTAAATGTCTCATAATCTTTAACTTCAATATGTTGGGCTAAGCATATTTCGTTTATAAATAAGTATGGAAACTAAAATATTTTTTTTTCTAAAAGCGGACTTCTGTTGTATCTATGAAGAATTTTAAACTTCTTTAATTTATTTTTACACTTATACCATAAGAAGGGGAAATTTTCTAGTAGGTATGACGCTACTGATGGGATAAATGTAGCTGGGGAATAAATGGGGAAGCCAAACAAAGAACGCATTACGTCCCTATACGTGTTAAATGATAAGATCAGGATCATCAACAAGCTGTGGTGGGCTCAAAATGTACTTGTAAGTTATAAATATCATATTCTATTTGATATTATCTTAATCCGCAAATTTTTGTCCCTGAACTATTCATGAGTAACTGCATTGTTAAATATGCGAAAATATCTTTTAGGGTTCCGTACCCAAAAGGTTATTATTATTTGGTGATAAAATGTAACTGCCCCCTGTCAAATGAAACTTGTGTTTTTGCAGTCATCGTAGTTTGCAGCCAAATTAATTTGTGGCATCCATTATCGTTTTATGAACTTACGATAAATACGCCAAAAAAAATGATGCCGAATTCATTGCATTGCTAAATTGCTTGCGGGTTGGTGAATTGACTACGAGCTAACTTGAAAAATTTTGTTGACGGATTTGCTGTGTGAATCTTTCTCACCGTCAAGCAAGTGGATCATTATAAGTATTTAATAATAGCAGAACTTAATTTAGGTACTTAATTCTGTAAACCGTTGAGGAGTTCCATTAATGTCCTTCGTCTTCAACATAAACACAACGCATCTAGGTCTATAGTTCTCATCAGTACAAATTAATCAACCCCAAACATAGGCGTAACGTGTTTTTAACCGACTTCAAAAAAAGAAGGAGGTTCTTAATTCGTCTGTATGTTTTTTTATGTATGTTCCGATATTTTCGTCAATTATGAACGGATTTCAATTTTTTTTCTTTTGTTCAAAAGGGTTTACCTCTGAGGTGGTCCCATTTTCACAAGGTCAGGATCTGATAATGGGATCCAGGAGAAATCGAGGGAAACCACCGAAAATTGTAGGGACAACTAGTGCGTTTGTTAACTTTTTGGTCAAGTGAAAAAAAAATATAAAAAATAAAATAAATAAATAAACAAAAATAAAAAGGTTTTATTTCAGTAATGAAATGAAATGAAAAATCTTTATTCATATAGGTCACAATGTAACGCTTATGAACGTCCAAATGATTGCTTCTACATTTACATTTACTGCCAGATTCGCAAAGCAATAGATAGAGCTGGAGAAAAAAGAACCTGGCAATAAAACTCCGGCCTCTCTTTTAACATCCAGTAGGTAGTTAGAAATCATTCAACAACTACAGCGGTGTAGTTGTTGAATGATTTGTGTGATGAGATTTGTACACGCGAGTTTTCATTAAGCAATATCCTTTTTTAAACAAAATTCGTCTAGGTAGGTATATATTTTTTTTTGTGTGTTGACTTGAAGCGCCTTAAACCCACGCATTTTTATCATCTATATAGTCTGAAATTGTATAATATGCCTTGCTACATAATTTGGCTTTAATGGTAGCTTTGAATTTGTTTATTGACAATAATCTAGTTTCTTTGGGAAGTTTATTATAAAACTTTATACATTGTCCGACAAAAGAACTGCTTATACTGTGTAGACGAGTAGCATGTAAAACAAGATTATCTTTATGCCTGGTATTTACATTGTGTATATCACATTTTTTTAGAAATTGGTCCTTATTTTTATGCACATAAATTATATTTTCATATATGTATTGTTATATAACAGTTAGAATATTAATTTCTTTGAACTTTTCTCTAGAGAAACTCTAGGACCTAACTGGTATATTGCTCTCACAGCTCTCTTTTGTAATATAAATATGTTATTGATGTCTGCTGAATCTCCTCAGAGAAGAATTCCGTATGACATAACACTATGGAAATAACTGAAATAGACTATTCTAGCCATTTCAACATCAGTGAGCCATCTAATTGATTTAACTACAAATGCAGCAGAACTTAATTTACCTGACATTTTTTCTATATGCGGGCGCCAGTGCAACTTCGAGTCAATTGTAATGCCTAAAAATACTGTAGTCTCCACAGAGTCCAGCCCGGATCCATTCAGTTGTACATTGGTCGCCACCTGTCTCACATTAGGTGTCGAAAATTTTATTACTTTAGTTTTTTTATCATTTAAAAGAAGGTTATTAACGTTAAACCAATAATCAACTTTTGAGAGTGCACTGTTAACATCGTCATAATCCATTAACTGTCTATTAATTTTAAATGTCAGAGAAGTATCATCCGCGAACAGAACAATCTCATGTTCATCCCTAACATAATAAGGTAAGTCATTTATGTATATTAAAAAGAAAAATGGACCAAGGATTAAACCCTGCGGGACACCCATTACAACTGGGGTCCCTGGAGATCGTATACCGTTTACTTCAACCCTCTGAATTCTATTGCTCAAATAAGAAGTCATGAGGTCGAGAGCTCTATTCCTGACACCATAGTGGCGCAACTTTTTGACCAGAGTTTCGTGGTGAACACAATCGAAGGCCTTAGACAAATCGCAAAACACACCCAATGCATCCTGCGAATCCTCCCAAGCCGTGTAAATACTCTTAAGTAAAGCAACTCCTGCATCCACTGTTGAACAACCCTTTGTGAACCCGAACTGTTTCCTGTGTAGTAAATTATGTTTATTAAAGTGACTGAGCAACTGATTAAGCATTAGCTTTTCAAAAATTTTACTGAGTGTAGGTAATATGGAAACAGGTCGAAAGTTCGAGGGTTCCTCACTATTTCCCGACTTAAATAAAGGTATGACTTTACTATGTTTCATCAAGTCAGAAAACACACCAGTCTTGACATAGCTATTGAATACAGTTGCCAGATGCGGGCTATTACAGTTATAATATGAGCAACAGTTTTGACAGATAGACCCCATAAATCTTTAGTGGTTTTCATATTAATTTCTTTAAAGGTTTTTAAAACATATATATAGGACTGACAGCTGAGAATTCAAAGTCTGTGCCGCATTCGTCTACGCCAAGTTTTAGAATTTCTTCGGCAGAAGCAGAGCAAGAAGAGACACTTCTGTTAATAGAAACTGGAATGTTAGAAAAATATTTTTTAAATTCAGTCGCAACTTCAAGTCCTCTTTAATATCAAAATTATCTATTTTTAAATGAAAATTATTACAACGTATTTTAGATTTACCAGTTTCAATGTTTATGACCTTCCAAGTTTCTTTAATAATATTATTTGAACATTTGATTTAATTTTTTAAATAAATAGATTTTGCTCTAAGACAGGCTTTTTTTTTTTTTAACGTGAGGGAAAATCCTCGTAGGATGCTATGCCGGACTCTTACCGACTAAAAAACCTCACGTAACGCCCAACAGCCTATGGTTGAGAGCCCCGGGTAAGCCCTCAGGAAGGATGTCCCGTGACTCCCAACAGACCTACGGCCGCCACTGGCTCTAAGACAGGCTTGTCTGAATGTTTTTGAATATTTTTTTACAAATTCTTGAAATTGCGGATTGTGGTTATAGGACTTCTCTTCATATAGTTCATACAGTTTGTTACGGCTTTTATAAATTCCAGGAGTTGCCCACTCACTCATGGAGAAACGATTATTAAAAGATCGGCGCTTAGGTGTGAAAGTTGCACTGAACTCACCATTAATCAAGTTGACTAATGAGTTATACAAGTGATTCGAACTACCGTGATGGGCAACAACTGTACCTTTTGTGTAATATTACATTTGAAATTTTGTATACGGCTTTCACTGAATTGTCAGGACAGCGGCAACCCATCTACGTAGCAGAATTTCTTCCCGCAAATACAAGGAAGCTATTTCAGCAAACGCGTGAATTTGCAAGGAAATACAATTATAGATTCTGTTTGTCTACAAACGGTAATATATTCCTGAGAAAGCAGGAGGGAGAGTCCCATATTATTATCAAAAGTGAGAAATGTTTAGGGAGCCTTGAGAGCACCGGGAAATGACTAAATTGTAGAATAGCCGTATTTACTCTTTCTCGCATGCTTATATATTTTATACATTTTAATCTCTTTACCTGTAAACAAAAAATTCATGTAATATTATCATTGTGTCACTATTGTAAATACTACACATATAAATACACAAATGCAAATCAAACACATACAGTTAGGTTAAGCATGAGCAACTATTTAATACTGCCATTATGTAACTATTGTAAATACTATCTATATAAATACACAAACACAATTGCAATTCAAACCCATACAGTAAGGTTAAACATGAGCAACTATTTAATATTATCATTATGTAACTATTTTAATCACTACACATATAAATACACAAATGCAAATCATCCACATAAAGTTAGGGTAAACATGAACAATTACAATAAAAATACATTTTTCAACTATAATATATTTAGAAATAGACATACTAGACTCAAACAGCTGTACTTTTTCGTAATAAATCTTTTCTTTATAAATGGCTGAAATGATTGAATTAAATAAAGAACTAGAGTGTATCAATCATGGTAGATCCGAACGATGCTCTCCTAAAAGCTGCAATACTATATTGATTAACCAGAATAAATCAGTTAACATTTTTCACTTGAACATAAGGAGTATGAATAAAAACTTTGACGAGCTTACTGTCCTTCTCACTTCGCTAAAAACACACTGCCATATCATTATTCTAACCGAATGTTGGCTCAGCAAAGTGGGAAACATACCCATTTTGGATGGATACGCAGCATACTACACAAAGCAAAATATATATAATAATCAAAACGATGGCGTAGTTATCTACTGTGACTTGGACCTAAATTGTAACATATCCGAACCAAACTTTGACTGTGCGATTGGTCTTACGTGCACCATAGATCAAAAGTTAGCAATTGTTGCTATTTATCGCTCCCCATCTTATGGGAGTCAAGAAAACTTTCAAAACTTTATAAGTAGCCTTAATACCGTATACGACACGCTGGCGACATACCAGAATATAGTTCTTATGGGAGATATCAACATAGACATAAAGGATGATAATAAGGATAATAGAAGTAACGAGTATCTGATACTAAACGCGGCACACGGACTAATTCCAACACATAGATATATTACCAGAGAAAACAAATGCTATGACCATATCATGTTGAAGTCTAAGTTGGCATCTACTTTGCTGATATTCGATACTTACATCACGGATCATGCCCCAATATTGATATCAATCGATTGTACAATTACTAAGAAGCTTGATAACACCATAACACGCCTCGATTATCAATCGATTGAGAGCGAGCTCTCAAAAACAAACTTCGAAGAAGTATTTGATTCTGAGGACGCAAACAAAGCCGCCCAGATATTCACTTCCATGGTAACGGCTGTTATAGATAAAAACACCAATAGTCAAAAAGTTCCCCGGAGGAAACGAACAATAAAACCCTGGATTACAAGAGGCCTTCTACGATGTATCGCAAACCTGGATAGATTGCACAGGGAATCAAAGAGAACGCCTGATAACTTAACCACTAAGCTAATCTATACGCGTTATCGCAATTACTGCAACAACATTCAATAAAGCGGGTCATCAATAAAGCGGGTCGCAATCCTAAAGCCCTGTGGAAGGCAATCAAGAATATCACAAATACGAAAAAGATTCACGAACACCCCACAAATTTACTAAATCTGCATGGAAACCCTAATACCGCCGTTAATAATATTTGCACACACTTTACGAATATTGGAAAAAACTTGGCGAATAAGATAATAAGCGCACAGTCAAACAAAAAGATAATATTAGAGCATCAACAAATCCCCTTGGTTAACTCACTTTCTCTTGAAGAGACCGATCCTATTGAAGTGGAAAATATAATTCTTCAATTACGAAGTAACAGTGCGACGGGATGGGATAAAATTCCAACAAATATTTCAAAAATGTGCCGTAGAGCTCTTATAGCTCCCATTACACACATTTGCAATCTCTCGATTAAAACAGGAGTCTTTCCCCGAGCCTTCAAAAGGGCAATTGTCCATCCGATACATAAGGGTGGGGACAGGGACAGCATCAATAACTATAGGCCCATATCAGTCTTGTCAAGTCTGTCAAAAATACTTGAAAAAATCATGAACTTAAGACTAAATAGCTACTTAAATAAATACCATATTATAGCAGAAAACCAATACGGCTTCCAAAGAGGAAAATCTACTGAAGACGCGGTATTAGACCTGACGCAGTTCGTAGCTAAACAGCTTGACCATAAAAACAAATGTATTGGTATATTCCTAGATATGGCAAAAGCGTTTGACACAGTCTCTATCCCTATACTGCTTGACAAACTGGAGCGCATTGGAGTCAGGGGATTGCAGTTGGATATGTTCAAGGACTACCTAACAAACAGAACGCAACAAGTTGTTATTGGCACATATCACAGTGAGGAGCAAACTACGACCTTTGGAGTCCCGCAAGGCAGCGTGTTAGCAGCAACTCTGTTTAAAATATATATAAACGATCTTTGTAAAATCAAATTGCCTAATACTAATATTTATACTTACGCGGATGATACAGCCATTGTGATTTCTGGGCCGGACTGGGAGGATGTGAAGGACAAAGCTGAAAACAGTCTGGCAAAAGTTACTCAGTGGCTCAACAAAAATTTGCTGACCCTGAATGTAGCTAAAACAAAGTACTTAACTTTTTCAATAAGGGATAATACCCAACCATCTCAAAACCTCAACATTACAATACACACGTGCTCGAAAAAACGCAATATTGCAGTTGTCAATCAATTTTGCCGTCAAATGACGTAAGGTACTTGGGAGTGGTTATAGATAACCAGCTGCACTGGAAAACACAAGTTAGTAAAGTGACTGCAAGGCTTAGAAGTATGATCCACCTATTTAAAAACCTCAGAGAATCGGCATCCTTCGTGCTTCTCATGCAGGTGTACGGCGCTCTGTGTCAATCTGTCCTACGATACTGTATCGTAGTGTGGGGAGGTGCTGCTAAATCGATTTTGATTGATTTAGAGAGAGCCCAACGAGCAGTTTTGAAAGTTATAATGAGGAAACCCTACCGATATCCAACAGCACAGCTCTACTCAAATTGTCAGGTACTAAGTGCTCGACAAATATTAATTTTGGAAACAATTTCAAGAAGACACAATACCGTAGTACCTCACAATACAAACCGACGCAGCTGTAAACCTGTCTGCCAATCCATTCCACATCGTACTACTTTTGCAAAGAGACAATACTATGTGCTTAGTTCATATTTATACAAAAAATAAACAAAGATATAAAAATTTGCCACTTAAACAAATATAACATGAAAAACACAGTTAAAACATGGCTCATGCAACTCGAATACCAAAACACCGAAGACCTATTAATTTTCATTACATAATCAGTCACACACAAGCAAACTCGGACACACACACATACACAAAAACACCTACACACATACACACTCACAAACACAATGCATGCTTCACACACTAAATAATCACTGTCTACCGAACTAGCTTGTAACAAGAATACTGTCCTATGCTTTAGAACTAAACGCAGGCTGAACACTGCCCTCTGAGATACAGGCCTCCGCCTAGTTCAGAGGGTAGAGTCAATTATTGCAAATTTTCTTCTACCATCACAAGTACCTACTCATTGCATAAAACTGTATTTCTTAGCTAAATCTGCTGCACTTTTCGAAGACTGTAAAAATTGTGATGTGATGTGAAATATAAATTAAAAAAAAAAAAAAAAAAAACTGAATGTTATCATATTTACTTGTCTCTTTTGGACTTTTTCAGAAATGCAGAATGAGACAAACTGCCCTGTGTGATCTGAGCGAACTTTTTTTATTATAGATTTATGTATGGATTTCTCACTACTATATATGTTATCAATGCATTTTGCAGTTGTGGCCGTTATTCTGGTTGGTTCCATAAAATTGTTATATAAATTAAATGATTTAAATAGATTCAGAAGGTTCAAACTTTGTGAAGTTTTCACCAAAATATCTATGTTAAGGTCTCCACATACAATAACAGTTTTATGGCTATTATAAATTTAATTTAGAGCGCACTCCATAATCTCCAAAGAAACATCAAACGGGGCGCACGGAGTTTTATACATATTTAATACAATGAATCGCTCCAATTCAACACATGAAATTTCTACAACCCGTTCAACACGGAGAGACTAACAACATCACATCTATCTTTTAATTTTAATAATTACTAACCAATATTGACGAGCCACCTCGCATATATGATTTTTCCTGTTGAACGAGCTTGCAACTTTATGATTATTAAAGCTGTAAGTGAATTCATGGCTTCTTAGCCAGTGTTCATTTAAACATACAATGTCAATACTGCTGGAATTCATAAACCATTCCAATTCCAGCGTCTTCCCATCCAAACCTTGAATGTTTTGATGGACCAGGTTGATACATTTTTTAATTTCTTTATTTTTAGTATAGCAAGGTGTTAGCTTGCCAGAGAAACATTTTGTTGTCTTACTATTCTGGATATTTGTCTGCTTGTTGGATAAGACTTCAATACTATTGTGTGCTATGTTTAAACTACTAGATAGATATATTGTTATTACAACACTCAGAATTATTACTCTTTAAAACATTATTTGAGGTAGGCTCAATGGTCTCAAAAGACCTCTAGCCATGGCCAGATTTTTTATCTTTTGTCTTATAACCTAGTTTTTTGACTTGTTTGGGACGCCTTCCCAACTTAGTATGTCAACACTATTATTAAAATTATACTCAACTAGCTGACCCGCGCAACTTCGTCTGCGTAAGAGAGAGAGAAATAGAAAGGTAAGGTCCCCTGTCGCTTCCATTCTTATCGCGTGGTTTTCTGTCGCGTGTTTCCTGTTGTATTATTTTGGCACAAATTGAATTTTCATTAAAATGGTTATTGTAGACGACCCCAATTCGAAGCACTATCAGTAGGGTTACGGGCTATTTTACTTTCCCGTGACTCTACTGGATGCCAAGGGAAATATAGGTTGACATGCAGCAGCGCCACTGGTGTTACAAACGTTCATTATGCGAATTAGTCCGCTACAGTAACCAACCATCAGGTGGACCGTAAACTTGTCTGCCATCTTAGTAGTATAAAAAACTGGCCAAGTGCGAAGCGGACTTGCGCACAGAGGAAATAAATAAAAAATAAAGTATAGATAGTAATAAAGTCCCTTGATAAGTTCCATTCCGAACAACGGTTGGCCGGTTTAGTTGGTCGGAGTGGAAAGACAGAGAGTTCCGTACCAAAAAAACAGCAAAGCATCACGTTTGTTGGATGGGAGCCCCCTTAATCCCCGCCCCCTGTTCTGACGTTAGTATTTGTTGTCATAGTGGCTACAGAAATATACTCGTATCATCTAAAAATTTCAGCTCTCTAGCTATCACGATTGCTGAGATAGCCTCATGACGGACAGATAGACAGACGGACAGCGAAGTCTCATAAATAGGGTCCCGTTTAAGGGCACGGACCCTAAAATCGTTTCTTTGTGCGCAAATATGCCATTAATCTAATTTCAAGGTTCTAGATCTCGATCAGGTATCTAAGTCAGTTTTTATTTTTATATCAATCAAATCAGCTAATTTACGTCCTGCGCCTTCAGCATCCAGCCTGCGACCTCTTCTAGGTCCTGGGTCCATCTAGCGAGTGGACCAAGTCGCGATGCCAGCTTTGGAACTCGTTTGCTCCATCTGCCGTCGTCTGCCGTCGTCTGTCATCTTCTGTGGCCAGCCCGCGGCAATTTACAGTATTGTTTTTATATCCATACTAATATTATAAAGAGAAAACTACTGGTTCGATTTCAAAACTTCTTTTACAGTTTGATAGTCCATTTATTGAGGTGGCTATACAACACACGCTAAGACGAATAGGAGCGGAGCAACAATGAAGAATGTTTCGAAAACGGGGAATTATGTTTACCGTCTAAGAGCTTCCGAGGCGTACGCTGCCTAAATGGTTAAAGTTACGTAAAAATTCTGTATTACAAAATTGTTTCTCTTAAAAAGTTTATAAAATAGTCCGCGACAGCATATATTATGTCTATCTTTTAAGGTTCGCTTACCTTAATAAATAAATTAAGAGTTTGTTTGTGCTAGGATCTCAGAAACTACTGATTACATTACAAAAATAATTTCACAGTTCTATAGTCCATTTATTGAGGATGGCTAATGGCTATATAACATCACGCTAAGACAAATAGAGGCGGAGCAGCCATGAATAATGTTTTAAGAACGGGGGAAAATTTATTTCTTTTGAGAGCTTTCATTGCGTACGTTGCGTAAATGGGTAAAGTTACGTAAAAATTATGTACTACATAATTTTTCCTCTTAAAAAGTTACAAAAAAAGTCCTGAACAGCATATGCCTATCTATTAAGGTTCACTTACAATAACCTTCTTAATAGTTTTTAAAATATGAGCGACGCAACTCGACGCGTCGGAAGTACCTAAACGTTTTTTTTTTTTTATTAATCTGATCCCAAAGTAAGCTAGGAATAACCTGCTTGTGTAATGGGTATCAGACCACGGATATTAATACTTATATACTTTTTAAATACATACGTATTATACATAGAAACACCCAGACTCTTGACATTTATGGGTCACACAAATATTTGTCTCCGGTGGGAATCGAACCCACGACCTCCAGCGCCGCAGGCGATATCACTACCGACTGCGCCACAGAGGCAGTCGTTTTCTGCAGCAGTAGTCAGGCAACAAAGATAATACCGGCCAAGTGCGAGTCGGACAAAAATAAATGCGACGGGAAACATTATAGGTATCACTTCAACAAAGTTGTGCGGGTCAACTCTAATGGTAATGAATATAAGCGACGCGACGGGAAAAAATATATCACTTTAAATATTAATAGCTACCACAACCACACCTCTCTAATAAAAATATAAGACACCCGATGGGAGTAAGCGCGACGGGAGTAAATGCGACGGTATTATAATATAATAGGAATATTACCTAGGTAATATTATTACCTAAGTACTTAAAATATTAATACTATACCACTCTCTTTCTCACTCTCATGTGACGCAAACGAAGTTGCGCGGGTCAGCTAGTGTATAAATATAATTCTGACTAAATAAATCAAAATACGTGCTTTGAGCGAAGCAAATCTATATTTTTGTAAAAATTGATAGGTACCTAATGTCTTTTTTAATTGGTTTAGAGAGCATTCTCTGCTTTTGCTAAGGAATTGATATCTGAACTTCTTTTTTTCTCGTATTTCTGAATTGTGTAGAGGTCTTCAGACTTTCGAGGCTGAGGCAACCCGTACTAATACAGTTTCTCCTATTGTGGTGACCAGGCATTTACTGTAGATTTCATCTGCTAAATGTTCATTTATAACACCTCTGATCGTTTGTATTATCTTTTATTTTATTTATTTATTTATTTATGTACACACTAAAATACAAAAAAAAACAAACAGAAGGAGGAAACACAGGTACAATGGTACTGCTTATTTCTATAAGAAACTAGCTGACCCGCGCAACTTCGTATGCGTGATAAATGAAGAACCGCTCAACCGATTTTGTGCAAACTTCACATAAACCATCTACTAAATAGTCCGAACAAAGCCTAAAAATTAGGTTTGAATAGGTGAGCCCGTTCTTGAGTTATAAAATTACAACGAAAAGTGGCATTGATTTTTATATATATAGATATCTACCAGCAGACCGGCGAGAGGAGAGCGTGAAAAATAAGAAAAGAAAAAGTAAAAGTGTGTAATTAAAACAACAGGACAGGATTCAATTAACACACAAATACAAAGGGGAGGGGGGAGGTAAATTCTATTAAATAGATAAATAATATATGTATAAATATATATATAAATAAGAAATATATTATAATATAATAAATATATATAGATAAATATACTTAGAAACATAAATATGCTTACATGAATAAATAAGTTTAAAGTGTAGACAAATAGTAATCACGGACTTTCCTTTTAAAAGTAGTTATAGATCTGCTGTCTCTGACAGCAGGCGGAAGAGAGTTCCACAATCTGACTGCATGCACTGAGAAGGAATATGAGTAGAAATCGGTTTTATGATTCGGAGTTTTGAGAATTGAGCGTAGATTAGAGCGACAGGGAGCATCAGGAGAGCGAAAAAAGGAAAACCGCTCCCTCAGATAAGACGGAGAGGATGGATTGTGAAGGATATTGAAAAGGAGGCAGAGGATTCGAGTGTTCCGGCGAAGACGGATTGGGAGCCACTTGAGTTCTTTGCGAAAGTGGGAAACATGATCATATTTTCTAAGATTAAAAATTAAACGTATACATAAATTTTGCAACCTCTCAAGTTTGTTAAGAAGCTCCTCGGTGGCGTTTAAATAGCAAGCATCAGCGTAGTCAATAATGGGTTGAATAATAGTTTGAGCAAGACTAATTTCCGTTTTCAGGGGCAGGAGACTCTGGAGGCATTTCAGAGAGTGAAATGAAAAATGCACTTTCTTACTGACATCACTAATGTGAGCGCTCCAGGATAACGTGGTGTCCATAATTACACCCAGATTTCTTACAGTATCCGCGTACGGGATCTGAATGCCGGCCAGAAGAACTGGATTCAGTCCAGATACCGGAAGAACGCTACATTGATATTTACTACCAATAACGATAGCTTGCGACTTTGTAGGGTTTATACGTAATCCAACCGAATTAGCCCAGTCACTCAGTCGATCCAAATCTTGATTGATTGATGATATTCCAAAATGGGCGTCAGTAGCTGAAAAATGGCGGTACAGCTGCAGGTCGTCAGCATAGAGATGGAAGTTACTAGAAATAAGACTTGTAGCAGAATTGATGAAGACAGAAAATAAAAGAGGAGATAGAACGCCACCCTGAGGAACACCCGCAGATAGTCCGCACCACTCCGACGACGTCTGACCAATACGGACACACTGAGAGCGTCCCCGAAGGTAAGAGTCAAACCAAGAGATAGCAGAAGGAGAGACATTTATAGACTTCAAGGTACCAAGTAGTACATCGAAATCCACAGAGTTGAATGCATTGCTGAAATCAATTAAGACTAGGAGAGTTAACTCCTTTCGCTCCATAGCCCAGCGGATGTCATCCGTTACTTTGATAAGCGTAGTGACAGTGCTATGCCCTGAGCGAAAACCCGACTGGTAGGAACTTAAGAAGTTAGAAGAGGATAGAAAGACGGAGAACTGTCGATGAACAATATGCTTAAGAACTTTGGAGAGAAAAGGAAGTATGGAGATAGGTCGGTAATCACTGAACAAGCTGGGATTCATTGTTTTAGGTAAAGGTACAACATACGCTGACTTCCAAACCTCAGGAAAGGTGCCAGAGAATAATGAAAAATTGAAGATATAAGTCATGACAGGAAGTATGATAGGCAGAATAGGAAGTATCATTCTTGAGCATATGCTATCGTTTCCCGAAGCCGATGAGGTAATGGAGAGGAGAGATCTCTTAACGTCTATCTCTGAGACCGACTGGAACTGAAAAGGAGAGGTCTGAGGCACAGGCACATCCGACAGTTTGAGTAAAGTGGCATTTTTGACAGTTGCATCCAAAGAGACAGGTGGACGTGAAAAGTGATAGTTCAACGCGTTGATATCAATGTCCTTTGGGTCGGAAACTGGAGATTTGCCGATACCAACAGACCTAAGAAACCTCCAGGTGTCAGCAGAATTTCGACAGTTAAGAGAATCATAGAAGTGGCGTCTCCTTGCATCTCTACACATCCGACTGCAGCGGTTCCGCAGAGACTTGTAAGCTAACAAGTTTTGTTCCGAAGGGCTATTCCGGAGTCGTCTTTTTGCTTTATCTCGACGTCCCATTAGGTTTTTTATAGTGGCATTCAACCAAGGAGCTGGGCAATGTTTTATGTGGACACGTTTGACAGGTGCATGTCGGTCATATAAGGATATAATGGTTGTATTGAATTTGTTAACCATATCATTAACATTTGTGGAGTTAAATACTAGCGACCAATCAGCTGAGCATGCATCAATTTGTAATGTCTCCAGATCCATACCCCTGAAATTACGAAGAAAACAGATTTGCGGCTTACGTTTGGGGGGACGAACACGAAAAGAAAGGTATAGTAAGTCGTGAAAGGAGAAGGGCGCGGTCAGCTGACCGTGGACACACACATCATTGGGAGAGGAAACTATGATGAGGTCAAGTAAAGAGGGCCTGCGATTAGGAACATGGTGAGTTGAAGATAGTGGCAGAAGATGCAGATTGAAGGCAGTTAAAAGAGATATTAATTTGCGAGATCGGGAATCATCTTTTAACAGACAAGTATTGAAGTCACCCATTATGACTACCCGCTCAATCCCGCCGGTGGCGTGGTCACGCCGTCGTATCCATAGGCGGTGCCCACGCCCTTGGCGGGAACGGCGGCTGCACGCCGGACGTCACACAATATATCCTTATTTCTTTTACAGGAGTCGTACTACATAAATACTTACTGTTTCATCATGCTGGATAACTGACGAAAATAACTACACTAAATCCGAGAACACCCCATGTGTAATGGATTTATGATATTTGGCCGAAAATTAGGATGGGGAAAATGAAGGAGTACTCTCAGATTTTACCATGTAATTCAAAATAAAAAGCAGTTTTCTAACATAAATTATTTTATTTACAAAATATACACATCAACAATTCACTTTCACCAAAAAAATAATAATCTGTAGATAAAAAATCTCCGAAAATAAAATAAAATATTACTGCCTACTTATTTGTTTATTTTTTTGTTTATTTTGGGGATATCGAGGCTATGTAATCTTAAATTATTAAAAAAAAAAACCCTCCATTTTTATTATTGATTTTCACATAAATTATTCATATGTTAAATGTGAAATGGTATTTTGACAAAAGATTATAGTTTCTATTGAGAAAATCTCAACAAATATCGGTTAAATTCGAGCACTGCACAACAAAAACAACAACAAAAAATAATGGTGACCTTCGCGTGTTATTTTATCAAATTTTACAAATTTAACTTCGAATTACACTGAAAATATTTATCACAGCTGTTAAACAACATGACAGGATACTTTTAAATGCAAAACAACAATATTTGAAACAGAATAAACGAAAATATTCAAAATTAATCGTATTATTACTTTCTAGGAACGGCGCCAAACAAACAATAAATAATGACAGCGATCAAATCGTGATTTCGACTTTTTTTTTCATTACATTCACTCGGCAAGCTATCTCATTCAGTACCATAACCAATTCTACACATTAATTTATACAGAAAGACTTAGACCCGCGACCATACAGCCATAGATATCGAAAAATGTGCGAGGAGAACCAAACGAAAAAAGTTGGCCGCCTTGGTTGCCAAAGCAATCGACTGTGCGGGAGATTGGCAACTCGGGTTTCATGCGGCATTCAACGGCTACGTGACTATAGGATGGGGTGAGGTCATGTAGAAGGGAATCAAGAGAGTTAAAATAATCGATACTCGAGTCAGGACTGTAAAATACACCTAGGAGGAATTTAGTGTGTAGTAAAGATATTTCTAAGAAAAGGTGTTCCGCTGATTCTGAGTAGACAGAAGGAGATGCATTAACCACCTTATGTGGAATATCAGCGCGCAAGTAAATTCCTACACCACCACATCGTACACCACCCGTTCTATCATTACGGATTAATACGTAGCCTGGTAGTGAGCACTGTGTAGAAAGAATAGATGGCTTTAAAAAGGTTTCAGAAATGAGGATAGCGTCAAGAGAGGAGTTGCTAAACGACGCCAGAATATCGGAGTAGTGACCGGTTACACTCTGTGCATTAATATGCGCTAGATTAAGGTTTTTAGGATAACTTGAAGAAAAAGAGGAAAGGTGATCATGCAGAGTCAGAGAAGCAGAAGAATGTGAAGTAGGAGTACCGATATCCACGCTGTGGAAACTATCAGAGGCAGAAGAGCAAGAGAAAAAACTACTATTTAAGATGCAAAGGTCATCCGTGTTTTCCATGCAAATTAATAAATATTATAATATATATAAATAAGTTTATAACTATCAAGAATAAAACAAAAATAAAGACGCCTCGTATCTCAACTCGCTGATGTAGTGGCAGAAATTTTCACATTCTTACAAGACATCGTCACGAATTTGAGAGGAGAATTACATAAAAAAAAAAAAAAAAACTACAAGACTAACAATGAAGAAATTTGCAAATAGAGCAAAGTAAAAAAAAATAAAAAATTTTGTAACTTACTATCAGCCACCACAACTTCCGGACACGTAAAAAAAAAATATAGCCTCGCCACATACAACTAAATATTGTGTAATTAAGTAATTTAACTTTATTATTTTAATTAATTCCATTGAAACAAAAATTCTTAACGATCATTGTTAACTGATTCGCATGTGTGTAGACGGCATTAGCTCTGTATGGACGGAAACTGTCAACGTCACTGACACATCAAACGTCAAACTCGACAATAACAAACATATTTTAGTTTTCTGTTCCGCTAACTTATGAAAGTGAAAGTATGTTTCAACAATATTATAATTTAGAACCTAGCGTTGAAATATTACCAAAACAACCTAAAACAGTCCATTTTGAGCATACAGAATATTGCAGTGACGCAAACAGTCTAGAAGTGTGGTGCTTAATATGACATATATTGCTATGAGAGCCGTAGATGCATTTTAAACCCGTCGGCGGCTGGGCTTAGGAACCTTCACTGGCTTTGATACCTCGCCAGATCTCAAAGATGAGGCAACAGTGACAGCGGGCTGTGAAGATTTATCGGAATCGGTTATGGGGCTCGGATATTGTTGAATTAAGGCGTCAAGTTCAGTTTTAGTTTCGATCTTCCGGCGTACTTTATCCGGAGTCAGGATAATTATCCGGCCCTCAGCAGACCAGCAGCTCCTCACGCCAAAATGCTGCCTTGCAGCAGTGAAAACCCGGTGCCGCGCCTTGGTTAGAAACTCGGAAACTGTAATTGGCGTACCTTTAAGCGAAGTTTTGCTGTCCCAAACCAAAAGACGCTGCTGCAAGCCATGGAATCTAACCAAGACTGGACGAGTCTTGGTAGGACTTCGGATTACTATCCCACGATTTAAGTGGTGGGAGGGGGGCTGGAGGGGGGAGGGGGGTGTGTAGAACCCCCCCCTTGACGGAAAAGTTGCGGACGCCCCCCCTTTTTGAGTTATGATTTTTTTTATATTCTAACCTAACTTTCGCATTTTCTTGGTTTCAAATCGATTTCAAGGTCGAAATTGGAAGATGGAAAATGGAGGGGGAGGGGGGAATCCCCCTGACCCCTCCCCAAAGTTAGGAAATCAATAGTTACCTTAAATTTAGATTTTTATTTTTTGAGGTTATGTTCAATAAAATCGACGACTTAGGTAATCGTTCTCCAAATAAGAACTCGTCGACAAGCCAAAAAAAAAAAAACCACGAAAGCTAAGGCGGGAGCTCCGCTCCGCTTCGCTCCCGCCTTAGCCTTCTAACCTAACCTATCCGAGTCGGGGTGTTAACCATTAAGTACTAATTATGGTTGAATTAGGGATGCGCGTAATTCAAATGCCGACCTGGGGTTGAAAAAAAAACTACGCGTCTCCTATACAAGACACAAATTCACAAATAGGGTGTCATTTGAAAGGGTTGACCTTGACCAACCCATAGAATGCGTACGACGTTTTACGTTTAGTTTCACATATCGGCAACCGTCATTAAATTATTATAATATTTAATAGCATTCATTTATATAAATATACGTAATATAATAAAATATGCATAAAATTTAACTTAATAACTAAATATCATTATTAATTAAATTTTTAAATGAAGTAAAACATTGTTGTGCGTTAATGTTACGTAAAACAAAACGTATTGGACGAGCCGAATGTCAAAAACATTGGGAGTGTTTGTGTTCTGTGGTGAAAAGTGACAAATTATTGGTGTTTTTTTACGATTTTCATTATTTTTTTTCTCGTTAACCATTAATCTCCGCAAGTTAAAACTTCGCGTGGAGGCTTCTAATAATATTAGCTTTGTGTATAAAAAATATGAACCTCAAACTCGATGGCAGCTAATCTAAAGTTAAGCCCGAGTCTTTCCTCGTGTCCCACCCAGCCTATGGCAAACGTTGAGGTGCTGCAAACCAACTTCAGGGAGTTTCATCTCGGTGGATATCACTTGATGTATGACCTCATGTAGATTTTGATTTGGGCTCTCCGGGACGCCATGAAACAACAACACCTTTCGTCGCATTAGAGTTTCATGCCGTATAAAATAAGAAAGTAAGCGAAGATGGTAATAAATACTCTGTGTTATTCGGATGAACCATGTAGACCTTACCTAGAACTGATCTTTCATGATTCCTAGCCAGCCATGTACAGGTTTTCATTCACATTTTATTTATTTTTCAAATACAAAATATGAAGGCAATTCCGCAAATTCAATAAAATGTGCAGTTTTAATAAAATTATATCAAAAATAGCGACCATCTTTTTTAAATCTAATTGAGCTGTCAAACAACATGACAATGTGTCAAATAAAAAATTAAAAAAATACCGACTACGGAGTATTAATATGAACTATGAGGCAAATCCCCCGTAAATATTTTTCAACCCCATTTTAACCATGTTAAAAGATAAATTTCAATAAAATACAAAACACGTCTCCCATTAATTCAGTTGAAGATGTTTCATGCCGAATTTGAAGAAGATCGGACCAAGGAATCACGTTGTCCCATACAAACTTTGCAACCCTTGTTTACCCCCTTAGGAGTTGAATTTTCTAAAATCCCTTCTTATTGCTCGCCTACGTGGCATAAGGAGCATTTGTGCGAAATTTCATGGTTCTAGACCCAGAGGTTTAGGCTGTGCGTTGATCGTCAGTCAGTCAGTTCTTGTTTTTATTTATATAGATAAGAGCAGTTTTATTAGAAGCACCCCATTAGGTGCGGAACCCTGAAAGCTTATAGGTCACTACCGACAACTGTGTATACTATATGCGTCAATTTGATCGTGACCTACCGACTTGTGCCGTCTCTTAGGAAGTGATATGTCAGCGACGCCCCTCTCGATTGAATAATTCAAATAATTGAGGTATTTATATGTAAATAGCAAGCCCCATCTCCATACGAAAGGGCCCATCGGTACATAAAGTTGGCAGGACGAGGAGAAAACTCCGACACACCACCCGATCTGATTTATTTGTTAAGTTTTGGAAAAAAGTGGTGCGCTTCAGGAAATGTTTGTCTAATCACGTATATTCCGTCGACCCGGGATTTTGCGACTGACAGCACACAGGGGTGCCTCTGCAAAATACTGGACTAAATGCAAGAAAGAATACAGTCTGTTATTGATAACATTTTAGGGTTCCGTACCCAAAGAGTAAAATACGGGACCCTATTCATATGGCTTCGGTGTCCGTCTGTCTGTCTGTCCGTCACGAGGCTGTATCTCATGAACGGCGATAGCTAGAGAGTTGAAATTTTCACAGATCATGTTTTGTGTTTCTTGGCGTTATAACAAATACTAAAAACAAAAAATATTTAAGGGAGGCTCTAGAACAGTGATGGGCAAAGTACGGCCCGCGGGCCAGCTACGGCCCGCGAAAGGATTTAATCCGGCCCGCCGACGGTCCTCCAACATGAATACCTACCTAGTGTATGGCCCGCGATAATTATATTTTAACGATTCTGATATATTATGTATAAGATTCTAATTACCTACTTATTTGAGCAATGTCTATTACTTTTTCTATTCGTTCACTTGCATAGGTGAAGTGAACAGACTTTTTCGATGATGAAATTGCGGAACAACTCAATCACAAACCGACTTACTAATAAACACTTATTCGCGCAGCTGAATGAAAGTTCCTTCATCACAACTCGAACTTGCATTCGAAATAGGGCACATAAAAAGCAATCTCATAAGTCCCACACGCCTAGTAATAGCATGGCCTTCGAATAGCAGTTAAATTCATTTTTTTAACATTTGTTTAATCTTTACCTCGTGTGGCGACGACGGGGCCCCATGTGGCAACGGGAGTACAAAATGTCACCGCCCGAATTCATCCCGAGGGATGTGGATTCGGAAGGCGGAGGACTGGGTGTGGTGACGAGTCTTGGGAATGGCAAATGTTTAACAGTGGATCAGGCTGTTGATAAAGATGATTATGATCGATTTTAAAGTGCATCTATACTTGGCATTGGATTGGATTTCAACCCTTTTTTAGGCAAACAATTAGCCGATAGGAACTTGGCCCCCAGGGATGTTTTGGTGGGATTTCAAGACTTTTTTTCAAGAAACCGTACCATTTTTTAGGGTTTCGTAGCCAAATGGCAAAAACGGAACCCTTATAGATTCGTCATGTTTGTCTGTCTGTCTGTCTGTCTGTCTGTCCGTCCGTGTGTCACAGCCACTTTTCTCTGAAACTATAAGGCCTATGCTATTGAAACTTGATAACTAGATGTATTCTGTGAACCGCATTAAAATTCTTATAAAAAACTAGAAAAAAAGCAGTTTTAGGGGGTCCCCCATTGTAGGCAACTCGTAATAATATTTTTAAATTTCGCGCCAAGCGGGTCAATGCCCGCAGACCGCGCTGGCCGCAGCGCGCATGCGTGCTTTACCGGGCTACCATTGGCTCGCTTCGCGTAGTGACATGTCTGCCGGCGCGCTTGCTTCGAACGAAAGCTCTCGCGACGAGCGGCGTCCGATATTATTGTGTAATATTGTTAATACTGTAAATCTAAGTCTAAGTTCATGTGTTTCGTGAAATATAAGTCATACAGTGCAAATAACATTGTGGTTTTAGTTTCTATCCACCAACAACGAATATAAGTTAGTTACAAGCTGGTCCTTCGAGCCGGATCAAAATGGACAACAAAATTGTTGGTGTCGTCACACGGAGCCAAGCTCATGCTGCCGCGGATCAACCTGGTTCGGAAACGACGTGTATCACTACGATCCCGCGTAGTGAATTGTTAGCCACGTCCACCAGGTCGCGATCGACCCGCGCCAGCCGCGAAGCCCTGCGCCTCCGTGCCGAGTACGAAGCCGAAATAGAACTGACAAAGTTACGTGAGGGGCTTATCAAGAAGAAACTAGCTCTAGACTTAGCAGATATCGAGGACGACGCCGCCCAAGATCTCGTAAGCATCGGTAGTGGCCGTGAGTACGTCGAAACGTGGTTGCATAAAAGTGGTACGGGTAAGGAGTGTCCCGAGTACGTGGAGAAACCGCCTCAGACGCAGGTCGGTCCGTGCTTAGGTGAAAGAAAACCACACGAGGTGGCAGCGACTGCAACCACGCCCCCGCGCGCCTCCGCGGCGGCGCCGCCCGCCGCGCCCGCCGGCGCCGCTCCGACCGTCGGCGTCGCAGCGTCCGATATCATGCACCTAGCCGACGCTATTATTACAAACATGTCTAAACGACCGCTTCCACACCACGACCTTCCCGTGTTTGATGGTAACCCAGTAGACTGGTTGTCGTACCGGCGCGTCTATGAAGAGACCGCGCCCACGTACACTAGGTTCGAGAACACCAGGCGGCTACAATCATCACTCCGTGGTACCGCAAAGAGCGCCGTAGAAGACCTCTTACGCACCGAGACTGACCCAATCGATATAGTCAAGGCGCTGGAAGAGGAGTTTGGGCATCCGAACCTTTTACTAGAATCGGTGCTAAGGAAAATACGTAACCTACCCCGTGTATCCGAGAGTGGAACCGAGTTACGTAACATGACCTGTGTAGTGAGAAATTGTGTTCACATTTTGCAAAATATAAGAGCGCATGGTTATATAAATAACCCTCAAATGACTCAAGAGATTCTAAGCAAGTTAACTCCCGTACAACGTATGCAATACGGTGAATTTGTTTTAAAAAGGAGCAGTAGCGAAGATGATTTACGAATATCTCCTAACATAAATATAGTGCTCGAGTTTCTGAGTCACCTGTCACGAGCATCAGCTTATTATTTACCACTGAGTAACATGAGCTCCGATCACGCTCATCGTAACCGGACTAACGCCGCTAGTACTGCCTACCCCGGAGCTGCCGCCGCGAGCGCCGTTAACCCAGCGCGCGGTGGCCGCGGGGACTCGTCGCGTTACCAGAGGGAGAACACTCACCGTGTTCACGTGACCAGCGAGAATTCTACGCAGTCGTCTTCGCAGGCAGTGTGTTTGTTATGTGATAGTGCGGGTCACCGGTTACCCGAGTGCGATAAGTTCGTTATTAAAAGCGAGAAAGAAAAGTGGGACTACGTTAAACAAAATAAACTGTGTTTTAAGTGTTTATTGCAAAACCATTCGCGCTATCGTTGTCATGCAAAACGTTGTGTTAAGTGTAATTCCCCACATCATGTAATCCTCCACTACGAGAGGTCGAGTGCCTCTGAGACCCCGAGTGCCGCGGCTAGTGCGGGCGCTCCGGGCGCGGCGGGCGCCGGCGCTGCCGCGAGCGGCGCGGTAGCCTCGACCGTGCGTAAGGTACAGTCGGCGACAAATATCGTCGAGTCGGTTACATGTATGGGTGAGCGATTCACAAAAACTTTATTAAAAATTGTACCTGTTACTATTATTGTCAATAATGTTGAATATAATTGTTATGCTTTACTTGATGATGGTGCCACTGTGTCATTAATTGATTCTAGTGTTTGTAATTTTAGTGGACCATTGCTTCCGTTAAAGATTGTTAGCACGCGTGGTCATGTTGTTACTGATAAGAATTCATGTAGGGTAAAAGTGCTAATTCGCGGCCCTAATGGTTTGTGTCATGATATCACTTTACGTACTATCGACAACTTAGATTTACCGACCCAGAGTGTACCCGCCAAAGTTTTGGCTATGAATAATCATCTCCGTGATTTGTACCAATGCGAAATGTCATGCGCCAAGCCCATGATATTGATAGGGCAAGATAATTGGCAGTTAGTAGTAAACCAGGAGATACGTCAAGGTAAATCTGGCCAACCTGTAGCGTCACTTACAAAGTTAGGTTGGGTCATACACGGTCCAGTAGGTATTAGTGATAAATCTGACCAAGAATCAGTTAACCTAGTCCACGATGATAATTTAGAATTAGATAATTTAACTGAACTTGTGAAGCAACAATTCTTGTTAGAGTCTATCGGTATCGTAGAAGTGTCACGTAAAAATGATGAGACCGAACGCGCTTGTAAGATCCTAGACAGCACTAGTCGCCGAGTAGATGGTGGTTGGGAAGTAGGACTACTTTGGTCACGTGACGACGTGCACTTACCTGATAATTATCAATACGCCGTTAACCGATTAAAGGGTATTGAAAGAAAGATGGATAAAAATCCTACCTACTGTGAAGGGTATTCACGTCAAATCAATAGATTAATTTCGGAAAAGTATGCTAGGTTGTTAGATGCACCACCTCGCGGTAACCCTTTGTGGTACAGTCAAGGGCAAAAATATGGATACACGTACAGTTTACATAATTTGGTATTCATCTACACAGGCAATAATTTAGATACATCCAAACATTTATAAATATGTCTACTTTGTCATGGGCAAAAACATGTATCAACCAAATGCAAAAACATGTATACATGTAATGCTAATAAAAATATATATCCTTCCAAAGCATCACTAACTTGTACACGACATTACGCTATAAACTATATACACACTATTGAACACATAAATATGTATACAAGAATAGACGGGACTTTTTGTACATACAAAGATTAAAACTACGAAATCATAGTTTATTGACATTTGCCATGTCATGTATCTTTCCGTTTTGAATAGTCATTCAAGGTAGGGTAGACTATTATTTGATTTACGTAATTATATAAATAGCTTTAAAACGAAAGTAATTTTCTTAGGCAAGAACGAAGCAAAAGATGACGACTTGGCGCAATGCGATAGTCAAGAAGATAATAGTCAACGATGGGACTCCAGTTCAATGCATGCAAATATTTCTCAAAATGAATTTTTAGCTAACAGAACGAACGAGCAAATTCAACAGAAAATTCGGCTTTAATCGCTTCCAGTAGACAAACATGTCGTCACCTCTATTGCAAACTTGCGAATCTGCAATTTTTGGGAAATCGAGATTTTGTAAGAAATCTACAAATTTTGTGATACTCTGTACTGTGGCAAATTTTCACATTGATATCACCGACGCCGACGGTTCGAAAGTTAATATAGCTCCAATGTACACTTCATGTAATAGGGGTTAAAGTATGAAATTGCTGTTTTATTGCAATAGGTTCTTTGAATTTACATGGAATCTTCGTGGTTTGAGGTTTTCGAATGAAACTTTTTTAACATACTTTCTATGATGTTCTTCTTTTAAAAAATGTGAAACATTTGAATATCGACTTTCAATTGTTTTTGATATTCAACTTAGACAAGAAAGATAGATACTGCGAAAATTCGAGTAATTTTTGAATACGAGTTCCGACGCGGAAGTAACGCGGCAGAAACAGCACGCAATATCAATGTTGCGTTTGGAGAAGGGTTGCGATTTTGGTTTCAACGCTTTCATGAAGGAAACTTCGACTTGAAGAACGAGCCACGAGGAAGACCGCCCACACAGGTGAATAATAATTAATTAAGAGAGATGGTGGAAGCCGATCCTAGTCAAACTACCTAGGAATTAGCGGCATGGTTTAACGTTACCTTACCCACAATATTAACTCATTTGCATCAAATCAATAAAATAAAAAAAATACGAAAAATGGGTGCCTCACGATTTGACCGATCTGCAGAAGGAAACGCGTGTTGAAACTTGTGTTGCCTTGTTGAATCGGTACAGAAATGAAGGAATATTGGATCAAATTGTGACATGTGATGAAAAGTGGATTCTTTATGATAACCGTAAAAGAAAAATGCAATGGCTGACCTCAGGTTAAACGCCACAACAGTGTCCTAAAGAGAAACTTACCAATAAAAAGGTAATGGTAACTGTTTGGTGGTCTCAGCATTGTGTTATTCACTTTAGTTTTCTCCGATCTGGTCAAGCAATAACGGCAGATGTCTATTGTGCCGAACTCCGTACAATGTTGGTAAAACTAGCAGTAAAACCGCCCCGACTCATGAATCGATCTTCACCATTATTGCTCCATGACAACGCGAGACCTTATACAGCACGAGAAACCATTTTAACCCTACAGGAACTGCGCTTAGAAACCATTCGTCATCCTCCGTATTCGCCAGACCTTGCTCCAACGGACTACCATTTTTTTCGTGATTTGGACAATTATCCACGTGACAAGAAGTTTTCTTCTCAGGAGGCAGTACAAAATTCCTTTACAGAGTTTGTGCAGTCTAGATCCTTAGAGTTCTATCGCAAAGGCATAAATGACCTTCCTATTAGATGGCAGCAATGTATAGATAATAATGGTAACTATTTTTAACCGACTTCAAAAAAAGAAGGAGGTTCTCAATTCGAACGCTGTTTTTTTTTTTGTATGTATGTTACGCGATAGCGGCGCCAATTATGGATGGATTTTGAAAATTCTTTTTTGTTTGAAAGAGGTTACTTCTGAGGTGGTCCCATATCCAGGGTATTAGGATCTGATGCTGGAATCCAGGAGAAATCGAGGGCAACCACCGAAAATTGTAGGGACAACTGGTGCGTTTGTTAACTTTTTGATTAAGTGCTTTAATGTACTAAAATTTAATGAAGGTCTGGAGTCGATCTGATGATGGAACCGAAAGACAGTCGAGGGAACTCCTTAACGATTTACAGCAGTTACCTTGTGTTTCGGCTTGATTGATTTGTGTTGATGAGAACTTTACACCTAAAACTTTTCAGTCCATCCGTCACTTAAAATAAAAAAATAAAAATTTTAAATAAAAAATAGAACCGACTTCATACAAATACTTAAAATAAAATTTACCTAGCACATAGTAATATGTATTTTGATTTATCAGATTTTATTCAATATAATATTGAAGTTGGTGCCATTAATAATACCTACCTAAACCTATGGGTTTACTTGGCGCCGACTTCAATATGATATTGAATAAAATCTGATAAATCAAAATACATATTACTATGTGCTAGGTAAATTTTATTTTGAGTATTTGTATGAAGTCGGTTCTATTATTTTATTTAAAATTTTTTGAATAAATAAGTTTGTTAAAAATTAAAAAAATAAACAATTTAGATTTTCGGTACTAATCGGCAATTTCATACTTTAACTCCTAATATATTCACCCATAGTAAACTCACCAGCTCTGAAATTACTATTTTCGGTTCTCAAATCACCTAATTCGACCCTCTAAGGGTCGCCATACTTGCAACAAATGACTTGAACTTTTCTGTCATCATCTCCCGGTCTATTTCTTGCCCGTGGCACTACCGCTTGGCACTACCAGTAGTGTCACGGGAATTTTTACTTTCCCGTGATACTTCCGTTCTTATTGGCTGATTAAAAACCAATGAAGATCGATGAAATAAAAGAAGATCGACAAAACAAATGAAGGTCGGATAAAACCAATGAAGATCGGTAAAACAAATGAAGGTCGATAAAATAAATGAAGATCGGTAAAACAAATGAAGATCGTTGAAATAAATGAAAATCAGCAAAATTAAATGAAGATCGACAAAATAAAAATGACGGTTGGATAAACAAATGAAGATCAAAAAAAACATATGCAGATCAATAAAACAAACGATTATAGTCGTCTGTTTTATTGATCTGCATATGTTTTTCAATGCAAGTCAATAAGGTCAAAAATTTCTTGCAGACATATTTTGTAATTAAGATGCGTTTACCATTCAAAAAATAGGTGCAAGCAATTCTCGACCTTAATGACACTTATCTAAAAATATGCTTTTAGGCGTACATCAATGATCATGAATATATGATGATAAAAATAATTGATATTATGCATGCTATAAGGTCGAAATTTGCTTGGGCCTATTTTTAGTAATCTAGATGCGATAACCATTCAAAAAAATAGGTGCTAGCAATTTTTAACCTTATCAACTTGCTTTATGTCCTTTGTTTTATTGATCTGCATATGTTTATTCTATCTTTATTTGTTTTAATGATCTTCATTTGTTTCGCCTTCTTCATTTGTTTCGTAGATCTTCATTTGTTTCGTTGATCTTCATTTGTTTAGAAAATTATTTAATTACTTTATACTTTTTAACTTTTAAATGTTCTTCGTATACTACACACAGCCTATGGATCTTTTTCCACTCGCATGTCCTGAAAGAACTATTTTTTCATAAAAAATACTTTAAAGGTATTAAGTGGACATAATATTTCCACAAAGATCCATGATGGATCTTATTAATGGATTTTAGTGGACAAACGGCAGACCTACAGCTACCACTGCGGCCTCGCCTAGAACTGATCTTCATTTGTATTAGCGATCTTCATTTGTTTTTACCGCTTTTCATTTGTTTTATCGATGTTCAATTATTTTTGCGATGTTCATTTGTTTTATCGATGTTGATTTGTATTACCCCTATCTTTATTTTTTTAGCTATCTTCATTTGTTTTTACCGATTTTCATTGGTTTTAGCGATGTTCAATTATTTTTGCGATGTTCATTTGTTTTATCGATGTTGATTTGTATTACCCCGATCTTCATTTTTTTAGCTATCTTTATTTGTTTTGGCGATCTTCTTTTGTTTTAGCAATCCATTTGCTAGTAGTGCCAGTAGTGTCAACGGTAATGTACAATTACCCGTAGTACTACCAGTAGTGTCACGGGAAATTAAAATATCCCGTGACACTACTGGTAGTGCCAAGCGGTAGTGCCACGGGCAGCAAAGGGTTATATCATGTCTGAAATAATAAAAGTCATTGAGAACAATTCTCAATAAGCTATTGTATGTTATGTGGTTTCCTATAAGAATTTAATAAAACATAATTGCATGAAAATTTGTGTATTATTAGAAGTAATTAGCTTAGGTATATTTGGTACACTTATATATAACATTTTAAAATATTTGTAACTTAACAATTTTTCGTAATAACAAAAAATAAATAAAAGTGTTTGCAAGAACCAATATCATACGACACATTTAAAAAATTAATACCGAGTATATCCACCGCCAGCAACAATAACGTCTTCCAGTCTATTCCTCATAGAGCTTACCATGTTGTAACATACGTCCGAGCCAATAAATGAATCCCATAACTCGTGCACATGCACATGATTCTTTAAGTTTTGAGTCGTCCGCACTGTTGAGGCGTCCCGTTGTTGGACCATTAGCCCCCACAGATTTTCTATTGGATTCAGGTCCGGACTTTTGGGGGGCATCTTTATTAAGTGAACGTCGTTTTGATCACGAATCCAAGATTGCACTATTGCAGCATTGTGAATAGACGAATTATCCTGAACGAATGTAATTGGTCTGCCGTCAAAGACCAAATTAGCCGTTGGAACAAAAACGTGTTCTAATATTTCTTTATATTCGTGACTATTCAGTCGTCCTGAAATTTCTTTAAGTTCTCCCGGTCCACTTGCAGACATCCATCCCCAATATCCCACAGAAATGCGACCACTTCTGCGGTTGCGGATCACATTACCATCAGAATATCTGCTATTGTTTGTACGCCATAAGCGAAGGCGGCCATCAGTATTAGAAGTAAAAACTTTCTCATCAAGAAACAAAACATTATTGAAATCATAGTCTACATAATTTTGCGCAAATCTCAACCTCATAGCCTTGTGCCTCTCGGTCAGTAAAGGCTTGATGAAAGCGACGTCTAATTGTATGTGAAGACACATTATATTGAGCAGCATATGTGCTTGTATTTACAAATCGACGGTATCTTACGTCGTCTAACAATTGTCTGTCCTGCTCTGCAGTAGTTTTTCTAGGACGGCCGGAAGAAAAATGACTATTAATTTGTCCTTCGACTTCCCATCTCTGTTTCCATCGATAGACTGTTTTTCTCTGAAAACAAATAAATTATAGTTATTACTAGCTGATGCCCGCAGCTTCGCCCGCGATGGCGCTGTATGTGAAATTTTGCTAAATTTTCTTTGCTATAAACCTCACGGAGCCCGAGACCTTTCCAACGAATGCAAAACCGTGGAAATCGGTTCGTGCGTTCTAAAGTTATAGCGTCAGGAAGGAAAACCCGACTTATTTTTATATAATAGATTATGCGACAAATGTTATTATCAAATAAAACCATTTCGGTGGTTGAATGTTCACACGGCGAATTTTTCATTGATGAAACCTTACCGTAACGCCCAGTTCATCAGCGATGTCGGAGACGGATACACCTTCTTCGCATAAAGCAACAATTCTGTGCTTAACTTGATCGCTTATGCGGTACATTTTATACAATTGAATTGCAATTTGATGTTCTATTCTAATATATTTTTTATTGTGGCTTTCTGCCGGGCTGAAAATTTGATGTTATAAGCGCAAATTTTACTTATATGAAAAAATTGACAACGTCTAGTCCAACAAATGAATATGAAGAAAAAGGAAATAAAACAGCCAGTCCCTCACTTTATTAAAATGATCCATCATTGTTTAAGTATGTAAGTACTTTTTAGTATTGAGTGACGGAAACATACATCATGCTCTCCAAAATCAGATTTGTCAAGTGTTTACTTATTATTGATTATAACCATGGATACATAAATATTAACATTAGGATGTTCCCAAATTTGTGTTTTGATTGTTGGATACCTATTATTTTACTATTGTATACATATTTACTACCAAACATTGTGTACATATTTATGAACTCTTATATGAATCCATATTTATACTCCTAATAAGGGTGACATTTTATGAGGCAGTGGAGTGTATACTTATTTTTGCCTTTGACTGTACCTGCCACATTTTGGGGTTACTAACCTGAATAAACCTAATAAGCTTAGGCTTGTTTATGATGCAGCTGCGACCTGTAAGGGTACCTGTTTGAATGATTACCTGTTAACAGGGCCGGACTTGTTAAATTCCTTGCTAGGGATATTGTTTAAGTTTAGGTCTGGGTCAATAGCTTATACAGCTGATATAACCGATATGTTCTTACGTATCAAAGTTAGAAAAGAGGATCAGAGTGCGCAACTCTTCTTATGGAGAGGACAAGATAGGGAGCGTGACCCTGACGTATATGTAATGGATTCCATGATTTTCGGAGCCAAATCATCGCCTGCTTCGGCCATTTATATTTTAAATAAAAATGCCAGTGAGTTCCAAGATACATACCCAAAGGCCGTCAAGGCTATCCACAATAGTCATTATATGGATGACTATCTTGATAGTGTAGACTCTGTTGATACTGCACGCCAGCTAATTAAAGAAGTGTCATTGATTCATGCTGCTGGTGGCTTCTCCATTAGAGGGTGGGTGACTAACTCACCTGAGCTTCGTAAGGAATTGCCATCCGTCGTGCCTGGTTTAGTAAATTTTGACAAGTCTCCATATAGTGCTGAACGAACTCTAGGTATGATATGGGTCCCAGAATCCGATGATTTAAGGTTTGACTTGTCTTTCAAAAAGGTTTCTCCTGATGTGGTATCTAGTAAAATAGTTCCCACCAAGCGACAGTTCTTGGGATTCATCATGAGTATTTTCGATCCCCTTGGCTTAATCTGTCCCTTTATTATAAAATCTAAAATCTTGCTACAAAAAATATGGCGATCTGGTATCGGTTGGGACCAGCAGCTGAAGCCTGACGATTATGATGAATGGGTCAAGTGGCTGAAAGACATCAAACAGTTAGATAGCTTGAATATCCCGCGTTGGTACCGACTTAATCCTGATGTCGAGTTACACGTCTTTGGAGATGCCGGCGAAGCGGCTTATGCCGCGGTAGCGTACTTGGTCGGCAGGAACGGATCGGGTGAGCCGACTGTCTCACTTGTTATCGGTAAAGCTCGTGTCGCTCCGTTGAAGGTTATTTCAGTGCCACGTCTTGAACTGCAAGCAGCCGTGATGGCCTGTAGGTTAGCTAGTACTATTATTGCAGAACAAGATTTGAATATAACGCGCAAGTACTTGTGGTCTGATTCGAAAACAGTTTTGAAGTGGGTATATTCGGATCCTCGTGACTTTCAGAAGTTCGTATCTCATAGGCTGGCAGAAATTGACCGTAAATCTGACCCAAGCGACTGGCGCTGGGTTCCCTCAGAACAGAACCCCGCCGATGAGGCTACTAAATTATGTTGGCCTACAAATTGCAAGTTGTGGTTTAGCGGTCCTCCATTTTTGTATCAGGACCAGAATTTCTGGCCAGGTATTGAATTTGACGCGGCGCTCAAGGTCAACCTTTCTTCGCGAGCTCCTACAGAGGAACTATTTATCACGTTGATGGCCGAAGTAGAGATGACGATCAATAGCAGACCGTTGACTTTTGTTGGCACTGACCCCGACGGCCCAGTAGCTCTTACTCCTAACCATTTATTAATAGGCACGGCTACCGGAGCCTCTACTTTAGGTAATTTTGATGCGTCTGATTTAACATGTAGGAAAGCTTGGGTAAAAGCTCAAGCTCTTGCGGATATGTTCTGGCGTCGGTGGCTCAAAGAATATATCCCCACGTTGCAGAAACGGCAGAAGTGGTATCATGGCACAACTCCCATAAAAGTCGGGGACATGGTGTTGATTCTTGAGGAGAATCAGCCACGAAATACGTGGCCCAGGGGCATAATCAGTGAAGTTCACCCTGGCCGCGACGGCCATATTAGAGTTGTAACGATTAGAACCAATAGAGGTTATTTAAAACGACCAGTTGTTAAGGTCATCTTGTTGCCTACTGACGAGTTTGTTCAGGAACAAGGGGGTGGAATGTAGGCAACTCGTAATAATATTTTTAAATTTCGCGCCAAGCGGGTCAATGCCCGCAGACCGCGCTGGCCGCAGCGCGCATGCGTGCTTTACCGGGCTACCATTGGCTCGCTTCGCGTAGTGACATGTCTGCCGGCGCGCTTGCTTCGAACGAAAGCTCTCGCGACGAGCGGCGTCCGATATTATTGTGTAATATTGTTAATACTGTAAATCTAAGTCTAAGTTCATGTGTTTCGTGAAATATAAGTCATACAGTGCAAATAACATTGTGGTTTTAGTTTCTATCCACCAACAACGAATATAAGTTAGTTACACCCATATTCAGAACTGAAACACAACTTTTTTTTTTTTCAATTAACCTATACGTGTGGGGTTATCTATAGATAGGTCTTCAAAAATGTTATTGAGGTTTCTAAGATCATTTTTTTCTAAAATGAATAGTTTACGCAAGAGACACTTCCAAAGTGGAAAAATGTGTGTCCCCCCCCCCCCTCTAACTTCTAAACTAAGAGAATGATAAATCTAAAAAGAATATATGATGTACATTGCCAGAAAAACTACCAACGAAAATTAGTTTGAACGAGATAGAGCTGTTAGTTTTTTTTTAATACATGACGTATTAAAAAAAACTACCAGCTAAAACGCAATTTTCGGTTAGAAAAATCACTACCACTGCGAACGTGTTAAAACATCAATCAAAGTTATAACGAACTATAAGAACTTTTATACTATGTTACTTGCTGCTACGAAACCCTTCATGGGCGAGTCCAACTCGCACTTGGCCGGTTTTTTTCTTTAATGAGATCCTCAAACAACAGTTATAGAAAGTTGCTACTAGTTGCTAACAATCATTAAATAGTTGCTACCTTTGATTTAAACAAGATAAACGAGTTTTTAAGGTGACCGGCCATTCTGATGTCAGAATGGCCGGTCACCTATGCAGGGAGGAAAAACTAAGCAAATGAATTGAGTTTTTTTATAAACAATAGTTGCTACCAGGTTGCTACCTTCATGTATGTCGGTTTAGACCTCGTAGCATTTAAGGATTCATAGTTATAGTAATTTACTGTTTTGATGGCAAAGCGCCTGTAGGAAATAAATGAGCAAATGAACAAAATACAATTTGGTAAGTTTATAAGCAGGCGTTATCAATTTTTATTTATTTTATATGTTATAAATATGGAATATAATTATGTAGTGATAGATTCCCAAACTTACTTAAAAGTGAATATTGCAATAATAAAACAGAAAGGTATGCTTAAATATTTGCAATTTAATTAAAAAATAACATACATATCGACGGTAAAAAGGAAAAACACTTTAAGCGACACTTTGGTCGATAATGAGTTATATACATATTTGGAATCATCCACCGTATCCCAGTAGTTCCATTGCGTATTCGTCGATTGATCTTGGTTTCGTAGCGATCTAACCTCTTTGGTGTCGCTTCAAGTAATGGCACTTTTAAGCTTATTTTTTTCAGACGATAAATGAAGTGACACAAAATTGTAGCGAATTTAGTCAGATTACCGCTTAGAGTATCGACTCCTTATTAAGATTTTTATTTGATGTGTTTTTCTTTTTCTGTTTCGGATATCCCAAGTCACTTAAATCGTTTTTCTCCGTCATAGGAAATGCGGCTTAAAGCACTACAAGTGTTTTGGCTCACTGTTGTATCACTAGTGCTTAGTCGCTACATTCGTTTTTCCTTGCTTTCATTGTAACTGTAAGAGATTAATGAGAGTGTTAATAAAGTCAATGTGTTTTGCCTTCACGATCATTATGACATATTATGGATTTCAGTATTTTTTGCAATTGCAGAAAGAATCGATAGTGTCGGTTAAAGTAACACCATCAAAATGTTTACAGAAACTAATAAATTAATCGACATGGTCCTTTATTCCCACAAATTCGGTTCATTTAATTTCGTCGACTACCTAAATAGATAGATAGATAGATAGATATCGCTTTATTGTACACCATTACATAAAGTATTTTTAATGATAACTTAATGAATGAAGAGTACAATGGGCGGTCTTATCGCTAAAAGCGATCTCTTCCAGACAACCTTGGTATGGAGAGAGAAAATCACGGAATAAATGGTAGTTGATAGCGCACTTATATAACTTACAACTACTTATATTACATAAAACAGAAATAGTATTACGGAAACAGTTAATATTTATGTACACGATTTACACAAAAAAAGGATGTGAAATATTTGGTCAGAAAGACAGATAGTGTTTTTTTACTCTGTCTCTGAAACTCTCTCTCTCTCTGTCTTTCATGTCTAATTTAACCCTACAAAGACTCAAATTTGTCATTTTCCTGTGGCATTACTATTTCAGGGCACGTCTATCTCAATTTCAAAACAGTATAGGGCTCCTTGGAATTGAGGTTTCTAGTGACGTTCGGTACCGTCATTTGAACGACAAGGCTAAGCTGCGCCGTTAAAGCTCGGTGTGCTTAGCAGGGTATATTGGTACTTCACTGGTGCAAACACTGCTTATTTATAAGTTGCAAGTGAAGTGCTGAATGCTGAAAAGAATCACCCGAATATCAGCTTCACCCATTCGACTTGATACAAAAGCATGCAATGAGAGTCAATAACCATCACATAATTACAGGCGGAGTGGAGTCGTTTTACGATAGGAAAACTCCACCATCCTTTGAGTGAACTACTGCCTGTACAATGGTTAGTGTTCTGACAAATAGGTTAATATGAAAATGTTACAGCCCACGGTTACTTTCTATGATTACACAGCTTGCCAGAAACAGGGTTCATGCTTACACTTACACTTTAATACATTGTATGTAGCGACGTGAGTTGAATAGGTAACATAAGTAACTGTAATGCTCCATTAGATATTATTGTAACTGAAGCTGGCATCTCAGACCGAATCGTTCAATTATTTAATATACCGGGCTATAACATGTACACGCAATTGCGCAAAAAGAAACGTGGAGGTGGAGTGATGTTATACGTTAAAAATCATATTAAGTTCACACAATTAAATCACAGCACAAACACATACGAAAACATTACCGGTACTCTAAAACTAAACTCCGATTTTGATGCAGTTGTGTGTGCAGTTTATAGGCCACCGAAAACTAACAAAAAGATATTTGTAAGAGAACTATGTAGTCACATTTCTATTTTTAACACTAAACAAAACTTTCTATTTGTCGGCGATATAAATATCGACCTGAAAGGCATATCATCCGATAAGACGACGTACTTCGATTCACTCTGCGAATATGGTTTGACATGTGGAATAACGGAGTTTACGAGAATTGAAAAAAGACTAAATAAAATCACTAAAACATGTATAGATCAAATTTTTGCACGCTTCCCCACATGTCAGCCTTACTCGGCGGTGTTAGACGTCGCACTGGCGGACCACAGAGCTCTGATGTTTACCTGTGTTTGTGACGCGCTCCCAGCGAATATACAGGGTGTAACAAAAAATATTGTCAATTATGACTTATTACGGAGTGAGCTGAAAAAAATTCAATGGACGCGAACATCAGAAATGCATTGCCCAAATGAGATATACGAATTTATTTTTAAATCATTCAAAAATGCAAATGACATAGCTACAACCCAAAGATCAGTTATTACACAACGTAACAAGATTAAAATACCGTGGATCGATTACCAAGTCACTCGTCTATGCGAAAAACGAAATAAACTCTTTAAAAAATGAAAAAAAATACAAGTGATTTGGAAATACGGTTACGATATAATAAAACGCGTAATAAATTACATAAAGTTATAGAATTCAAGAGAAATAAATACTATACAAAACTAATTAATAATAACTTTAAAAACACTAAAAAAATATACCGCATCCTCGACCAAATGCTAGGTCGTGTGACGATGTCTATAGATTCCGCGATAGAAAACGCGTTTGGATCACAACAATTAACTATTAAACAAAAAACTGATAACTTCGCAACCTCTTTTCGAGATTCTGTCAAAGAGATAATCCCAAGCTGTAACAAAATTATTTTAGATAAAAATGTGTATGTCGGAGTAGACATGCGGCAGCTGTTTTTAAAAAGCGCAGGCCCGTTGACCTGGAGTAGGTCATCGGGTCTGCTTTATGCTTTATTACACTTATAGATGGATATCTAGTTAAATAACAGTGAAATAAATACTTAGGCGGTATTTATTTCAGAAACACAGTAATAAAAACAAGCAAATGGAACACCAATGAAATAAAATGAAATTAAATGAAAAATCTTTATTCATGTAAGTCACAATCTACATTTACTGCCAGATTCGCAACGCAATAGGTAGAGCTGGAGAAAACAGAACCTGGCAATAAAACTCCGGCCACTCTTTTAACTTCCAGTAGGTTATTACAACATAATTTTTATTCCAAATTAAAACCAACATAGAATCTACTCACAATGTTTTCTCTCAAATTCCAGCAGCAAAGTGAGCCCTCGGTCACAACCACTGTCTATTTATAAATCCCCGCCACTCAAATTGTTCTCACAAAACATGTGGCTTGATATTTAATGTTTTCTTTTTAAATCAAAGAAATGTGGTTCAATTTATTTTTGAGAAATAAAGTTATTAATTTAATTAGTCAAACAAACTGTTAAATTGAATGAAATCGTTAAAATACAAAGATTAATTCATTCTCAGTAAAGTGAACATTGCCGGAACTATAGGAATAACAAAAATCCTGTTTTGATTAAAAACATTTTTAAATGTCGACAATATTCGTAATAATTGTCAATAAGAATTTAACAATAGTTTTTATTGTAGGTTCTTACGAACCTACATAGTCACATAACACTTAGGTAACCTAATTAGTTCACCACTACATCAAGTTATACAAATCAGTGTTAATAAATTCTACAACTATTTCTATTCGAACCTTATATCACAAAATAGTAAGGTATCAGTAAAGTTGCTCGTTGTAATGGTTTTAATCTATTTATAATCAAATAGATTTTAATTAGTAATTCTCGGTGTGCGACACGGCCATACTGATCGGCGATGCGTGCTCTGCATCGTGTGTTAAGGTCTAGATCTGCAAAATAAATATTAAAAGCTGAGGCTTGGTAGTTCTACAGTACACGGAACCAGAAAAACTTGGTTAAGCAAATATAATTCCATTGGTCATAACCTTACATCGTGGTAGCATGTAGAGTGTCACCGCTCATAGTTAATGAAGACGGTGAGCTGGTTATGATGCGCTCACTGAATGCTACTACTGCTCGTTCCACATCAATCAATGAATTAAATCAGCCTATATCAGTCCACTGCTGGACGTAGGCCTCTCCCAAATGACGCCACAACACACGGTCCTGCGCACATGTAAATACATGGCAACAGTTTTTTTTTTTTTTTATACACAGGTAAGGATTTGTAGGGGAGAGGTCGATGCTGTCAAAGACAGGGGCCCTAGGGGATGTTGGTAGGGTCGATGCTGTGCCCTAAGCGGTCTTGTACGCCGTGTTACACAGGGGACCATTATTCTTTCAGGATTGGGATATCCACTGTTAGTGGTTCTTACTGCTCATTCCACATGACAACAGTTTTTTTTTTTTTTTTATATATACGGGTAAGGATATGTAGGGGAGAGGTCGATGCTGTCAAAGACAGGGGCCCTAGGGGATGTTGGTAGGGTCGATGCTGTGCCCTAAGCGGTCTTGTACGCCGTGTTACACAGGGGACCATTATTCTTTCAGGATTGGGATATCCACTTTTAGTGGTTCTTACTGCTCATTCCACATGACAACAGTTTTTTTTTTTTTTTTATATATACGGGTAAGGATATGTAGGGGAGAGGTCGATGCTGTCAAAGACAGGGGCCCTAGGGGATGTTGGTAGGGTCGATGCTGTGCCCTAAGCGGTCTTGTACGCCGTGTTACACAGGGGACCATTATTCTTTCAGGATTGGGATATCCACTTTTAGTGGTTCTTACTGCTCATTCCACATGACAACAGTATTTTTTTTTTTTTTATATATACGGGTAAGGATATGTAGGGGAGAGGTCGATGCTGTCAAAGACAGGGGCCCTAGGGGATGTTGGTAAGGTCGATGCTGTGCCCTAAGCGGTCTTGTACGCCGTGTTACACAGGGGACCACTATTCTTTCAGGATTGGGATATCCACTTTGTGGCTTAATACAAATAATAAATAAATAATATGATTCAGGATAGGGATATTAGTGGCTTATTGGCGACTCCACGCCCCAATAGCATCTTTTCATTTAAATATTTTATTAGCTAATTTGGTGACTCCACGTCCCAATAGCATCATTTGTCTAATAATTCAGCTAGCATTTTAATACCGATTAGACTGAAGAAACTAAAATGAAAATACCTCACCAGATTTTTCAATTTGTGGTTTCTGAGAATCAAGTACTCGCTGGGTGCGGTGCCGACCACCGAAACTGTTAAAATATTCCATTGATAGTGGAAACGCTTCTTACTGTAATTTTTGTAGTAAGTCCGGTCATACCTCTCGTGAGTGACGTTTTAAAGCTACTACAACAGATTCGGATAAACGTACGGTTGACAGAAACTTGTGTTTCCAATGCAACAATAACCCGGCCAACACAACGGTTATACGAACAAACTTATAGTACTTGAATTTTGTTCATTTTGATCAAAAGCCGTTTACACATTTGGTACCTGCTATCGTCGCGAAAAGCACATAACCTATAATATGAACTCTGTTCTTAACTAGTCCAGCTTGAACACAATGCGTGTGAGGATAGGTAAGGTAATTAATAATACCATCTTTGATAGCGGGGTTAAGTGCTTGTTAATTCGTGAGTCAATCTCATACAATTTGCCGGAAAACCGAAAACGTGTGGTCAATAAAATTACTTGGTGGCATAGGTTTCCTGTTGTTTCTACTAGCATCTTAAGTCTGTCTAGATTCTAGATAATAGAATTAACGTAGAAATTGAATGTCACATTTCACAAGATTATTACTTCAGACGTGTTAGTAGGTTCAAATCTATTTTTATTAGATAGCATAAGGTAACCTTGATATCGAAGATGACTTAAAAACACCCAGAAAAATAAAATTACCTCTTGAGTTCAGACAATGACCACAAAGGTAGTATAGCATAGGTTTGTATAGATGACGTTATCAGTACATATTACATATTACTCTCGCTTTTCAGATACGTACGTAACTATCTCGACGTTGTTTACTGTTTATTCAGATGAATAACCATTAATCAAACTGTTATTCAAGACTTTGCCTGTTAAAGGTATTTCAGTTTAACAATATCGGCATGCTGCATCCGCTCGCCCTTCCTGTATTTATTTCAAATTCAAATTTTTGCGAATATTCCATTATGGATGTGAGACAGCAAGTCTTCCTTGTGCTTCGAGGCTTAAAGCGCGTCGCAGTCGGGATACCGTATAATCATCTTGAAATGGCGTCCATACAAGTAATAGTTAAAACGTTTGACCGCTCGTACTACCACCAAAATCTCGAGTTCGCTCGAGTGATACTTATCTAGTTTCTACATCGCATCGGTCATGTGCATACTTAAAAAAAAAAAAGCCACTATGTGCTGCCGACCCGTATTGATTTGAATAAGGATTGACCCGAAGTCAAGGCCCAGCCAAGGAAACAATTCGCTAGGTTCTTTTCCTAGAAATATTCTATGCCATGCTTCCTCATGAACATGGGTCCATTGCCACTTAGCGCCTTTGATAGTCAGTTCATTAAGAGAAGCCACAGCAGGAGCGATATTTGGTATGAACGAGCGAGAGTATTCAGCGCGACAACTGAATAGACGAATTTGTTTAGCATTTGTCGGTACCAGAGTTTTTAGGCTTAACCTTTTTAGGGCTAGGACGCACTTGACCGTTCTGTACAAAATTTTTAGCATACTCAATTGACCGTTAAAAGAAAAGGCTCCTATGAGGCTTCTATGAGGATTGGAAATCCTGGTTTACGGAATGATATTAAGACTCTAAGCACAGATTAGTAAGTAGTTACTGCTCTAGTGACAGAGCTTGGAGAGAAAACCTACGGTATTTACCACAGATATCAGAAAAATATGTACTGATAACGTCATCTATACAAACCTATGCTATACTACCTTTGTGGTCATTGTCTGAACTCAAGAGGTAATTTTATTTTTCTGGGTGTTTTTAAGTCATCTTCGATATCAAGGTTACCTTATGCTATCTAATAAAAATAGATTTGAACCTACTAACACGTCTGAAGTAATAATCTTGTGAAATGTGACATTCAATTTCTACGTTAATTCTATTATCTAGAATCTAGACAGACTTAAGATGCTAGTAGAAACAACAGGAAACCTATGCCACCAAGTAATTTTATTGACCACACGTTTTCGGTTTTCCGGCAAATTGTATGAGATTGACTCACGAATTAACAAGCACTTAACCCCGCTATCAAAGATGGTATTATTAATTACCTTACCTATCCTCACACGCATTGTGTTCAAGCTGGACTAGTTAAGAACAGAGTTCATATTATAGGTTATGTGCTTTTCGCGACGATAGCAGGTACCAAATGTGTAAACGGCTTTTGATCAAAATGAACAAAATTCAAGTACTATAAGTTTGTTCGTATAACCGTTGTGTTGGCCGGGTTATTGTTGCATTGGAAACACAAGTTTCTGTCAACCGTACGTTTATCCGAATCTGTTGTAGTAGCTTTAAAACGTCACTCACGAGAGGTATGACCGGACTTACTACAAAAATTACAGTAAGAAGCGTTTCCACTATCAATGGAATATTTTAACAGTTTCGGTGGTGGTTGTGATCAATTCGCGTTTGAACGCTTACATAATATAGAAGAGGTAACATAACCTATCATCGCTGCTACAGCATCGCAATTTCGTAACCACTAAGCTGGCAGACTAGCTTATGGTGGCCCCACCGAGGACGCGGTAACTAGCCAGTTGTCAACCTATGTTAGCGCGGCCCTTCAGCAGTCTAGTTATTTTCAGACGTATATCGTAGTCACTTGATAACATAGTTCGTTTGAAACAAACAAAAAAAAAACATGATTACATCAATTGCAGTCGCCAACGCGACGTTACCGCCTAGGTCATATGAGGGTAGAAACACATCGGTACTTAATCATAACTTTCTTTTGTTGTTTCGACAGGCGATCACTCATACATTACTTCACTGTGATCATATTAAAATAAAATTCAGGTGGTACATTACCCCTTTGCTGTTGTAGCTGTGTGACGGTGCTGGTGGAAGACTTACTAGCACCAGGATCTCGCACAGCCGCGGAACACGCCGGCGCGCCCGTAACCGCGTGCGGCGCGTTGGTAAACTGGTACACAATCTTCGTAGCAAAGATCCTGAAAAATAAATAGTCTCGCACAGTATTTTGTAGGTAGGTAGTGATCCCACTTCTGATGTCGGAGTAGACATGCGGCAGCTGTTTTTAAAAAGCGCAGGCCCGTTGACCTGGAGTAGGTCATCGGGTCTGCTTTATGCTTTATTACACTTATAGATGGATATCTAGTTAAATAACAGTGAAATAAATACTTAGGCGGTATTTATTTCAGAAACACAGTAATAAAAACAAGCAAATGGAACACCAATGAAATAAAATTAAATTAAATGAAAAATCTTTATTCATGTAAGTCACAATCTACATTTACTGCCAGATTCGCAACGCAATAGGTAGAGCTGGAGAAAAAAGAACCTGGCAATAAAACTCCGGCCACTCTTTTAACTTCCAGTAGGTTATTACAACATAATTTTTATTCCAAATTAAAACCAACATAGAATCTACTCACAATGTTTTCTCTCCAAATTCCAGCAGCAAAGTGAGCCCTCGGTCACAACCACTGTCTATTTATAAATCCCCGCCACTCAAATTGTTCTCACAAAACATGTGGCTTGATATTTAATGTTTTCTTTTTAAATCAAAGAAATGTGGTTCAATTTATTTTTGAGAAATAAAGTTATTAATTTAATTAGTCAAACAAACTGTTAAATTGAATGAAATCGTTAAAATACAAAGATTAATTCATTCTCAGTAAAGTGAACATTGCCGGAACTATAGGAATAACAAAAATCCTGTTTTGATTAAAAACATTTTTAAATGTCGACAATATTCGTAATAATTGTCAATAAGAATTTAACAATAGTTTTTATTGTAGGTTCTTACGAACCTACATAGTCACATAACACTTAGGTAACCTAATTAGTTCACCACTACATCAAGTTATACAAATCAGTGTTAATAAATTCTACAACTATTTCTATTCGAACCTTATATCACAAAATAGTAAGGTATCAGTAAAGTTGCTCGTTGTAATGGTTTTAATCTATTTATAATCAAATAGATTTTAATTAGTAATTCTCGGTGTGCGACATGTATATTAGAGAGAGTAATTCAAGTATATTTTTTCAAAAAGTATCGAGTGAAAATGTGTTTAAAATTATAAACAAATTAAGTTCCAACAAATCACCAGGAGGCCTACCACCATGTCTTATAACAGTATTATTTTAATATTACTTCGACTTTTCGTACCATGACGTCCTTAAAACAAGCTTAAAATAATATTGAAATAAAATAGTTCTCTTAGCAATTTTGGTGACGTCACCTCTAAAACTTCGTTCAAAGCGTACCATGACGCAACTTTTGACATCTAGCAATTTTGTTTTCCTCTCAGATTTAGCGATCTTAAAAAAGTTGTTTCTCGCGAGCGGATTTATTATTGTTGTAGCAATTTTTAATAGAAAAAGTCATTGCTATGTTATATAGAGTAAGTAAATTGCTATAATTATCCTAAATGATCGTATAAAAGGTGAATCTTATGATTTTAGTCTAATAATATATTCATTTTGTGTAATGATCGTAGATGGCATTTGCATTTGGAATATTTGAGTTTTTGGAAGATGATAACGCAGTCACTAACATAACAAGAAAGTGGTGTTGTGTACAACTTGGCGAAGAATGTGATCCTTTTGATTTAGATGAAGCAAAAGATAGGTATAGACTCAATAAAGAGCTGGCAAACTGAAACTCGGTTAGATCTTCGGCTGCAAAATAAACATTACTTAGGATATAAGTAAGGACTTCGTTACAGCAGTAAACAAATATTTTATTTAATGAAAATAATATGAATTGGTATAGTAGATACCCTATTACTGTTGTACTTACCTTGATACCATGTGGACCATCGACATCTCACAACAAGACCAAAGAAATATGTTAATAGAATAAGCTAAGTAACCCGGCTTATCAGTTTTATTTTTGTTTCAAATTTCGTTCGCACTTTAGCACCACTTGACAACCAAAACAATGTTCCGATTCACACCATGGGCGTCTATAGCAAACAGCCGTGGTTAGTTCATTTTTAATTTTTGTTACGTTTTTAGCGAATATTTAGAAAATTTTCATGTTTATTTACTAATTCTAGTATGCTTAAGAAATAAATGTATTTTAAATCAATACTTAATAAGTTATTAAATAAATGATTTTACTTTCAAACCAACTCTCAATGAGCGATTCGGACCGCGCCGTTTAGAAAAGGACATCGCTCTATAAACTAAGTATCTCTGTCTCGTTTCTTTTATCAGCCGGGAATGGATAGAATTACAAATCATTCACTCTTTCATAGCATTATAGCAGGAATGGAACAATTTTGTATAGATAGGGTCATGGTACGAATAAATGTATTGTTATTGTAAGCTTGAAATAAGGCTTCCTTGAAATAAGATTGTTTTATAAAAGGTGGTGGTAGGCCTCCTTAGCATATCAACTGGGTTATATCCAGATGGATTAAAAATTGGGTGTGTGAGACCAATTTATAAAAAGGGCTCGAAAGAAAACTACTTCAACTATCGGCCGATAACTTTACTATCATCCATAGACAAAATAGTTGAGAAGTCAGTAAGTGAACAGATGCATAAATTCTATCAAAAGCATGAAATCATTTACAAAGATCAGTTTGGTTTCCAAGCCGGCAAAGGAACTGGTGAACTTTTGTCAAAGTTTACAGATGAAGTCAATTCCTTTTTAAATGATAGAAAGCATGTACTAGTTCTATTTGTAGACTTTTCTCGTGCATTTGACACACTAGACCACAGGCTGTTAATTAGCAAACTAGAGAGATGTGGAATAAGGGGCCCACTACTTTCTTGGTGTGAAAGTTATCTCCAAAATAGAAAATATACTGTAAAGGTGAATAATACGTATAGCGAGTACATAAAAGTCACAGAGGGCACGGCACAAGGATCTGTGTTGGGACCTCTTCACTTCCTGTCATACATAAATGATTTAGCAAACTGTGTCAAAATGTGCTCGTGCTACCAGTTTGCAGACGATACCTGTCTCGTGGTAGCAGATAAAAACGTGCAAAAGGCTTCAGAGCGTCTGCAATCGGACTTCAACACACTCTTAGAGTGGTGCCATGATGTGGGTCTGGTTTTAAATGCTGAAAAAACTAAATTGATGCATATAAAATCACCTTATCTAGATCAATCTCAATTTAATGAAATAGTTGCGCACAACCATCGCTGCCTACACACTACAAACAAACACCAGTGTAATTTTATTGTACAAAAATTCAATCTGTGACTAAACATACTTACCTTGGGCTAATCATCGATAGCAAGCTAAATTGGGGCAACCATATAGAACACGTATGTGATAAACTGAGACAGTTCCTAGCCAATATCACCCTGCTCAAAGATCGAATTCCCTTTAAAATCAAAGTAATGTTGTACAATTCGCTGGCTGAGTCGCACATACAGTATGGACTGAGCAGCTATGGCCGCACATATAATACTTACATAAATAAAATATTCAACCTGCAACGAAAAATTCTCAGGAATATTGTTTCTACCAAAATCAAACAACAATTTTATTATGACGACAGTGGTTTATTTAAACATTGCAAAATTCTCCCTGTTTTAACACAATTTGAATACACACTACTAAAAGAAAACTTCTTTAAAAGTAAATACAATAAAACACAGATACGCGCTGTATATACACGGGCAGCTGCTCGGAATCTTTTGTACGAAACCAGCCGATCCGCCACGAACAATATTTACGGTGAAAGAACAACCGACTACATGGTTCCGAGATTTATTAATCGTCTACCCACAACAGTAAGAGATGTTATTACTGCAACTAACTTAAAACAAAAATTGAACTTTTACTTTAAAAACAAAATTCTTTAAAACAAGGTCAGAACCAAGTATTTTAAATGTATAATTATGTATATAATGTATTATGTATTATTCTGTTTCTTCGTAGGTTATTATTCTTAATTTTGTTATCAAATATATTTCTATGTTTGTATCAATCTAGAGTTACAGCATACAAAACAAACCTTTGTGGTTTATGGAATACTGACAAAATTTGTATTCTTTGTGTGATATTTGAACAGTAAAATCAAAAAAAAAAAAAAAAAGTACACAATTTTGAAAACAATGTTTACTTTAAGCGACAATCGTCATTATTTAGGTATTCGACAAAATTGAATGAACCAATGTTGTGGGAATAAAAGACGATGTCGGTTATTTTAATAGTTTCTGTAAACAATTGCAGAAAGAATCGATAGTGTAGGTTAAAGTAACACCATTCCACGGAGTGTGCGGCAAAAAAATATAATGTTTTTAGTGTATAAGTAATAGTAAATTGTAAGATATTATTTACTGTTAAAGATATTCTGTATGTTTTTGTGTGGAATAAACTATTTTTCTTTATTTCTTTCTTACCATCAAAAGGTGTTACTTTAACCGACACTATCGATCTTTCTGCAATTGCAAAAAATACTAAAATCCATAATATGTCATAATGATCGTGAAAGTAAAACACATTAACTTTATGAACATTAACAATCTTACAGATACAATGAAAGCAAGGAAAAACGAATGTAGCGACTACGCACTAGTGATACAAGACAGAGCCAAAACACCTGTAGTGATTTACGCCGCATTTCCTACGACGGAGAAAAACGATTTAAGTGACTTGGGATATCCGAAACAAAAAAAGAAAAACACATCAAATAACAATCTTAATAAGGAGTCGATGATCGCACTCTAACTAAGCGGTAATTTAACCAAATTCGCTATAATTTTGTCACTTCGTTCAGCGTTTGGAAAAAAAAAGCTTAATAGTGCCATTACTTGAAGCGACAGCAAAGAGGTCAGATCGCTACGAAACCAAGACCAATCGACGCGGAAAAATTCGCTGATTCCAAATATGTATATAACTCATTATCGATCAAAGTGTCGCTTAAAGTGCTTTTCCTTTTTACCGTCGATATGTATGTAATTTTTAAATTAAATTGCAAATATTTAAGCATACCTTTCTGTTTTATTATTGCAATATACACTTTTAAGTTTGAGAATCTCAACTACATAATTATATTCCACATTTATAACAGATAAAATAAATTATAACTGATAACGCCTGCTTATAAACTTACCAAATTGTATTTTGTTCATTTGCTCATTTATTTCCTACAGGCGCTTTGCCATCAAAATAGTAAATTACTATAACTATGAATCCTTAAATGCTACGAGGTCTAAACCGACATATATTAAGGTAGCAACCTGGTAGCAACTATTGCTTTTAAAAAAACTCAATTCATTTGCTTAGTTTTTTTCTCACTGCATAGGTGACCGGCCATTCTGATGTCAGAATGGCCGGTCACCTTAAAAACTCGTTTATTTTGTTTAAATCAAAGGTAGCAATTCTTTAATGATTGGTAGCAACTAGTAGCAACTAGGTAGCAACTTTCTATAACTGTTTCGATGTGATCTATGGGTAGTGACCGGCCATTCTGACGCTCACAAAATTTGCTGCTTTTTTTCTAGTTTTATATAAGAATCGTATGGACGGATACGGCACAAAACGGTTGAGAGGCGGTTCACAGAATACATCTAGCTACCAAGTTTCGGGTGTCTCCCATTAGTTCTATAGTAAATGTGACGTCATAGAACTGTTGAAACATTTTTGTCCCTGTTTTTCTATAATAGATCAGATGCAACTAAATTTGTCCCATTTGTTCCATAAAACTACGATAGAACTGTTAAAACATTTTGTCCTATTTGTTCTATTTTGTGATGAGTCGTTATAGTTATGTAATCTGTTTTATATTCAAAGGAGGAATAATTAAGGTAAACACCACTTCTGCAAAAACGCAAACTGAAAATGTCCACATTGACATGGTTGCAGAAACCGGAACAGTCTTGGCTGCTGAGCTTTTCTTTGCCGATGGAATTAAGAAAAATAAATTTCTTAAGATTTTTTTTTATACTACTTAGGTGGCAGACAAGCTTACGGCCCACCGGAAGGTTGGTAACCGTAGCCTATAGACGTTTGCAACACCAGAGACGCTACACACGCGCTGCCGACCCGGACGCAGGTTGTGACGACCCACAGTTGAAATTTTTCAAGCCGCCCATAAGGCCTTCAACTTGGCTTAACGACTGTCATTTTACTGACAACCGGGACCAACGGCTTATCGTGCCTTCCGAAGCACGGAAACGCTCGTAAATAAATGTCACAAAGTGGTCCACGTGGTGGTCACCCATCCATATCCGGCCATAGTAAATGTTGCTTACTGCAGTGATCGTTTACAGAACACTGAGTCCGCGGGGCCACGAGCGCTTCAATTTTACACCAGTATCGTGAATACACTAATTAGAGAGCTATAGACCATCGTTAATGTTTATTGAGTGAATTAATATATTTGTTATTTACCAATAAGTTTGGTTTATTTTAATTATGGTTAATAAAACTAATTGCTTTAAATGATTTAGCTTGTTTTATTGCAACATTCAACTGTAATATTCTATAACTCCTTTTATAAAGTTGTTCCGATATAGGATAGTAGTATTGTAGGTACCTCATAATATGTAATGTAATCTATTATATAAAAATAAGTCGGGTTTTCCTTCCTGACGCTATAACTCCAGAACGCACGAACCGATTTCCACGGTTTTGCATTCGTTGGAAAGGTCTCGGGCTTCGTGAGGTTTATAGCAAAGAAAATTCAGCAAAATTTCCCCTTCTTACCCACCACACTACCAAGCCACACTACCGGTAGTGACGTGGGGAAATTTCTTTCCCTTCTACACTACCAGCTAGTAGTGTCGCGGGTGATTTCTAAAAGGTCATTTCATCTCCGTTCCCATCGACACTACTATAAGATACCGCACTACCAAATACTCTACCGGTAGTGTCGTAGGGAATAATTCTGCACTAGCAGCCCTTTTTACCCACTACACTACCAAGCCACACTACCGGTAGTGTCGTCCCCTCCGGAGCAAAATGTGCAAAACGCAAAATCTACCACACGCAAAATGTACAAATTGCAACAAATGAAGATCGACAAAACAAATGAAGATCGGTTAAACAAATGAAGATTGGTAAAACAAATGAAGATCGGTGAAACAAATGAAGATCAACAAAACAAATGAAAACCGGTGAAACAAATGAAGATCGGTAAAACAAATGAAGATCGGTGAAACAAATGAAGGTCAACAAAACAAATGAAGATCGGTGAAACAAATAAAGATCAACAAAACAAATGAAGATCGGTGAAGCAAATGAAGATCGGTGAAACATAAACATAAACATAAAAAACTCTTTATTGCACACCAGGAAATACATTTAAGTAGCTTAAATTTAACTTATTGGTATAACAATTTGTGGCCTTATCGCACAAGGCAATCTCTTACAGGCAACCTAGAATGGAGTCTGTAGTGAGAATAATGTAGGGCAGTTTGATGTACATTATTACCTAATTCTAAATATAAATTAAAACACTAAATAAATACCTTGTCGGAGACATATCGTCGCCAGCGGGACGACGCAGGGGTGTCCAAGACGCAGGGGGTCCACGCACCCCGCTCACCGAGCTACAGCTGCGGCCGTCACGCACTACGTCATAAAACACCGTCACCTCAACACGCGCACCTATACGTACCTACCTATACCTCAGTCAATAAATTGTACAAAGTAACCGTTATTACAAGTTTACCAAGAAAAAGCTGTTTCTCTTGCCACCACCTGCAAGAACCCAGAGCACGTCGTCGCCAACCTATATTTATAAATATATACAAAATACATTTATGTACATACACAACATATATAATCTTACATATATTATACATATACAAGTAAAAAACAAGTAAAAAAGAAACAAATGAAAATCAACAAAACAAATGAAGATCGGTAAAACAAATGAAGATCGGTGAAACAAATGAAGATTAACAAAACAAATGAAGATTGCTTAAACAAATGAAGATCGAAAAAACAAATGAAGACCGATAAAACATATGCAGATCAATAAAACAATAGACTATAAGCAAGTTGATAATGTCAAAAGTTAAAACCCATTTTTTGTAATCTAGATACGATAAACATTAATAAAATTGGTACAAGCAATTCTCGACCTTATGAACATGCATAAATCTTTATTTATTTTTTACATATTCATGATCAGTGATGTCTATAAACGCCTAAAAGCACATTTTTAGATAAGTGTCATTAAGGTCGAGAATTGCTTGCACCTATTTTTTTAATGGCAATCGCATCTAGATTACAAAATATGACTGCGAGTAGTTTTTGACCTTATCAACTTGCTTATAGTCTTTTCTTTAATTGATCTGCATATGTTTTATCGGTCTTCATTTGTTTTTTCGATCTTCATTTGTTTCGCCGATCTTCATTTGCTTTGTTGATCTTCATTTGTTTCACCGATCTTCATTTGTTTTGTTGATCTTCATTTGTTTCGCCGATCTTCATTTGTTTTAACGATCTTCATTTGTTTCACCGATCTTCATTTGTTTTGTTGATCTTCATTTGTTTTACCGATCTTCATTTGTTTTACCGATCTTCATCTGTTTCACCGATCTTCATTTGTTTTACCGATCTTCATTTGTTTCACCGATCTTCATTTGTTTTGTTGATCTTCATTTGTTTCACCGATCTTCATTTGTTTCACCGATCTTCATTTGTTTTGTTGATCTTCATTTGTTTCACCGATCTTCATTTGTTTTACCGATCTTCATTTGTTTCACCGGTCTTCATTTGTTTTGTTGATCTTCATTTGTTTCACCGATCTTCATTTGTTTTACCGATCTTCATTTGTTTAACCGATCTTTATTTGTTTTGTCGATCTTCATTTGTTGCAATTTGTACATTTTGCGTGTGGTAGATTTTGCGTTTTGCACATTTTGCTCCGGAGGGGACGACACTACCGGAAGTGTGGCTTGGTAGTGTAGTGGGTAAAAAGGGCTGCTAGTGCAGAATTATTCCCTACGACACTACCGGTAGAGTATTTGGTAGTGCGGTATCTTATAGTAGTGTCGATGGGAACGGAGATGTAAGACCTTTTAGAAATTACCCGCGACACTACTAGCTGGTAGTGTAGAAGGGAAAGAAATTTCCCCACGACACTACCGGTAGTGTGGCTTGGTAGTGTGGTGGGTAAGAAGGGAAAATTTCACATACAGCGCCATCGCGGGCGAAGCTGCGGGCATCAGCTAGTCATGTATGTAAGTAAAACTGGTTATGGAAATAGGAGCAAGAATAAAAAATGTGTGAAAGGCATTTAGGAACATGTAAAAAGGGAACTTGTAGAACATGGAGATCGAGGTTTCCAATTAAGCAAAAGTATTATTTTTTCTATGGAACAAATGGACGGACAGACGGACAGACACAGACATGACGAATCTATAAGGGTTCCGTTTTTGCCATTTGGCTACGAAACCCTAAAAAGGCCGTGTTTTGGACATTAGGACAGTTGCTTCATAGGTGCATCGTCCAATTTAGGCACTTCGCTCAAAAGGGCAGGAAACAAGTTGTTTTGACGGTCACGAAGTGGTTAAACAAAATACAGGACAAAAATATTTATTAAGTTTATGAAACAATACATTTCAATAAAGAATGTATATAAACGACAATTCCGAAAGTATGAAGAATGGTATTGATGTGAATTGCATACCAGAACAATATTCTTTGGGCAACATTTTGTTCGGCGGTTCAAATGTTGCTATGTGGCTCAGTAGTGTTTGTATTTCTGGGCTCACCGAGGGGGTGGCCGCTGGATCTTGCATCATTTTATGCGATTGATAATAGTTGATTTGAGGTTGCGCAGGATAAGTAGCTAGTGCTACACGTTCCTGTTCTTCATTCTTCTTTATTTTTTCTTCCAACCATGCCTTGAAGACGTATGTTGGTACAAAGTCTACCATTCTTTTATTTATAGCGTAAGTTGCAGACATCTCTTTGGTACACTCGCTTTGACCTTTAGTAATTATTCCCAAGAGCTCGTTGTCAAATATTACAGGTCCACCAGAATCTTTAAAACATGTTATTACGTTAGTTTCGACACAATCAAAATATCCTTTCACATTTTCCGCTACTTCCGCAGCGTAACGAACTTCCATACCGATATACTGTAGCTCTTTTATTTGCCCCACATCAGAGTTTAATCCGAACCCTATTCCTTGGATATCTAGGACTAAACGAGGATTAGTGTAGTTAGCTAGTTTGATCTTTGAAGCAATACTACCATTATGCTTTTCTGTGTAGACAATACCTACATCTTTAGAGCCCTCACCCGATGTAAAGGTAGGAAATCTTTCGGTTTTTATAACATGTAGGGAAACTGTCGTGTCATCTCTCTTATTGGAAGTGGTGTTAAGAAGAATGTAGCTCAAAGGTTGTTGAGTACAAGTTGCCGTGGTTAGTACTAATCCATTAGAAACAACACAGCCTGAACACAAATATTCATTTTGCTGCGACATTATGGCCACCATAAACGGAAACTGATTCAAGTTAGCACGGCGTATTGCATGCATTTGAGAATTTTGCCTTCTAGTACACGTTATGTTGGTATTGGCAGGATCACTTTCCATTGGAATGTCAAGGGATTCATCCTTGGATTCGTAGCTTGTTTCCCCGTTATCATCTCTATTGTCGTCTATACTTTTCTTCACATTTTCACCAGCACAAGTAAAAGCAAATAAATAAATAGCAAAAACTAAAGAATTCATTAAAACTGATGTAGCCTTCATCATTGACAGAGTTATTAATTTTAATAAATTTTCGATAGCTTTTTTCTGTTCTTATTTCAATTTCATCAAATTTATAATAATGTTGTATGCTGCCAGTAATTGTTATCTTCTTTAGAACTTATAACCTTTTCATGCTAAAACACTCGTTTGAAGAGTGTAGCCGACAGGAAGAGAGAGCATAAAAAAGCTAAAGGTGCGTATCGATTTCGCGCGGCCGCCGCGCGAGCATTGTTCGACCGCGGCAAATCTGTGCTTTGGCTCGCGAGCCATTTCTAGCGCACAATTTCATTGTAGCGAGGCAGCCGCGCGCGGCAGCCGATCCGTGAACGAGTGTTCATTTTGTGCGCGGCAACCATGGACGTATTACTATAGAATATATTATATAATCTGTAGTATTACTTCGGCGACGTGCCGCTGCTGCTTTTATCATTATTTTATTATATCTTTTCTTAATGTTTTTTTGTTATGATCACTACATTTACTGTTCCATAGAAATTGTTTATGTCATATAATATAACTAAAGTACGACACTTCTCGTTATCGATCATTTGGTTACGCGTATCGTATAGTCAGGTCCGTCCCAATTGCGCGCGCACAGTGCACTGACGTTCCTTTGTCGCGCCGTCAAAAACCGACACAAATTGGTTCGTCGCGCGGCACGTTCGAGCGCGCCGATGTTCGAGTTGCCGCGCGCGGCGGCACAGTACCCATGACGCGCGGCCGCCGCGCGAGCCAATGTTCGTTGGCTTGGCGCGCGAAGTGGATACGCGCCTTAAGGCTTTTCGTGAATGTCACCACGTGCAGCACTTGCGTTCAGATTGAGTATCGACCAGCGAGTAGCGGTGGTACCCGCGCGCGGCCACCGCTATGTTTGTGAGCCCCCCTCCGCGTGGCAATCCTCACGCAAGTACTGTACGTTTTGAACCGTTTGTTATAAATATTTCAACACGTAAGTACAAACCATACCCTACCCTACTCACTACACGGCGTGGGCGCAACAGCGCCAGGTCCTCGTAGTGGGTCTGGGCGTGGACACTCTCTCGCTCGAGACCATGGTGCGAGCCATGCTCTCCAGCGGTAGTAAGTGGAACTGCGCTGCCTTTTTCTGCGAGCAGGTCATGCTCGTGAAGGAGGCGGCGGGCCGGGTGCGGGAGAGAGCTCTCCCACCCGAGTTCCGCAGTCGGCGGCCCGGACGCCGCCGACGTGTTTTCGCCGAGGACTATCGGCCTCCATGACCGGGGGTCTGAGGACGGTGAGAGGGTCGCTCACCGTCCTTACAGAAGCAAGCCCATGACGGCAGCATGACGTGAGCAACTCACGCATGCCCCCCCCTCCCCCCCTTAGAAGCGGGATAGCACCCGAACCGTCCCCTGGGCGAGGCCGCCGAGGCAGCCGTAGGTCTGTTGTGAGTCCCGGGACATCCTTCCGAGGGCTTACCCGGGGCTCCCAACCACAGGCTGTTGGGCGTTGCGTGAGGTTTTTTAGTCGGTAAGAGTCCGGCATAACATCCTCTGAGGATTTTCCCTCTCGTAAAAAAAACCCCTACTCGCTACTGCAACACTAGCGCCGTTTCGGTCCTAATCGGAACTATTATTTGTCCAATTCATCGGGACATTCGGGACAGTTTTGCAAAAACTAAGGGTTACATTGGATCGCCAACATACCCCACCCTAGTGCTAGATAGCACCCAATTACCTACCATAAAGCTAATCCTAATCTATGGCGACGCTTGTGGCGAAGTGTGCCTCCTACTCCCGTTTGCGTTTCAAAATCGACAACCCTCACCTCCCCGTCGTCCTTGCCCGGATAAACCGTCACAGTATGACCGCGCACCCACACGTTCCCCGGAGCACTGGGATCCACAACCACCATAAGGTCCACCTGTAAAAAATACCATAAAGTGGGTAGACCTCAGAAGGCGTGACCATGAGAAGAACTTCAGCGGATTGAGGCGGGCAAGCCTCATCCTGTACGAGAGATGTGTTCCAAATCCCATCTTTTTACTCGAGATGTTTCCAAGTTGTTCGGCCACAGACGCCACGGTGCATGTAGCTCAGTCGCAGGTTCGAGTGCTCGATGGAGGCAACGACGTCGGACTCGTATATTCGTTTTCATGTCGAAACACATCCCATAAAAAGTGTCCCATGCATTGAATATATGATCCGGTATGACGTCATCCCATTTCACGTCACATCGCCAAGAGTCCTTCCAGGGAAGCCCGATGTCCCATCTTCCCGCCATAAGGGTAGAAGTCTTCTTGCGGTGTGCCACGACCTTTAAATCATACTGAGTTTCCACTCGGTTTGGTTGTGATTCCCATTGACAACAAAACAGAGAAAAGACCAACTAACAGCAAACTTTTGCAAGCAAAATAAAAACGAAATAGAATCAGTTTCCCCAAAGACGAGCAGTGACGAGTGTGAAGAATCCAAACGCAGGCGAGATAAGTATCTATAAACACCCACACTACCCCAGTGCGTTAGGGTTCCATAAATTATTATAAATTCTTATATTCCACATACATTTAACAACATTTTACCGACACAATACATTTATAATTATTATCTTGCCCAATCAGGTAGTCTAGTTAACATACATAGAAAAAAACCGGCCAAGTGCGAGTTGGACTCGCCCATGAAGGGTTTCGTAGCAGCAAGTAACATAATATAAAAGTTCTTATTGTTCGTTGTAACTCTGATTGATGTTTTAACCAAAGACTTCTATTTAAACTGAGGTAGACGTGCCGTACTCTAACAAACGAGATTTCAAAAGCAATCCTCAAACATACACATCGCTAAGACTACACTCACTTAACAATAATATTTACGTAATTGTCACCACAATAGCAATATACGAATAGAACAAGAGTAGGTAAAAGAGAAGGCGTATGGACTCCAATTGCAAGCCAAGTACCTACTCTCGAAGTTTTGACTTACAAAAGTGCGAGCAACGCTGCTAATTAGCTCAGTTTATAGGTTTCAAAAATCGGTGCGTAGGGCATGTCTACCTCAGTTTATATAGAAGTCTTTGGTTTTAACACGTTCGCAGTGGTAGTGAACCGAAAATTGCGGTTTATGGCGTATTAAAAAAAAACTACCAGCTCTATCTAATTCAAACTTATTTTCGTTGGTAGTTTTTATGGCAATGTATGTACATCATATATTTTTTTTAGATTTATCGTTCTCTTAGTTTAGAAGTTAGAGGGGGGGGGGACACACATTTTTCCACGTTGGAAGTGTCTCTTGCGCAAACTATTCACTTTAGAAAAAAATGATATTAGAAACCTCAATAGCAATTTTGAAGACCTATCTATAGATACCACATACGTATGGGTTTGATGAAAAAAAAATTTTGAGTTTTAGTTCTGAGTATGGGGACCCCCAAAATTTACTTCTTTTTTTTCTAGTTTTATATTAGAATCTTAATGCGGTTCCCAGAATACATCTTGTCACCAAGCTCCAATAGCATAAGCCTTATAGTTTCGGAGAAAAGTGGCTGTGACACACGGACGGACAGACAGACAGACAGACAGACATGACGAATCTATAAGGGTTTCGTTTTTGCCATTTGGCTACGAAACCCTAAAAACGTTAACATTATTGCCAGAGTAGGTAGGTAGGTATTACTGGTATTACATTTTACTATAAAAATATCAATTTAAAACTGCGCAATCATTATCCTAACTTTGCACAGTCCATAATAAATTAGCCTATGTACTATCCAGAAACTTAAACTATCCCTATAGCACAGTATCCTATAGCAATACAAATTTCATCTAAATCGCTTCAGTGGTTTAGGCGTAACTGTGCCAAACAAACCAACAGACAACCTTCGCATTTACAACATACCCTTAGTAAAGGTTTTAAATGTACTTGATATACCTTTACAATCAGAATATTATATTTAAGAAATTCAAAAACACTTTGGGTTATTAAATCCAATCAAATGAACGTACCATCTAGCTATCACATACAAACTGTAAATTAATACATAATCTATTGGTTTACTAATGCAAATACCTAGCTGTTTGATTTTAATAATAAATTTAAAAAGTGTAAAATCACTACATACCTAATTTTGTACAGTCTGTTACAAATTAGCCTACCTATGTCCATTCCAGAGTCTCAAACCTCAAATTTTATCCAAATCGCCTCAGCGCAGCGGTTTAGGTGTGAAAGCATGACAGACACAACGCTATCTGATCCCGTAAGCTAGGAATAACCTGCTTGTGTTATGGGTATCATACCACGGATATTAATACTTATATGAAATGAAAAAATCTTTATTCATATAGGTCACAATGTAACGCTTATGAACGTCCAAATGATTGCTTCTACATTTACATTTACTGCCAGATTCGCAAAGCAATAGGTAGAGCTGGAGAAAAAAAGAACCTGGCAATAAAACTCCAGCCACTCTTTTAACATCCAGTAGGTAATTACAAATTATTCAACAACTACAGAGGTGTAATTGTTGAATGATTTGTGTGATGAGATTTGTACACGCGAGTTTTCATTAAGCAATATCCTTTTTTAAACAAAATTCGTCTAGGTAGGTACCTACATAATTTTTTTTTGTGTGTTGACTTGGAGCGCCTTAAACCCACGCATTTTTATCATCTATATAGTCTTGAATTGTATAATATGCCTTGCTACATAATTTGGCTTTAATGGTAGCTTTGAATTTGTTTATTGACAATAATCTAGTTTCTTTGGGAAGTTTATTATAAAACTTTATACATTGTCCGACAAAAGAACTGCTTATACTGTGTAGACGAGTAGCATGTAAAACAAGATTATCTTTATGCCTGGTATTTACATTGTGTATATCACATTTTTTTAGAAATTGGTCCTTATTTTTATGCACATAAATTAAATTTTCATATATGTATTGTTATATAACAGTTAGAATATTAATTTCTTTGAATTTTTCTCTTAGAGAAACTCTAGGACCTAGCTGGTATTTTGCTCTCACAGCTCTCTTTTGTAATATAAATATGTTATTGATGTCCGCTGAATCTCCGCAGAGAAGAATTCCGTATGACATAACACTATGGAAATAACTGAAATAGACTATTCTAGCCATTTCAACATCAGTGAGCCGTCTAATTGTTTTAACTGCATATGCAGCAGAACTTAATTTACCTGACAATTTTTCTATATGCGGGCCCCAGTGCAACTTCGAGTCAATTGTAATGCCTAAAAATACTGTAGTCTCCACAGAGTCCAGCCCGGATCCATTCAGTTGTACATTGGTCGCCACCTGTCTCACATTAGGTGTCGAAAACTTTATTACTTTAGTTTTTTTATCATTTAAAAGAAGGTTATTAACGCTAAACCAATAAACAACTTTTGAAAGTGCACTGTTAACATCGTCATAATCCATTAACTGTCTATTAATTTTAAATGTCAGAGAAGTATCATCCGCGAACAGAACAATCTCATGTTCATCCCTAACATAATAAGGTAAATCATTTATGTATATTAAAAAGAGAAATGGACCAAGGATTGAACCCTGCGGGACACCCATTACAACTGGGGTCCCTGGAGATCGTATACCGTTTACTTCAACCCTCTGAATTCTATTGCTCAATTAACAAGTCATGAGTCATATATACTTTTTAAATACATACATATTATACATAGAAACACCCAGACTCTTGAGACAAACATTTATGGGTCACACAAATATTTGTCTCCGGTGGGAATCGAACCCACGACCTCCAGCGCCGCAGGCGGTATCACTACCGACTGCGCCACAGAGGCAGTCAAAAAAAGATAAATTCAAATCGACGGTAAAAAGGAAAAACACTTTAAGCGACACTTTGGTTGAAAATGAGTTATATTCATATTCGGAATCAGCGAATTTTTCCGCGTTGATTGGTCTTGGTTTTGTAGCGATCTGACCACTTTGGTGTCGCTTCAAGTAATGGCATTTTTAGGCTTATTTTATTCAGACGCTAAATGAAGTGACACTAAATTTCAAATTACCGCTTGAAGTACCGACTCCATAGTAAGGTTGTTATTTGATGTGTTTTTCCTTTTCTGATTTAAATTTCCTAAGTCACTTAAATCGTTTTTCTCCGTAATAGGAAATGCGGTGTAAAGCACTACAGGTGTTTTGGCGCACTCTTGTATCACTAGTCGCTACATTCGATTTTCCTTGCTTTCATTGTATCTTTAAGATGGAGTTAATGTGTTTTGCCTTCACAGTCATTATGGCATATATGGATTTCAGTATTTTTTGCCATTGTAAAAAGAATCGATAGTGTCGGTTAAAGTAACACCATACATTTTTTACAGAAACTTTTAAATTAACTGACATCGTCCTTTATTTCCATTCGGTTCATTTAATTTCGTCAACTACCTAAATAAAGACGATTGTCGCTTAAAGTTAACCAGTCTTTACAGGTATGACATTGTTTTGAAAATTGTTAACTGTTTAAAACCATTTATGTCTCTACATGCAATGTATTTTTGTCTCTTTTGTGGAAGTTACGTAACCTATAATATGAAGTGACACGTGACGTGGCGTTTCATTCACCGGTGAACCATCGTTGCGGCACGTCACGATGGTCGTGTCGGCGCTCTGCGAACAGCGGCCAAAGAGAGTGCGTGTTTTAGTAAATTGTAGGTACCTAAAAATGTTTCTTTAAAGCGTAGAGGTCCGAAGACAGGGGGAGGACACGCTAACCCTTGCGTCAGGCGACCTGTTCTACTTTCGAGAGTGTGACAGAAGGAGCCCTTCCGATGGCGGTGTCGGTTTTATGGTGAAAAAGGACCTCGTTAGCAGCGTTATGGATATCAGTAGTGTTACTGCTCGGGTAGCATACCTCATACTCAAGCTCACCGACAGGTACTCCCTGAAAGTGATTTAGATGTATGCCCCGACCTCGAAGAGCACTGCCTAGGCAGTGTACAATGACGTAGCCAAAGCACTACACGGGACTGCCAAGGCTCACTATAACGTTGTTATGAGGTGGAAGTACAAGAACGCAACGAAACAAAAATCGTTCCTTTTGGCGTCGGGCGTAGAAATGACAGCGGCCCATGCTTGTCAACTTTCTCGAGTCCCAAGAGCTCTTCTTGATGAACTCCTTCTTTAAGAAGGATCCCCACAGGAAGTGGACCTAGCGAAGCCCCTACAAGGTCCTAGTAACACTCCAGGAAAGGCAAATAAAGGTGTTTGAAACTCTTGCTCGAGACTCTCGAACGTATGAGGATCAGACGGAAAACGCCACTTAAGTCAGCATCTTCGTTAGAACTGAGAGACATAAACGTGAAATTCGTAAGACGAGACCTCAGACGCTACAACACCACTGTCGTCGAGAATGCTATTGAACAGAACAGGGGCACCAAGGTCTTTGCCCAGCACTCGGAGAACCCTGTCTAACGAAACTTAAAACAGTGAGTGGCAAAACAATGACCTCAAGGTTCGAGATTCTCGAGGAAATTGAGTACTTTTACACAGATCTCTATGCTTCACGGACCACAGAGCCCCGTTATCGCGCCGCTACATGGAGGATATACCGGACATTCACCATGGCGAGGTCAGGGCGGCTCTCGTGCAACTGAAATCTAACAAATCTCCTGAAGAGGACGGAATTATGAATGAACTGTCGAAAGCGGGTGGGACTCCGATCCTTAGAGAGCTTACGAGTATATTTAATTCCGTCTTCCAGAAGGGTCAGACACCCAAGGCGTGGAGCGGTGGCGCTGTTCTTCAGAAAGGGTGACAAATCCATACTGAAGAATCACAGACCCATCTCACTCCTGACCCATGTCTACAAGTTGTTCTTGAGAGTAGTCACAAACCGCCTAGCTGGGAAACTCTACGAGTTCCAGCCAAAGGAGCAATCCTCCAGGATATCAGGATAGTCCCCATTCTATGCCGCGCCGCTTGTTCTTTGCGGTATTCAGCATTATGCCATCTATTTTCTATAGAGGTCGTCCATTAATCACGTGAGGCTCGAAAGGGGGGGGAGGGGGTCTGACAAAAATCACGAAACATCACCAGGGGGGTGGGGGGTGTAGTGAGAAATCACGTGTATTTATTTCGAACAGCAACTTTACAACCCTGAATTTGAGATCACTGTAATTTCTGAACAACGAAACCTACAATATTAAAACTTGTATGGAATAATTCATAAAGCACTTAATTCTTTTCTTACATCAGAAATTAATTGAAATCGAAATACCTACCTATGCGTTGATCATACAACACAAAAATCATTTTGTTTTTATCGTGTCTCCCAAAGGAACCGCGCGGAATATCGGCATCAATCCGATCAATAATAATCTCAAATTATGTCCGTATTATTTAAAATGGTACTACTTATCTATAGTTTTGGCGTGATACAGAGAGACATACATAAAAACCTATTTTAGCTTCAGTATCGAATGTAATATCGAATGTAATGGAAGTTACATAGATAGAATATCCAGTAAAAAAATGATGTTGAGAATTGCCTTCCTTTAAAAGGGCCTTCCCCAAAATGATCATTTGGGGGAAGGCCCCTCTCCTTGTTCTGGAGGTGCCTTCAAAGCCCACCCGCTCACCGCTCTCTACCTTCTGTGCTCAGGAAGCACAGAAGGTAGAGAGCGGTGAGCTCGAGAGCGGTGCGATGCGGACGAGAACCCCGGAAGTGTTGGATGCCCCCGGCCGGGCTGGGCCGAAGTGAATAATGTTTGGATATCCATGCCGGCTGTAGAATGAAGAGGGATATGGCGGGGTTTAGTGGGTAGGACGGTCCCTTTTCGGGACCGGGAGCCCCGCACACCGTCCAAATCGAAATAGAGGCACCTTGAACGATCCATAATTTATTTTTGGTTTTTACGTGCATTTATAAAAGCGTGTTTTTCTAGGGTTTTTTTAAACCATTTATTTATTGTTAAGTACTTAAAATTTCTTCTTTCTGATGATGTAAAAATATTAATTTATACATCACAGTGGTAAATTTTCTCAATGCAAAAGAACTCCAATCATATTTTTCAATTTTAATCATTCATGTACAATTTTGAGCTATTTATCCTACTTCCTACTAATATTATAAATGTGAAAGTTTGTAAAGATGTTTGGATGTTTGTTACTCAATCACGCTCTAACGGCTGAATGGATCTGGCTGAAATTTGGTACAGGGATAGAGTATAATCTGGAATAACACATAGGCTACTTTTTATCCCGGGAAAATGTTCCCACGTGAAGCGGGAACGCGAACCAAATTTCACGCGGGCGAAGACGCGCGCATCAGCTAGTCTATTAATATTTTTAAATTAAGCCGGGGTATGTTTGTACATCCGGGATGATGTCTGCTGTCGCCGTCTCAGGGGCCTTGAAGATAGGGACCTGTCAACTATATGGGCACGTGTGGATCGCGGGGGCCACACTCAGATCTAAGCGTGCGTGTACAGGCCTCACAGCGGTGACGCAGACACGGTTCGACTATTTGACCACCTGCACAAATCGACTGACAAAGTAATTGAGCGGTATCCCTCCGCGGAAATAGTGACTGTGGGGGACTTTAATGGTCATCATGTTGACTGGTTGGGTTCCGAGCGCATTGACTTTGCGGGGAGAGCCGCTCACGACTTTGCCCTGACCTATAGTTTCTCCCAACTGGTTAAATCTCACACGAGAATACCAGATAAGGAAACCGAGCAGAATGCATTCCTGGACCTTCTGCTGACTACGCGCCCCGACGGATCACCATTTCAGTGGATGCACCACTTGGTTCATCGGACCACTGGTTCGTTCGGGCGCGAGTGCCTCTCGCGAGGCCTGAACCACCCCGGCCCAAAGAGTGGCGATATGTGTGGCACTACAATTCAGCAGATTGGGATGTACTGCGAGAGTTTTTTGCGTCGTAAATCTAAAGCGAAACAAAGCCGCCTCCATGGGGAGGCGGCTTTGTTTCGCTTTAGATGATCTGGACACCGGCGCTGTGGCAGTTGCTGAGGGCATCTTGGCGGGCATGGAATGTTACATTCCTCACCGCTGGATCTCTGCAAGTGAAAAAAAGAGGCCGTGGTTTAATTGGCTTTGCAGAGATGCTGGAAAAGTAAAAGAGTCAGCCTACACAGCTTTTTTTATACCACAAAGGTGGCAGGCAAGCATACGGCCCACCAGAAGGACCAGTGGTCACCGCAGCCTATGAACGTTTGCAACACCAGAGGCACCACACTCGCGCTGCCGACCCTGTCAAAACCTTTTATGACCCCTTTTGAAGAACCCCATACTGTAGGCGTTTGGGGAGATCATTCCACAACCTAAGAGTGCGCGGGAGAAAGCACCTATCGGATCTAACCGTGCTCGAATGCTCCGGACGTAGAGTGTGAGGATGAACTCTCTGTCTGTGGCGAGCGGTGCGATGATAGAACGTAGCCGTGGGCATCATATCAAACCATTCCTTAGAGCACATACCATTGTACAGGCGGTAGAATACGCATAGGGAGGCAGTCTCTCCTGTCGCGAAGAGGTTCCACATCACCTGTAAGCATAGGATCGTTGACAACTCTCACAGCTCGTCTTTGCACCGAGTCAAATGGACGAAGCTGATATTCGAGTGCCCAGAGGTGACTGCAGTACTCCATGTGCGGCAGCACTTGCGACTTATACAGAAGCTGTGTGCGCCGCAGTAAAGTACCTACCGCCGCGCTCTGGGACGCCAGCTTAGCCTTGTCCTCCAAAGGACTCCGGACTCTCGGCTTGGACCACGGCTCGTGCTAAAAAAGATCCTAATATCTCTGAAGTGAAACGTAAACTAAATGCCGCCTCGAGAGCCAGCCAACGAGCAATTTATGAGAGCTAAGTGAGATTCTTCTGAAAGTCGTGAATTCTGGTCGCTTGCCAAAGCTGCCGAAGGAAAATTTTGTCGGTCGGGATTACCCTACATAAACCGGATGGTGGCCTGGCTCAGAGTGCCAAGGAGAAAGCCGAACTTTTGAGTTCTCTCTTAGCCTCCAACTGGGTCATGAACGAAGGAGTTGGATAAGGAAGCCTGGAAATGACCTGCTCTGCTGGATTCTCAAAAAAAAATTAAAATATATAGTTTTTAGATTCTTTAAAATTGTAAATAGAGCACAAAAAACAATAACCCGCTGAGTTTCTTGCCAGTTCTTCTCAGGTGGGTCGCGTTGTGAACCGGTGGTAGAGTTTTGAATTATATTCTAGACAAAACCCCATTGCGTAAGTGAAATAAATATATTTTTGACTAGCTGACCCTCGCAACTTCGTTTACGTCATGTAAGGTGTATTTTTTCATCAGATTCATCAAGCAGCGTCTGAAACTGCCCTGTTTCCTAATTCATAAAAGAAGTTAAAGATTAAGTCTATTCTAAAACAATTCAGTCCCCGCCTTCGGCGTGAACTGAGCTGCGTGGAGTAGCCTTAATCATCAAGCTCTTTTATGATTAAGCCAACACGCCGTTTTGATTTACCTTCATATTCAAAGGAAACCCCTGGATTATTGTTTAGCGAAATGCCTCTAATTCCTGAACTATAAAATGCTCAACATTGAAACTTGTGTGAAACAATCTTTAAAGTACCTACTCCCTTTATGACACAGAAAAAATTTTTGGAATCGGACCACGCATTGAGAAGTTACAACTAAAAAACCATTTTGTCTTTCATTCCCTCTCCCAAAGGAACCGCGCTAAATATCGGGATCAAAAGTATCCTAGAACCTTCCTCGGATCATAAGCTCAGATTGTACTTAGTTTCATTCAAATTGATTCAGTAGTTTCGGCGTGATACTTATTCGGGATACAGACAGACAGACAGACATGAAAAATTTTAATCACATTTTTAGCTTCAGTATCGATTAGAGAACGCCCTATAATTATTTTTTAACCGACTTCAAAAAAGGAGGAGGTTCTCAATTCGTACGCTATGTTTTTTTTTTGTATGTATGTTACGCGATAGCAGCGCCAATTATGGATGGATTTTGAAAAAAAAAAATTTGTTTGAAAGAGGATACTTCTGAGGTGGTCCCATATCCAGGATATCAGGATCTGATGCTGGGATCCAGGAGAAATCGAGGGCAACCACCGAAAATTGTAGGGACAACTAGTGCGTTTGTTAACTTTTTGATTAAGTACTTTAATGTACTAAAATTGAATAAAGGTCTGGAGTCGATCTGATGATGGAACCGAAAGACAGTCGAGGGAATTCCTTAACGACTTACAGCAGCTATCTTGTGTTTCGGCTTGATTGGTTTGTGTTTATAAGAACTTTGCACCTAGATAGATATACTTTTCGGTCCACCCGTCACTTAAAATTAAAAAAATAAAAATTTTAAATAAAAAATAGAACCGACTTCATACAAATCTTTAACTATAAAATTTACCTAGCACATAGTAATATGTATTTTGATTTATCAGATTTTATTCAATATAATATTGAAGTTGGTGCCATTAATAATACTTACCTAAACCTATGGGCTTACTTGGCGCCGACTACAATATGATATTGAATAAAATCTAATAAATCAAAATACATATTACTATGTGCTAGGTAAATTTTATAGTTAAAGATTTGTATGAAGTCGGTTCTATTTTTTATTTAAAATTTTTTTTTCAAATATCTTCTATGTACAGACTCTCGACCCTCAACAGTTTTAATATTGTAATAGATATAGACTAGCTGACCCTCGCAACTTCGTTTACGTCACATAGGTCTATGAAAGGAAAGATATTTCTTTATCAGACTCCCAGGAGCGTGTGAAACTGCCCTGGTTGCTTAATCATAAAAGATCTTAAAGATTAAGTCCATTCTAAAACAATTCAGTCCACGCTTTCGGCGCGGATTGAATTATTTTACAATAGCCCTAATCATTTAGCTCTCTTATGATAAAGCCAACACGCCAGTTTAGATTTACCCTTACATTCGATGGACTCCTGGAATTTTTGGTTTTGCGACATTTGAGATGACTCTAATTCCTGAACTACAAAACCCTCAACATTGAAACTTGTGTGAAACAATCCTTAAAGTACTCCCTTTCTAACACGGAAAAATATTTTTGGTATCGGGCAATTCAGTCCACGCCTTCAGCGCGGACTGAATTGTTTTAGAATAGACTTAATCTTTAAGCTCTTTTATGATTAAGCAAACAGGGCAATTTCACACGCTGCTTGATGAGTCTGATGAAGAAATAGCTCTGCTTTCATACACCTAATGTGACGTAAACGAAGTTGAGGGGTCAGCTAGTGTATAATATGTATGTATTTAAAAAGTATATAAGTATTAATATCCGTGGTATGATACCCATAACACAAGCAGGTTATTCCTAGCTTACTTTGGGATCAGATAGCGTTGTGTGAAATGTCCGAGAATAAAAAAAATTGTGAGTAATTGCCTAAGAACTAAATGAGTATGGTGAGTTATGCAAGTTTTCTTACTTTGGACAGAATTGTATTACAACACTGGAGACATCTTATAAACTTCGTGGAAACGATCTGGATAGTGTATTAAATTTTGCAGTTCAATTTTTTGAATTGAATGAAAAATCTATGCGTCCTGCTTGCCATACAGGACGAACCGCATATCTTTTGATTGTTTGTACTCGTAAGTTACGAGTATCTCAATGCATCAGAGCTGGCAGAACCTCTTTATCTAATGAAGAAGACGTCATTATTGGTGATGAAATCGAACACTACAATGACTAATGCATCCCTGTGTTCGCCCGCGCCGGTTTGACGCCTGTTCTGCGCTATAAAGGCGGCGCCGCGCCTGCACGCCCCCTTTTTTTTTTCTTACACCGTCTTGGCTGTATTTTGCCAGGGTACCTGGTGCACCCTCGAAAGGAAATCCCAGGGACCCTGACCAGCCCTGGTCGCCATTCTCAGGCGACCCCTCCTCGTGGAGAGAGACCACACATTGCCTCTGCTGTGTAATTGAGGTGCGTACCAGAATATGTCACGCGTCTCCGCCCTGGGCCTGTCTCTGCTAGGGCGACAGCTAGCCCTGAGTGTCGCCCCCAGGCTCACGCTTATGGTGGACGGAGATCGTTCTGAGATCTCCGGTGCCCAGCGCGTCTTCTCCTGCGGCACGGAAGATTGCTGTTCCTCTCCCGTTCCTTCTCCGCCGTCTCTTTTGCAACCATCACCTCCTCACAAAACAAGGCAGCAGAGTTCCATAAACTTTCGCGCTGACCATTGCCTGAACCATGGCCTGAAGCGTGATATTTATCACTCCTAAGGCCACTGAAAGGCCACATCGTTGATCTGTCCACTCTGGGCAATCTGCCAGAGTGTGGAGCACCGTATCCGGTAAGCATCCAGAACAGTGGTGGCACTCTGGCGTTGGCTCCCGCCTTATCCGATGCAGGTACACACCAAAGCAACGGTGCCCGGTGAGTACCTGCGTCAGCCGATAGGAGAGGCAGCCATGGCACCTCTCCAGCCACTCCTTCATTACAGGCCTTATCGCCTCAACTATATCATGCCCGGCTGTTGGTTGTCCAACAGTCCAAGTCGCTCCTTCCATTCCTCCACGACTACCTGGCGGAGCTGAGCCCTCTGTCCCTCGATTTCCTGTGAAGCAGGTCTCAGATCTTACTCCCCTGCCTCTTTGCACCACGCCTGCATGCCCCTTTTATATTTGCGCCTAAGGACGGCGGCGGCGGCACAAAGCAACGCACACCCATTTATAATATATTTATTTATTTATTTATTTATATATTATATATTATTTATTATTATATATATTATATATATATTATTTATATATATTATATATATATATTATATATATATTATATTATATATTATTTATTTATTTATATATTTATTTATTTATTTATAGGTACCTATACAGTTCGCGTTTCTCTATGGATGGCAGAAATGTGGACCAGCAAAAATGTGGAGCATAAAACCTTCTTAATTTGCTGGCAGTGTACAACCATGGTGTAGATGAGTTTTAATTTTAACCCTAGAATGTTCATTACCGCTTGAGTTTAGTGAGCATATAGGAATAAACAGACCAAAATATTAGTGGGAAAAACGCAAACATAGACAGTGTATCAAATCCATCCAAATTGATCCACTGTCTTATTTTTAACTAGCTGATCCTCGCAATTTCGCAACATCGGTTACGTCACTTAGGGTGTATGAAAGCAGAGGTATTTTTACATCAGAGTCATAGGAGCATATGAAACAAACCTGTTTGTTTAATCATAAAAGAGCTTATTGTAAGACAATTCAGTCCACGCGATAGGAGTAGTTTTAGAATGGACAAGACAATACAATACCCTTAAACAACATACAAGCTCTTTTATAATAAAGCAAATAGGTTAGTTTCATACGCTCCTATGAGTCTGATGACAAAATACATACCTCACTTTTCATACAACCTGTGTGATGTAAAAGAAGTTGCGAGGTTCAGCTTGTACATACATAATAATAGAACTGTAGAGGGTCGAGAGTATGTACATGAAAGATATTGTAATATATTAATTACTAGCTGACCCCGCAACTTCGTTTACGTCACATAAGGTTCGATTCACGCAAACAGGGCAGTTTCACATGCTGCTTGATGAGTCTCATGAAGAAATAACCCTCCTTTCTGTATGAAAGGAGGGATTTCATACAGAAAGGAGGGTTATTTCTTCATGAGACTCATCAAGCAGCGTGTGAAACTGCCCTGTTTGCTTAATCATAAAAGAGCTTAAAGATTAAGTCTATTCTACAACAATTCAGTCCAGAATTGTTTTAAAATAGCCTTATACATAAAGCTCTTTTATGATTAAGTCAACACGCCAGTTTAGATTTACCAATTTTTAGATTCATAATGTCTATGTAAAATTCTTTAAAGTGATATAACTTTTTTATTTATTAACCGATTGACATGAAATAAACACTAAATGTTAAGTGAAGCAAACCTCAACACAATAAAAAAAACCGCATTGCAATCGGTTAAGCGGTTACTGAGATTAGCTTGCACAAACGTACAGACAAACAGATATACAGACAAACAGACAAAAATTCAAAAATTCAAAAAGTCATTGTTTTGGGTTCTATTGCGTTTATAAAGCCTCCCTATAATATTTTTTCTTATTTATCTTCCATGTACAGACAGCGCCCTGTTACGATTTTATTATATGTATTGATATTGATGATATTGATTTATATATTGATATTGATGATAGGGCATTCTCTAATCGATACTGAAGCCGAAAATGTATCGACAAGATGTATCGTGCGGTGTTCTACAGGGATAGAAATAAGAACCGCTCCTGTGGAACATCGGTTACGATTGGGTGCTGCGTGGTCCGTTGCTTAGAGGGGTCGGCGTAACGTGTTACGGCGACGACACCCTCATTACGGCAGTCGGCGACTTGGGCGCCGCCGACGTGTCTTCGCCGAGGACTATCGGCCTCCATGACCGGAGGCCTGAGGACGATGAGAGAGTCGCTCACCGTCCTTACAGAAGCAGGCCCATGACGCCCCCCGTTAGAAGCGGGCTCACACCCAAAACTCCCCCAAAGACGCGGGATAGCACCCGAACCACCCCCTAGGCGAGGCCGCAGTGGCGGCCGTGGGTCTGTTTGGAGTCCTGGGACATCCTTCCGAGGGCTTACCCGGGACTCCCAACCATAGGCTGTTGGGCGTAACGTGAGGTTTTTTAGTCGGTAGGAGTCCGGCATAACATCCATGAGGATTTTCCCTAACGTTAAAAGAAAAAAAAAACCTCATTACGGCGCACTAAAGGCCACGGCAGGGGTTGCTCAACTTGTGGGTCGGATACGGCGGCTGGGTCTCGAGGTCGCCCTTCACAAATCCGAGGCTCTGTGCTTCCACTGACCTCGGATAGGGCCACCCCATCCAGCCTACAGGTAGGGGGCGTCGGCATCGGCATCTAGCCCTCGATGAAGTATCTGTGGCTCGTACTCGATGGCCGGTGAAACTTCGTAACCCACTTCCGAAGTTTGGTCCCAAAACTGAGGGGGCATCAGGGGCCCCAGCGCTTCCTACAGGAGACTGTATCTGGGGACCGTGCGAAATATGGCCCTATACGGGGCCCCCGTATGGACGGAGACCCTGACGGCCAGCAATGAGCCTAGATTGCTGATCCCACAGAGGGCGATGGCTGTCAGGGTGATAAGGGGATACTGCACGATCTCAGGTGAGGCGGCATGTCTCCTAGCCGGGACCCCTCCATGGGACCTGAGAGCGAGAGTCCTTGCGTCACTGTTTAGGTGGCGCAAGGAGGCGCTGTAACGGGCCCCCAAAGGCCTGCGTCTCGATAAATCCCTGCTCCACCAGGAAACCGTGGAGACATGGAAGGTGCGACTTGAGCAACCAAAGGGGGGATTCGCCACAATCTCGGCCGTCAGACCGGTCATGAACGAGTGGCTGGAGAGGACACACACGGTGCTCTCTCCTACCGGTTGTCCCAGATACTTACCGGGCACGGTAACTTCGGTAAGTATTTGTGGCGAAAACACCGAGAAACCACGGCCGAGCGTTAGCACTGCGAGGACCGCAGCAATGACACAGCGCTCCTCAAGCTGGTGGAGTGCACGGCGTGGGCGCTACAGCGCCAGGTTCTCGTAGCGGGTCTGGACATGGACACCCACTCGCTCAAGACCACAAGACAGTAAGTGGGACTGCGCCGCCTCTTTCTGCGAGCAGACGTGTCTTCGCCGAAGACTATCGGCTTCCATGACCGAGGGCCTGAGGACGGTGAGAGGGCTGCTCAGCTCACCGTCTTTACAGAAGCAGGCCCATGACAACAGCGTGACGTTAGAGATTCACGCACGCCCCTCCCTAAGAAGCTGAATGATACCAGAAACCCCCAAAAGACGCGGGCTAGCACCCGAAACACGCGAGGCCGCATTGATAGCCGTAGGTCTGTTGGGAGTACTGGGACATCCTTCCGAGGGCTCCCAACCATAGGCTGTTGGGCGTACGTGAGGTTTTTTAGTCGATAGGAGTCCGGCATAGCATCCATGATGGATTTTCCCTCACGTTATAGAAAAAGCCGAAAATGTACTTTATAAAAATTGTGTCAGTCTGTCTGTATCCCGAATAAGTATCATGCCGAAACTACTAAATCTATTTGAATGATACTTGGCACAATCCTGGCTTATGATCTGAGGAAAGTTCAAGGATACTTTTGATCCCGATATTTTGAAAGGTTCCTTCAGAAAATTGGATGAAAGATAAAATTGTTTTTGCTGTAAATTCTCACTGCGTGGTCCCTATTTCAAATATTTTTTTTGGTGTCAGAAAGGGAGTACCTACTTTAAGCATTGTCCTACACATGTTTCAATATTAAATACCTACCAGACATAGAAATAACCTTGCTAGTCACCAGTTTAAACTGGAAAAAGTCAGTAATTTTTCTCTGTGTAACTGTATACATTTTTACTACAGGCTTCCAAATGAAATAAAAAGTTCACTAAGCTCAAAAAGTGTATAATAAGTAAATTATACTGCAAGGCCTACTATACACGGAGCTCTACGATGGGTACAAGGAGGCCAAGAGGGCCCTCCAGACGGCCATCAAGCGGTCCAAAAAGCTGGGCCGCGATGAGCTGATGGAGACTCTGGAGCGGAACCCGTGGGGGCGCCCGTACCTTATGGTAAGGGGCAAATTACGCCCTAAGGCGCCCCCACTGACTCAGAGTCTCCAGCCGGAGCGGCTGGAGGAGGTCCTGGACTCCTTGTTCCCGTCGAGAGCGGAGGAACATATTTCTCCGCGCATGGCTCCGTCTCAGGCGCCCAACGCGGAAGACAGCGAGAACGACGTGCCCGTAGTCACCGAGGGTGAGTTAGGGGCGGCTGTCCTGCGGCTTAAATCCCGCAGAAACACCGCCCCTGGACCCGACGGCATTCCAGGCCGTGCATGGGTCCTGGCTCTCGAGGAGCTTGGGCCTCGACTTATGGGTCTTTATAGCGCATGCCTCGAAAAAGGCCAGTTTCCCAAGGTCTGGAAGACAGGGAAACTGGTCTTGATTCGAAAGGCGGGGCGGCCGGCAAATTCCCCATCAGGGTACCGGCCGATCGTGTTGCTCGACGAGGTGTGCAAGCTCTTCGAGCGCATTATTGCACAACGCCTCGTCGGGCACCTCACACGCGTGGGGCCTGATCTGGCGGATAGCCAGTTTGGCTTCCGTCAGGGACGCTCCACCGTGGACGCGATCATGCGCATTAGAGGCCTGACGGAGGAAGCAGTCTCACAGGGTGAGGTGGTGGTGGCGGTGTCTCTCGACATCGCCAACGCATTCAACACCTTGCCCTGGAGCTGCGTCAGGGAGGCGCTTATCTATCATGGAGTGCCTCCCTACCTCCGTCGAATTGTCGGGGCTTATCTCTCTGAGAGAGCCATAACTTACCCGAGCTGGCTAGGGCCGGGTCGGCGAGATGTGTCGTGCGGTGTTCCACAGGGATCGGTTTTAGGGCCGCTCCTGTGGAACATCGGTTACGACTGGGTGCTGCGTGGTCCGTTGCTCAGAGGGGTCGGCGTAACGTGTTACGCCGACGACACCCTCGTTACGGCGCGGGGAGCAACGCACCGTGCCGCAGCACTTAAGGCCACGGCAGGGGTTGCTCAGGTCGTGGGTCGGATTCGGCGGCTGGGTCTCGAGGTCGCCCTTCATAAATCCGAGGCTCTGTGCTTCCACGGACCTCGGATGGGGCCACCTGCGGGATCCAGCCTACAGGTAGGGGGCGTCAGCATCGGCATCGAGCCCTCGATGAAGTATCTGGGGCTCGTACTCGATGGCCGGTGGAACTTCGAACATCACTTCCGAAGTTTGGTCCCAAAACTGAGGGGAGCATCGGCCGCACTCGCGCGGTTGATGCCCAACATCAGGGGACCCAACGCTCCCTACAGGAGGCTGTACCTGGGGATCGTGCGAAGCATGGCTCTGTACGGGGCTCCCGTATGGGCGGAGACCCTGACAGCCAGCAATGAGGCTAGACTGCTGAGCCCGCAGAGAGTGATGGCCGTCAGGGTGATAAGAGGATACCGCACGATCTCCGGTGAGGCGGCATGTCTCCTAGCCGGGACCCCTCCATGGGACCTGGAAGCGAGAGCCCTTGCGTCACTGTTCAGATGGCGCAAGGAGGCGCTGGAGCGGGGCCAAAGGCCTGCGTCTCGAGAAATCGAGGCCCAGCGGACCCTGCTCCACCAGGAAACCGTGGAGACATGGAAGGTACGACTTGAGCAACCAAAGGGGGGATTCGCCACAATCGCGGCCGTCAGACCGGTCATGGACGAGTGGCTGGAGAGAAGACACGGTGCTCTCTCCTACCGGTTGACACAGATGCTTGCCGGGCACGGTAGCTTCGGTAGGTATCTGTGGCGAAAACACCGGGAAACCACGGCCGAGTGTCAGCACTGCGAGGACCGCAGCGATGACACGGCGCTCCACACGCTGGTGGAGTGCACGGCGTGGGCACAACAGCGACAGGTCCTCGTAGTGGGTCTGGGCGTGGACACTCTCTCGCTTGAGGCCATGGTGCGAGCCATGCTCTCCAGCGGGAGTAAGTGGGACTGCGCCGCCTCTTTCTGCGAGCAGGTCATGCTCGTGAAGGAGGCGGCGGGCCGGGTGCGGGAGAGAACTCTCCCACCCGAGTTCCGCAGTCGGCGCCCTGGGCGCCGCCGACGTGTCTTCGCCGAGGACTATCGGCCTCCATGACCGGGGGTCTGAGGACGGTGAGAGGGCCGCTCACCGTCCTTACAGAAGCAGGCCCATGACGGCAGCGTGACGTGAGCACTCACGCACGCCCCCCCTTAGAAGCGGGGTCACACCCGAAACCCCCCATAGACGCGGGATTGCACCCGAACCACCCCCTGGGCGAGGCCGCATTGGCGGCCGTAGGTCTGTTGGGAGTCACGGGACATCCTTCCTGAGGGCTTACCCGGGGCTCTCAACCATAGGCTGCTGGGCGTTACGTGAGGTTTTTTAGTCGGTAAGAGTCCGGCATAGCATCCTACGAGGATTTTCCCTCACGTTAAAAAAAAAAAAAAAAAAAAAAGGCCTACTATACATTTGCCGATTATTTGCTTTACAAGGAAGCCTTGAAATTATCTGCTTGCTCTACTACATTCTCAAGCAATAGATGGTGATCTTTAATATTATACACTTAAAAATAAATTGCGCACAAAAAGAAAAGCCCGCCGAGTTTTTTTGCCAGTTCTTTTCAAGCGGACCGCGTTTCGAACTGGTGGTACTATTTGGTTTGTATTTATTGACGTGTCGCAAGTGCCTATGTATTAGGATTATGCGAAATAAATGTTTTTTGACTGTGACTTTGACTTTGACTATTGAGGGTTTTGTAGTTTAAAAATTAGAGACATCTCGAAGCTCGCTAATCTAGGATTTAAGGGTTCCTTTAAATATAAATCTAAACGGGCGCGTTGGCTTAAGCATAAAAGACCTTCAAAATGTTTTCTAGAACCTACCTTGGATCATAAGCTCTGATTGTGCTAAGTATCATTCAAATCCATTCAGTAGTTTCGGCGGGATACTTATTCGGGATACAAATGACAGACAGACAGACAGACATGAAAATTTTAAATTACATTTTCGGCTTTAGTGTCGATTAGAGAACGCTCTACACTTAAAATTTTCTAAATATCTTCCATGTACAGACTCTAGACCCTCTACAGTTTTATTATATGTACCAGATGACCCTCGCAACTTCGTTTACGTCACATAAGGTCTGTGAGAGGACAGGTATTTCTTCATCAGACTCCTAGGAGTGTGTGAAACCACCCTGTTTGCTTAATCAGAAAAGAACTTAAAGATTCAGTCTATTCTAAAACAATTCAGTCCCCGCCTTCGGCGACTGAATTATTTTACGATACCCTTAATCTTTAAGTTCTTTTATGACTAAAGCAAACAAGCCAGTTCAGAATGACCCTTACATTCAAAAGAACCCTTGAATTGTAGATTTAGCGAAAGTAGAGATGTCTCTAATTTCAGAACTACAAAACCCTCATTATTGAAACTTGTGTGAAACAATTCTTAAAGTACTCCCTTTCCAACACTAAAAAAATATTTGGAATCGGACCACGCGTTAAGAAGTAACAATTGAAAAACCATTTTGTCTTTCATCCCCTCTCCCGCATGACCCTCGCAAAATATCGGGATCAAAAGTAGCCAAGATCTTCTTCGGACTATAAGCTCAAAATGTAGGTACCAAGTATCATTCAAATCGATTCAGTAGTTTTGGCGTGATGCTTACTTCGGGGATACAGACAGACATGAAAGGTTTAAATTACATTTTCGGCTTCCGAGTTCTGAGTACCCGGTCCCCTGTTTCCGTTCCCGATTTCCTGTTCCCGGTTTCGGATTGAGTTCCCGGTCCCCTGTTCCCATTCCCGATTTCAGATTCTGGGTTCCCGGTATCGAGTTCAGAGTTCCCTGTTCCTGGTTTTTGGATACCGGGTTCCAGTTCCCTGTTCTGTTCCCGCTTCCCATTTCGAAGTTTCCAGTTCTAAGACTCGATCCAAAATCGCAAAAGAAACCATTTCTTCTAACAGGTCAAGCGGGTTACAGTACCTATTTATAATTTTCCACCAATTTTTTTTAAACCTTCTTCTGACAATAACAAACATAAATAAAAGAATTAGCGAAATCGGTCTAGCTGTTCTGAAGTTATGCGCGTACCTACCTACATACATTTTGCAGCTTCATTTTTATACAAATTTTAATTTGCTCATTTTTAAACGATATTTTGTATTTTTACATCCTTTTTGATATCTGCAGCACGCATTCTGTCAATTTTATGCCAAATGTCATAATGTTACGGTAAAAAAGTTCATAATTGTCCAAAGCGGTAAGGTTAGAATAGAAATAATGTTGTATGGTGGTTAAGTATTCTTCAATTTTCTGATTTTCAGCGCAATTTTTTAATATTTTTCTAATATAAGAACCTCGTGACAATAACAAACACAACAAAAAAAGAATTAGCGAAATCAGTCCAGCCGTTCACGCGTGATGGTGACCGGGGAAATAGGGCTTCATTTTTATATAGATAGAATTATCTATCTATATATTTTTTTTTTTACATAGAAAAACCAGGTAAGAGTACCCTTAACCGAAGAGCATGTATGAAGACACTTATGAAAGTTGAAGAAGCGAAAGTTGTTTGCCAGGATTGTAGCAAGTGGAAAGCCATAGTCTCTGCCTACCCCGTTGGGAAACATGCGTGATGTTATGTATGTATGTATGTATAATTTTTTTTCATCTATTAAGATGAAATAGATTATAGATTGTAAATTTACTTATGACATCTCAAGCGGTCATGGTTTAGGCTGACATGTTAGCTATATTGGGTTAAACTTGGTAGAATCAAAAATAGAACAGAAAATAAAACAATATTATATTGTGTCAATTTTTATGTGATGCACGATGTAAGTGCAGCTATGAGTTTCGTGGTTTTTGCAATTTTTATATTTACCTTTATATCTGCCTGTAATGGCGAACATGTCAAGAAAAGTATAGACGATAATAGAGATGATACCGGTGAAACAAGCTATGAATCCAAAGATGAATCCTTGGACATCCCAATGGAAAATGAGCCTACCAACATAACGTGTACAAGAAGGCAAAACTCTCAAATGCATGCAATACGCAGTGCCAGTTTGAATCAGTTCCCGTTTATGGTGGCTATTATGTCGCAACAAAACGAATATTTGTGTTCTGGTGCTATAGTTAGTAATGGATTAGTTCTAACCACAGCAACCTGTACCCAACAACCCTTAAGTTACGTCCTTCTTAACACTACTTCCGATAAGAGAGATGACACAACAATTTCCCTACATGTTGTTAAAACAGAAAAATTTCCTACCTTTACATCGGGTGAGGACTCCAAAGATATAGGTATCATCTATACAGAGAAGCACAACAGTAGTATTGCATCGAAGATCAAACTCAGTAGCTACACTAATCCTCGTTTAATTCTAGAAATAGAAGGAATTGGCTTCGGATTAAACTCTGATGTTGGGAAAGTCAAAGAACTCCAGTATGTCGGTATGGAAGTTCGTTACGCTATCGAAGTGGCGGAAAATGTAAAAGGATATTTTGATTGCATCGAAACTAAAATAATAACCTGTTTTAAAGATACTGGTGGACCTGTAATATTTGACAACGAGCTCATGGGTATCATTACTAAAGGTCAAAGTGAGTGTACCAAAGAGATATCAGCAACTTACGCTGTTAATAAAAGAATGGTAGACTTTGTACCAACATATGTCTTCAAAGCATGGTTGGATGAAAAAATTAAGAAGAATGAGGAACAGGAACGCGTAGCACTAGCTACATATCCGATACTCCCTGTAAATTTACAATCCCATAAAATGATGCAAGATGCGCAGTCTACCAGCGCCTATTTAAATGCTGAGCAAAATCAGTTAATGCTGCTTCTTTCTACATGGAGCGAACCTAGCAACTTGCTACCCAAAGAATATTGTTCGGCACTTGTTTCTACTCCAATATCAATATTTTTACTAATTTTATTGCAAGTGTTGAGTGTGTTAGATTCATTAGTTATCTATATTCTATACTAAAATTATAAAGAAGTAAAGTTTGTGTGTTTGTATATTTGTTAAATTGTAAGGGGTAATCTCGGGATCTACTGAACCGATTTTAAAAAATTCTTTCACCAATAGAAAGCTACGTTATTGTGGAGTGTCATAAGCTATATAGCATTACGCTACAATGAATAGGAGCGGAGCAGTAATAGTAAATGTTTCAAAAACGGGGGAAAAGTTACTCCTTTTGAGAGCTTCGTTGCGTGTGCTGCGTAAATACGAGTATTTATAGTTATGTAAAAATATGTACTACAAATTGCATAGAGTTATATATTATCATTAGAGAGGCAAGCACGAACATCGCGTCTCGACAAAAGCACGGCTACTTATGAGCTATGAAGACGCAACTATGAAACTTTTTAAGCAGTGATGGTAAATATATATCTGTCTCACTCACACGCGTACGGTGAACACCGCCGCCGCTGCGATTAGACAAAGACAAAAACATAAACATGACAAACGTGGGCCAGTGTTGACTACTGTATGAAAGTTTTACCCACGATGATTATAGAATTACTAAACAAATTTAAAATTATTATGTACCTATTTCATTTATTATTTTATTTCGGTTGAAACCGAAACTCACAGAGTTTAGCACACGAATTTAAGCACAGAGGGTCCCCATACAAAATCGGCAATTTACGTTTGTTGTGTGGGGTCTTTTTCTGCTTTTAGTAGGTATTTTTTGCTACGGCGGCAGAAACATATATCACCTGTGAAAAATTTGTTCTATCTACCACGGTTCCTGCGATACGGCCTCGTGACAAACAGACAGACGGACGGCAAAGCCTCATGTCTCGTTCATAGAGTCTCGCGTTTACCCCTCCGTGCGCGAATTCAACGCACACCTGGCCGGTCTTTTTTGCAATATGTGCAGCAAGTTTCACCAAGTACCATTAATCAACGGTAGATATAAATTTTCTCAGGTCTCCATTTTAGAAATTTCTCTACCTTAAGATGGGTTTCTCTCTTTTACGTTTGAAATTACGCATGGATGCTATTTCGAACGCCTACTGACTAAAACCACACTGCGCCCTGCTACTGCCTACGAAGGGTGTCCCGGCTGGCATTTATTTGAGCGTTTCCGACGTTTCCGTGCTTTGGAAGGCGCGTTAAGCTGTTGGTCCCGGTTGCCAGTAAAATGGCAGTCGTTAAGCCAAGTTGAAGGACTTGACCAAGGTTGAAAAATTTCAACAGCAGGCTGTCACAACCTATGCCTGTCCATCTCAACACGGCAGCGGCAGTACGTCTCACCACATATGACGTGGGTTATATATAATTTTGGGCATATAATATATGCCTCTGCCTACCTCTTCGGGGATAAAGGCGTAACCATATCGCATCGCATCCCGACAGACCTTGGCTAACACTGCCGTCTCGCATAGGGGTCCTATCCCGCGTCTTTACGGTTGGTTCCGGGCGTAGTAAACAAACTCTCTCCGAAACTACTGGACCGATTTAAAAATATATTTCACTCTTGGGAAGCTACACTCTTCCCGGTGAACATAGGCTATATTTTATTCCCGTATTCCCACGGGAACGGGAACTACGCGGCTGAAACCGCGTGACGACCGCTAGTATTCTATATAGACCATTAAAAAGGCACTTACTTACAAAACGTCTAACCCTTTCATTTAACCTTCGGTCAGTCGCGCCATTTTACTTAACGAGGTTTGTCGCGTGGGGTTCTTGAGAACCTCAATGAAAAATAGCATGTAAAATAGGAAATTATAAGTCTATTATATAAAAATAAGTCGGGTTTTCCTTCCTGACTCTATAACTTTAGAATGCACGAACCGATTTCCACGGTTTTGCATTCGTTGGAAAGGTCTCGGGCTCCGTGAGGTTTATAGCAAAGAAAATTCAGCAAAATTTCACATACAGGGCCATCGCGGGCGAAGCTGCGGGCATCAGCTAGTAATTCATATAATTTATCATTACATTATTACGTGTTTGTCAAACTACAATAAAACAATGATAAATTATTAAGCAATTTGTATTTAATTACTTATTAAACTTATAATCTAAAAGTAGGAGCCTATATTTCTCACTCTGAGATCACTCTTACAAAAAATAAATAAAATAAAGAAATCTAGGTACTCCGTAATTATTTACTTTATACTTTTTTGGCATCATATAGAAATAATCAACTTTGTAACATATAATATATAAGGAATAAATAAAAAAAATCGCAACTTTACGAAATTGTATGCTCGTCGCGTGGGGTCTTTGAGAGCCCTTGCGTTCAAAACAGGTCCGTATCACACGGCGCTTACGAGCGAATTGAAGTTAGCCACCTTCCGCGCCAACTACAATCTAACTTAGGAGGGTACATAAACTACTGCACTGCTACAATAGATTTAAATAAGAAAATTGTGCATTTTTGTAATGTTCGGGCTTTCAAACACCCCACGCGACGGACCGAAGGTTAATACCAAACACGATATTTTTTTCTTAAATTTATTTTAACACAGTACTTTATGGCCGCTAGAGGGCGCACCATTAAATTCAGTGACACGATATATAGCTTATAACCAGTCGAACGTCAAGGCGCTTCTAACAATATCTCATTAGTCCAGTTCTAATAAGTAACTAGTTAAGGAGCTCTGAGGGAATACATGAACATACATAGATATACGTGTATAGCCTCTCAAAATCATAACCCTGCCTTAGTCGGGTAATATTATTAATATATCTTACATAGGTAATTAATTACTAATTCTCCCACTGATGTGGGTAAACCAAACCGATATTTTAGTGGTAACACTGAATGGCAATCACAAATTTTATTTTCAAAATTCGATTATAGCGGTATTTACGCTGATATCAATGCGTAAATAGTATAATTACGTGTGAAAAGTAATTCTACATGACTAATTGTGTTTTTATGTTTTAGAATCGCAATCTTTTACTGTGCATTTGCCCATTTTGTCGCCCGGTTCAATTTGTACGTACGATTGGCCTAACGGCGTCAGACTGAACTGACGTTTGGCTCACCTAAGCCTGTGGGCTTACGTTAGGTAGGCTTGATGTTGGCGCGGTCGTTAGTCATCTAGTCTTATCTATATCGATGACAAATTGTTTCTCTTAAAAAAGTTCTAAAAACATTGCGCGATTGCATGTGTACCTATATATATCTTTGGGTTGGTGCACATGGTCCGAAAGGACAATAACCATTTTAATGGCAATCAATTTTTATTTACAATAATGCCACGGGATACCTCTTTCATAAACGAAATTGTTCTTAAAAATACGCCACGAGAAACCTTTCTCTCTCTCTCTCTCTCTCTCTCTCTCTCTCTCTCTCTCTCTCTCTCTCCCTCTCTCTCCCTCTCTCTCCCTCTCTCTCCCTCTCTCTCTCTCTCTCTCTCTCTCTCTCTCTCTCTCTCTCTCTCTCTCTCTCTCTCTCTCTCTCTCTCTCTCTCTCTCCCTCTCTCTCTCTCTCCCTCTCTCTCCCTCTCCCTCTCTCTCCCTCTCTCTCTCTCTCTCTCTCTCTCTCTCTCTCTCTCTCTCTCTCTCTCTCTCTCTCTCTAGTATTGAATATTAACGACGAGACGCTACGGGAGTAAACGCAACGTGACGGGAGTAAATGCGACGGGAACAGGTAATACTCTTCTCTTATGCGGCGCAAACGGAGTTGCGCGGGTCAGCTAGTATATGTATAATATAATAAATCCCCCTATTACCCGTGGTCCCACCGGAACGTCCCACTGGTGGGTCCACGGGGAATTTTTTTCCCCGTAGTCCCACCGCTCTGAAGAAAATTCAAATTTATTCAATCGGCGAATTCCAGTGATGATTCATAAACTTGTAAAAGCCAAACCTTTTTTTCGGTTATCCTATTCCTAACAATAATATGAGAGGCATAATAAAGTTATAAGGTTCAGTAGATCCCGAGATTACCCCTTGCAATTTAACAAATATACAAACACACAAACTTTACTTCTTTATAATATTAGTATAGACTAGCTGACCCGGCGAACTTCGTTCCGCCATATTTTCTAAATTCATAGAGTTGCATTAGTTCTGTCAACCGAACACCGAACTACCAATCGAACTACTGCAACTAGAGGGCTTTTTTTGAATACAAACCTGGATAAACCTTCCCCTGGCTTTTTTTAACGTGAGGGAAAATCCTTCATAGATGCTATTCCAGACTCCGACTAAAATCCCTCACGTAACGTCCAACAGCCAAAGGTTGGGAGCTCCGGGTAAGCCCTTGGAAGGATGTCCCAGGACTCCCAACTAGAGATGAAAATGACCAAAGTGACTGAATTTGACTGACTGTCATTTACGGTCAAATTGGTCAAAAACGGTCACGCCTTCTGCGCGGACTGAATTATTTTAAAATACCCTTAATCATTAAGTTCTTTTATGACTAAGCAAACACGCCGGTTATGAGTGACCCTTACCATTCGAAACACTTTAATTATAGGCTTAGCGACAGTTAGATGTCTCTAATTTCTGAACTTCAAATTCCTTAATATTGAAACTTGTGTAAAACAATTCTTAAAGTACTCCCTTTCCAACACTTTAAAAATATTTGAAATCGGACCACGCGTTAAGAAATTACAACTGAAAAACCATTTTGTCATTTATCCCCTCGCCTGCGGGAACCGGGCAAAATATCGGGATCAAAAGTATCCTAGAACCTTCCTCGGAATATAAGCTCAAAACGTACCAAGTGTCATTTAAATTGGTTCAGTAGTTTCGGCGTGATACTTATTCGGGATACAGACACACAGACAGACATGAAAAATTTAAATTACATTTTCGGCTTCAATATCGATTGGAGAACGACCTACAATTAAAATTTTCAAAATATCTTCCATGTATAGACTCTCGACCCTCTATAGTTTTATTATATGTATAGATATCCATAATCTTTAAGTTCTTTTGTGACTAAGCAAACACGCCAGTTTAGAATGACACTTACATTCAAAGGAATCCTTGAATTATAGGTTTAGCAAAAGTTGAGACATCTCTAATTTCTAAACTACAAAACCCTCAATATTAAAATTTGTGTGGAACAATCCTTAAAGTACTCCCTTTCCAATACTAAAAAAATATTTGAAATTGGATTACGAGTTGAGAAATTACAGCTGAAAAACGATTTTAAC